>JBAMJV010000549.1:0-101070 GCA_037951105.1 Echinarachnius parma | reverse complement strand
ACCACACTACACATGCTACACAGCAGGAACTAGCTATATTAATACATTTATACAAAAAAATAAAAATAAAAACAAGCACGTAAAAGAACGTTTACGGTTGCAAGTGATTGTATTCGATTCAGAAAAAGTTAAGCCATCACTAGTCTTGAGCCTTAGCCTGTATACGTGATAATGAAGTAAAACAACAAAAGCAAAGATATATATCAATGTGAAGAGATACTGGCAATACAATGTATGTTTTATGAATTTTTTTAGTGAGAAGTCCAAACAAGAAAACTAATTCATACTTTCGGTAATCGTTTTAGTGTCACTAATATGATTTTAAATTGTGTACTTTTAGAGGGCGGCTAAGGAATTATTTCAAAAGAGTATTATTATTTGTCTACTGACAAGCTCATAATTATTTGTGTATAATATTATATTCTTGTTACTTATCAACATGTGTTTAATAGTGTATTAGAATGATAAAACATAACTGTCGTATCAACCACATATTTTATTAAAAAATTAACCCATACACGATCAATACACGACTAAGTAAAACCCCTATCATTCAAAAAGAGCCGTTACAACTCAAGAGGGACTATTTAAAAAAATCACTGGTTTTAGCCATTTTTCATACACAATTGTGCATTTAATGTTTTGTTAAAATAATGATTCAATAGAGATATCATCAACGACTTTTTAAAAACCTATTCAGATTTTTTTCCAAGTAGTCTTTAAGCATTTTTCTTTTTTTCTTTCTAAAAAGTCTAAATATTGGTGATTGCCGTGAAGAATCTTTTGAATAAAAATATACTTATGGATATTTCAGCCATTTCTGAACCGATTTTGATCAAATAAAGTTTATTCTGTCATTAAAATTGTATGTTCTTTCCAATTTGACAGTCAGTTTTTCATTATCTCACAAAAAAATATCGGGGGGCACTTCGGGAAATACCAATACTCAACGGTACCTTTAATGTGCCAAAATTATGTTAGAAGGAATTAGTTAGATTCTTTAGTGAAATAAATTGCATTTTGTTTGTTATTTTTGTTATTATATTGGAATATGCTAGTTTTACATTGCAATTACTCAAACTTTGTTTTTATTTGGTTAATTATATAATTTGAATAATTTTTATCTGATAGACTGATTTGAAGAACTGGCGTATATTTATAATGTATTATTGTATTTTGAAATGATAACTGACATTTTGTAATTTAATTTTGCCGTTGTTTAAAGATATGAATTCTTCATATCAACTGGTCCTTTTTTCAATTATTTAAATTGAATTATAAAATATTGAACATGATCATTGAATCAATGCTACTCATTGAATATCACGTAATGTATTGTATTGTATCATGTTTATGCCCTGCATTGACAGTTAAATGCGTCATGTCCTGGGCTACTTTTATTATTGTATTGTAACATGTTATTATGTATGTTCACTTTTACTCTTGCTCCTTTGCTGAATTTACAATAAAGTGATATCAAATTTGTTAAAAGTCAACAAAAAGAAACGATGACACGTTATTTAGAAATTTGAAAGACGCACGTTTATTATACAGTTTATTACCAATCACCATCATTACGTAGATGCAATGAAATACACAAATCGTGTTTCTAAATATTGAATAATATAGCTTAAATGTTACGGTTACTGTAACATAATACAAATCAGTTGCGCAACAAACATGAAAAAGAAAATGCGAAATTAGAACTCATTACTTTCATTACCACCATGATCACTCTGCAGTATTCATTATTAATTGAGCCTTAATTATTATACAGTTTATTACCATCACCATTACGTAGATGCAATGAAATACACACATCGTGTTTCTAAATCTTGAATAATATAGCTTAAATGTTACGGTTAGTGTATCATAATACAAGTGTAAATATCAAATCAAATTAGAACTCATTACTTTCATTACCACCATGATCACTCTGCAGTATTCATTATTAATTGAGAACAAACACTCATAAACTTTCCCTTTCGTCTGCTCCCGCTCATAGGCGTACGTGGAGGGGGATGGGGGGGGGGGGGGGGGGGGCAGCCCCCGCCCCCCCCCCCCCCCCCGAGAGTTTTGAAAATTACTTTTTGGGCAATAGGCATTTCAACAAATTCGGGCAAAAGCATGTCATATTCAAGTCGCATCCGGGCGATGGCATGCAATTTTCGGGCAAACCAGAATAACTTCATAAAAGGTAGTTTTCATGTTCGCATGGTCCTTGTTATAACGAGGTTAAAGGGATCGATCTACTAACTTTGTTGACATGTGCAAAAAGTGATGAATGGTTGATAAAATGTGTACCGTTGTGATATGATATGTCCACTGAGTGATATGTGAAAATTCCATGATAAATTACTATCATGATGGAGCAATAAGCAAGAATTCAAAGTGATATTCGATAACTCATTGCACTGACTTTGTACACAGTTATAATTATCCAGTAGATAATTATGAATCTGAACACTTCAATCATTTATATCTTTATAATAGAAGAGAAATTTGGAAAACCGAAAGCTGTTCCATGCTTCTATATGGGTATAAATACGAATACAACAAGGTTTGAGAGAACCACTAGAGTTCCGAGTAAGTTTTGAGGATTTTAAACATGTTACTAAATTAGATCCCTTTAATTTCCCCTGCTTCGAACATGTCCAACACATCTCGGCCTCATCTCTCTCAGTGGCGGATCTACGGGGGGGGGGGGGGGGGGGGGCTAAGGGGTTTAATCCCCCCCCCTTGGGCTGCCAAGTGAAAATGTGATGTGTCCAGACCCACACAGTATCCCCATCGTCATTAGGTCAACCCCCCCCCCCCCCCCCCTCAGCAAAAAGCTAGATCCAACCCCCCCCCCCCCCCCTTAGCAAAAAGCTAGATCCGCCCCTGTCTCTCTCTCGAATCACTTATATACGTGTGCCTGTTCCTCTGTCATAACATTACAATTTCTTTATCTGTAAATTCTTACCATACTATAACTATAAGTCTATAAACATAAATCGAGGAATTTCGTATACTAAACTATAAAGCAAGCTAGATTACATGATATTGATAGAAGACTTTTACAATCATTAGGAAACACTGACAGAGAAAAGGCAAAAACAAATTGAAAATAAAAACTAACGGCGAAATATAATGTACTTGTTCAAACCCGAGGTATACCACATCACATACTTGTATTAAGTTTAACATTAAACGTGCATCAACTGCAATGTGGTTTTGTTTAATTATAAAGCTTTTATTTCTGAGAAACTTCCAAAATAATTGTATGCAATATAAATGATCACCAAATATAACACCAAATTGAATAAATGTACGTAACTTAACCCGTAAATATTTTTTTAATCACATTATATATACTTATTTATTGAAATATAAAGATAGTACTGTACATATAACTATTTTATATAGGAAGGATCAAATAACCGAGAGAAAATATTTATGATATACATTGATAATCCATCAGTCATAATAATTGCGGTGCAACCATATACTTCCTAAATTGATCAATCATAAAGTACACTAAATCACTATATCCAATATAGCTTACATCAACCAAACAAATATTCCCAATAAAAACAATTGCTACAGGATAAAATTGTCAGTGGCGTAGCTATACGGAGAATGGGCACGTGCCCCTGCAATAAACTATGTGAGAGACACAATTAAACCCAAAAGGGAAATCATCAAGAAATGAGCCCACCCCCTTATGGGCAGCGTGCCCCATTAAAGCTCATCAAGCCGACTTGACCGATCCGACAAGTATTCATGCAGTCGGACCGGCACAGTGTGCGTTACCTCACAATTCCGATTCTGCCAGTCGGAACTCGGAAGCCTGTGATCGGAAGCCAATCGGGGCCGATCGGCTCCGATTTATCGGGCCCGACTCTAGCCTGACTGAAAACCAGTCAGATCGGGTCAAGTCGGCTCTGTGTGCATTGGGCTTATATGCATTTTCACGCACACGCTCGAGTCCGCCTTCCTCTGACATAATACATTAGCGCTGTTCGGTATGATATTTAACGCCCTCATAAGTTGAAGACCCGGTCACTTTAACCCTATATAGCTACGCCACTGATTTATTTATCCCATAATTGAAGTCTAAGCTTTTACATGGAGTTCTTCGTTGGGCAATTTCTTCCAGCCATCTCGAGTTTCACGACGTTTCATGACGACGATGATCCCGATGATGACGGCGACTAAGCAGACGGTCATCAGTGACGTGGTGGAAAGCGTCACGTTCAACAGACGACGGTCGTATGAGGCATCTGCATGTTGGAAAAATTATAGGAATAATTTGTATTATGACTCATAATTATGAGAAGAATTATCAATACAACTGGGACAACTGGTACAACAAGGCACTATCAATTTATTTCAATGGAGGGCTGTAGGGCTTTTGTCAAAAACATGTTCGAATCAACAAAATGTGCAATCATTCGATATAATGAAGAAAATATCTTGATTATGAAAATGAAATTTGCGTATTCATATATGTATGCCATCAATGTATTTCACTAGATACTTTGGGGGAATTTGTGTTGATTACATTTTCACGACAATATATCACAGACAATCATTAGTTATGAGATAACAGGATCATTTTACTGGGCGAGTTTGGTTATAAAGGGTAGTATTTCCATTATTCGTCCATCGCCAGAAATCAGCCACTTTGTTCATCATAAATATTTCTATAGGGAGAGATGTTGGCAGGTAAATGCAGTAAGTCATTATATGATCATAATTGTATTCACTCCATAAGTTTGATATCTCGGTTGAAATAACATATTGAAGTACAAACAGACAAACACGTAACAAAAAAACACTTAAAGGCGTACCTTCGCGTTCGCCCTTGCCCGCCATGGCGAAGGGACCACGTGACAGAAGATGGGGGCCGTTCAGGCTACGCGCACTGCGTCGCTTCCTCCTCTCTCCCGCGTTCACTTCCTGATGTTGGCACGCCGCTAATGAATCCATGGGCCGGCAGACCAACACGTCGCAGTAGACGTACACCTAAATAAGGAGACAGTAATATGCACAAATGTGATAACGATTACGCACAAAATACATATTTTAATTAGAAATATAACACGAACACAAAAACACAATTGAATATTCAGATGTGATCATCAAAAAGAGAATACCACATCGCAGTAAATGTAAGTCTAAATAAGGAGACAATATGTAAAATTACGGACAAAAAATTGAACTAGAATTATTAAAAAAAAAAAAAAAAAAAAAAATTACAAATTCAGATGTGATCATATAAAAACGGACCACCACATCGCAGTAAATGTACGTCAAACGTGTATATTAGAAGACAATGACAATTTTGACAATAATTACGGAGAATAAAAAAAAAACATATTCAGACATTAACAAAACATCAACATAATAATGCCGGGCCGACAGACCAACACATAATGCAGTCAAATGGACGTCTAGATTATATAGGAGAGAATGGAAATGTGACAAAAATGTCGTACAATTAAAATACAGAATGAGACATTAAAAAACAATTCAAAACAACTCTGGACTGGCAGACCAACACATTTGAAAAATATGACAACGATTACGGACAAAAACACATAAATTAAAAAATAGAAAACAATGTGAATAATTCTAAAAAAGGGAACAGGTTAAATGATGCAAAATCGATAGAAAATATTTTTGTAAGCCTGCTGAAAAAAACAGAGGCAATAATAAGAAAATGTGTCATACTTTTAATCATAATCTTCAAAATACACCTTTATATGCAACGAGTCAATGGAGAAAGGTATATCATTTTAATAATTAGACAATATTTCGTGTTAATTCATTAAAAAAAAGACACAAAATGGCATTTATCGGTTTTTGCATATAAGCTTATAGAAATACAAAAACATAGAGAATATTGAAACCATGATTTCACACGTGGCACATGTGCACAATTTTTTTCATCAAATCATTTATAGAACACTCAGTCACACAAACAGACAAAACTATAGACACAAATACACAAACACGAGCTTAATAATGTTGTGCGTTCGTAAGTATAGGACTGTCACTCAACATAAATACGTTCCAGGCCCGTTGCAGAAAGAGTTGCAATCGATTGTAAAGTCAGGAAATGTGCAAATTTGAACTCAGCAGATTTGCGCATTTAGTCACATAAAAGTCATGTTTTGACTTGGAATTAATCGCAATTTTACAATCGATTGCAACTCTTTGCGCAAGACCCCCCCCCCCCCCCCCTTGCTGGAAATAGATCTTACCTGTTCTGCACCCGTTGCGAAGCGAAAAGCCTTCATCGAAAACGCTTCAAGATTGTCAACGTCGTCGAAGATACTGACACCGTCATGAACTGAGAGACTGTTTCATAAACAGAAAGAAACAATAAAAGGGGGGAATCATGTTGATGTATGTTATTCCCAACTAAACTACCCCCGGAAACTTAATTTGTCACAAGCTCTCATTCTTTTCGGTTGTCCCATGTTTCACATAATGTATACAATGTAGCTCTGTCAGTTGCAGAACTTCTAATTAATTGATTATATCATTTATTGTATCTTACTGTAGTGTTGTGTATTTTACATCGTATTTTTGTCATTAATATATTTGTTTCTTGCTTAATAGTACAACAGAAAAATGAAAATAATGTTTGTGAATCGCTCATTATTCGTTCTTTATTTGACATTCATTTACCATGGAAGTTGCACACATCACTCAGTGGGTATATCAGATTACAGACAAACATATATACCTTATCAAATGAACCCTTCTTCAGTTTTTTGCACATGTCAACAAAGTTACTAAATCCCTTTAAGAGATAGTGAGATACAATTACTGGTTTCCCGTGAAGTTGTCAATTGGAACAACGAAATCTGATTTGGAAATGTGACAATGAGTTGCCAATTTAAAATTTCCCCAAAATTATAGCGATTTACTCACTAATAAATATCATTACAAAATAATGAAAACAGGTAAAATAGGGCTCAAATAATAGAAAAAAATGAAGCTCTTTTTATTTGTACACTTCACTTATTATTCTTGCTCAAATGTAGGCCTACGATCGAAACCACAAATATGTGGGCAATCGTCCTTGATGGCCCGGTCAGATATCAACGGATATCGGAAACGTATGCCCAACGAATAGACAATTTTCGAAATTAAATTATCCGGTGATGAAAGTCGTCTCCATTGCTTCATGTACAAAACATAGAACAACGTAGGATACATCACCGGACAAGGAACGGACAAGAAACGTACAGAACGGATGGAAAATTTAGCTCTCCGTTTGACATCCGTTTGCGCAATCCGTTGATATGTGACCGGGCTATGATGAGGCTTACCCATCATTGATGAGAAGCCTGGATGTGTCGTCGTCTGGGTTGGTAGAGGGCGTGGCCCAACACATGCGATTGCTGATTGAGAGTCCCTGGTTGGACTCCACCCTGGTCGCAAAGTACAGATCAGAGTTCACGATTGCCTGTACAAATTAAATTTATATTAAAATCAAATAAAAAATCCCCACTATCATAAAACTCTTTTTCATTTATGTCAACAAATCTATGGGATCAAATTTTCCGAATACACAATATTAATTCCAAACATTTGCATTGCAAAATAAAATAAAATTAAAAAAAGAAAAATCAATCAAGGTATAGAAATAAAGAGTGGAAGGATCAACTGGAAGTAACAGAGAACTTGCAAATAGATAAACCTAGCGGCAGGGGGACAATTAAAATGCAAATGTTGGTAATCAATGTTACATTGATTAGCAACATTTGCATTTTAATTGTCCCCCTAGCTTGATATCTGCTCCATTATCCAGTTTAACAGTGTCAAAGGTCACACCGTCCAAGCTGTAGGCGACCTTGTAGCTAGACACCCATTGGGGATAATTACCACCATTACGTCCCTGTGATGCCACGGCAATGACTTGTTGCGGAGAGCCGAGATCAACCTGAATATTTCATAGTAAATCATGATCAGTCATACATATCATGACTACGATATACACACAAATGTATGATATTCATGTCATTCTCGTGGTGTAATTTTCATCCTGTCTTCACTAAAACAAATACAAATACTACTAGTACTGAGTACCAGGCCTACTATACTGCTACTGATAATACTTGTGGTAGTATAAGTACTCATAATAATAGTACTAATACTAATAATAGTTATAATAACAATACTAATATATAATCATGATAATTAATCATACCAATAATGATAATAATAATAATAATAATAATAATAATAATAATAATAGTAATAATGATAATAATAATTACATAATATTCATAATATTGATAATAATATTAATAATAATAATAATAATAATAATGATAATTATGATAATAATTACTAATAAATAATGCGAGATAACGCGGTTTGGAGCCGCACGAGAGTATAAAACACGATTGCTTACATTAGATTATTATCACTTGACAAAGTATTGCAGCGGCATACGAAACGTCGTGATCTTTTAGATTCCATGTTGACCATACATTGCGAGACAAACGAATATCACCAGCGATATTATTTTCGATACTATATCCGCAATGAGTAATATATTTACTATTATGATAATAATAATAATAAAATATATATAAAAAATGTTAGTGGCCACCTGTCTATAACAGCCAACCTGTCCATAGTGGCAATTGTTGAATTATTGTGACTAGATTTCAACTATTTAAAAATAAAAAACTTTCGCTTACCTGAAACCATTGATTTAGGTCAGCATAACGGGTGCTCCATGCTCCTAATCCACCACCAACATTAAAAAGCGTATTCAAGCGGCCTCGTCTGGGACCGAGAGCTCCCTCCCACTGGCTAGAGGCACTCAGAGCCGAATCAGGGATAGCACCGGACTCAAGTCCAAGGGGAACGTCTTCCGAAGAAAAAATAAAACATTTCAATTAAGCACCGGACTCAAGTCCAAGGGGAACGTCTTCCGAAGAAAAAATAAAACATTTCAATTAGGGATAGCAGTGGCGTAGCTACGGGGGGCACAGGAGGGGGAACGTGCCCCCCCCCCCCCAAATAATTTGACCAAAAAATACCCCCAAAACATAATGGGAAAATACCTGAAAAATAAACAAATACATTAAAGTGAGGCCTGTAAAAGTGTCAGATATTGCCCAAAATAACATTTGAGACTTCAATCCTGTACCAAAATCATTGTAAGATATGTCCGAATGATGTGTGAAAGTTTCATTGAAAAAAAACCACTGCTTTCCTGGTTAAAAAAGCGAAAATATGCGTCAGCTTTTATAACGGACGTTTATGAGGTTTATGACCGTTTGTTAACGCTTTTGAGCTGAATGATAGATATCGTCATACTAAAGGGGCATTTGAAAAAATCTAACCCTATTTTATTCTTCTATTACCATAAGCTAAACAACACGGTAGAAGAGAAAGGAGGAAGCTCCAAGTAATTTTCGTGGAGTTGGACACTTTACAGGCCTCACTTTAATATCAGTCCGGGTTCTAGGATTACAACCCCCTGGATAATTACCCCCGGACGACTACCCCCGGACAACAACCAACCAAGAAAATTAACCCCCAAGAGTGTTACCCCCGGACAATTACCCCCGGACAATTACCCCAAGACTATCACACCCACATTTGTCTGGGGGGGGGGGGGGGGGGGGGGGTAATTATCCGGGAGGTAATTGACTGGGGGTAATCGTCTGGGGGTATCTTGGAAGGGGTGAGGGACCCCCAGGAAATGTTCCCCATCCCCACATCTCAACCACTCTCTATTTCCCCGCCCGCTACTATAAGTTAATTCTGAATATCTGTCACACTGTTACACGCACTTTCAGGTTCCCATATAGCACATGTCGGGGATCCCCTCGTATCCCGGTAATATGATACCCCTTCTTACTCACCCCCTACCATGCCCCTTCGGTCGCTCGATCTTGGTTTTACAGCTGAATGCACATGGACAAAAGTATTCATATTGATCGCTGCTAGATGCTATGACGGGCATGAATGCCTATTTATCAGGCACCGACTGTTTAGAAAATGATAACAAATTGAACCTGAAATGGTGTCACTAAAGACGCCCTAAAACAAAATTAACTCTAAGTACTCGACCAAAATTACTGTTCTTGGTTTCAAATTTCCTTTTAAAAGATTATCTATCCAGTGAACATACTAGTAACTTGTTGTTTATTTATCATGGCAAGTATGCCGTTCCGTTTTTTTTATGGGCCACCCTGTATATTATACAGAAGCGCGTAATATTTTTTTTAATGTGAATTTAAACAGTCAAAGCAATGCACAAATTGTCGCCGGCGACAATTTGTGAAGCGGCGACAATTTGTACAGTCACTATTATTGACATGATTGCCGAATAATTGTCGCCGGCGACAATGTGTGCAGTTAACGTACCTCCTGGCCCGTAAAGCTCCATTCTCATGCTGATGAACCCATACCAGGTGAGGGGGCAGAATACGCACATACCGGCACGTTACTGGGGCTGGGAGGGTGTTCAGAACCACTGTGTCTGTGTCAGAGTTGGCTGTGAAAACCTGTGTAATGAGACAAACATATTGTAATGTACATACCAATTATACGAAACTGAATAGAGACAGAAATAAAGAAAAACTAAACTTGACTTCGTCACTTAGACGAATTAGGTGATACGTACCCATCCGCTATGGCAGCATACACGCATTCTCAAGAAAAAATGAAACATGCTCACCTAGTCATGCGACGCGCGGAAGTATTCGAATTAAGATACTCATGAACGATCGAAGTATCTGAATTCGAATATTTTTACTATAATCGAAAAGCATTCCGGAATGCTTTTCAATTCAATCTTAATTATTTGAGAGACATTTAAAAAATCAAAACCCATTTCATTATTATGTTACCATAAGCCAAACTACAAGCTACAAAATAAATATGAATACTCCAAGTGATATTGGTTCAATATAACAAAGTTATCAAGGGTTATGAATTACTTTATTAAAATGACCTTTAACTGAACTATATAGGACAATCATACTTCATTCAAACGAGTGTGTTTCTAAGGTCCATACAGTCAAACCTTTCTTAGCAGCAACCTGCCTTTAGTGGCCATAAACAATTATTGACCCCTTTCAGGGAAAAGAAATTAAATTTATGGATTCTGTCTAATGAGATATCACCTAGTTTTTGTTTCTCTTGAGTGGTCACGAATAATGATATAATAGCATTTATAGAGCCGGCATGTATCTAGGTACCCTATTCAGAGGCGCATTTAATATCCTTGGTCATCAGGGTACAGTTAAGTCCCTACACAATGATCATGATCACCATCTCAACTCCCAGGGGAGCATACTAGCACTATACAATGGGGGTGACAGTATATATAAACCTGAACTGGAGAGTCACCACCCGACAATCTGGTCGAATTGATCGCTCGTGTACTGGTTGAATTCGACGCTGAAGGTCCCGTATGCGTGGCTCGTGATGGTGACCTTTGACCTGGGCTCGAAGAACGCCCCCACTTGGATGCTTCTAGGAAGGCTACATTCGATGATGATTTCTGGGTACATCGAGCGAGTGTCTTCGATGATGTTCGTGAAAAGTACGTTGTTACTGTCCTCCTATATGATTGAAGAGAAATTATACAGTGGGAGAAATATCAACCAACCTAGATATGTGTGTGTGGGGGGGGGGGGGGGGGGGGCGGCTAAGACTTTAGGCAATCGGTCGACCCTATGTGGGGCGGAATTTTCGACTCCTTTAACTATATCCATGGTAACAAAATCACACCAATTTTACCTTTTAGTTTGTTATTTTCCTGCCTGTATACGAAAGAGGAAATGGGGTCAGCGAGGAATAATTCAACTCCATCCTTTTCGTATACAGGGTGGCCCAGAAATAACGGAACGGGCGTGCTTGCTATAATGAAGACACATGATACCCGTCATAGCAAATGCGTGCGCCATTGTTAGTACCCCTTCTTCTCTATACACAGCTGAACGCACACTCACAATGGCGCACGGTTGACCGTCACTCGATGCAGTATGGCGGGCATCATGAGTCTGTAGTATGGCAAGTACCCCGTTCCGTTATTTGTGGGCCACCCTGTATAGTGCAACAATATACATACAGTATATACATTCATATAAAATCAAATATCAACATTATTATATTACCGTGACGGCAGTGTTACAAGCCCCAATGCCAGTGGATAGTGCAATGTATGAATATTTGCTGACGGCAAATATAATATAGTTGACTGCATTGCAACTGAAATATATATTTGTAATAGCAAATACAAAATTGGATGTTCCCCGTCCTTTTGTTCTTGTTCACCCTAGCATAATTATTGCTGTTCCTATCTTCTTTCCACCTGCTTATGTATATAAATATTATTTTAATTTTTATTTTATAGTACTTGTCATTTATCTCTGCCTATAGACGAAGGCAGAGATCTGCTAGATTCGAAATCTCGGCTACATTGACTTACATAAATATATCAAATTAAATACCAATATGCATTGTATGTTTATATTACCGTGACGGTCGTGTTGCAAGCGCCAAAGCCAGTGGATAGTGCAATGTGTGTCTGGTTGTAGTTGATGGCGTTGCAACTCGAGTGTCTGAAATGGACGAGCTGTGTGTCTGATTCGTACGTGCTCTTCTTGATCAACACCGTCATGTTCCCATCGCAAGAGGTGAGCAAATCTTTAAACAAAAATATATAATAAATGCAAAATGAGCAAAGAAAATTGTGGGGGTAAGAATTGGGGAACTTCCCATGAAACCTATTCGTGCTCCCAATAATTTGACAAAACAATTTGATAAAACAATTATAAAAGAAACATAAGGGGGACATCTGTGAAAAAATATAGAAAAACAAAAGGTCTGTCCCCCAAAATTCGCATGGTCCCCCCTCCCCCCAATCTTTCCGACCACGCTACACCACTGATGATACAACTCTGGACCCCATGGTTAGAGGTGTTCTGGTCTAGTGGTCAGAGCTCTGCTCTTCGCACTAATCGCCCCGGGTTTAGATCTTGGCTGCGTCTATCGGATGGTGACGATAAAGGGAGGTCCCAGACGTAAATAATCATAATTTGTTGAACGCGTCTGCGAAAAAAAACCCCAACCAATCCAACCCATGGTTAGAAGTCAAGCGATAAACAAACAAACGAACAAATAAACATACCAACACCGCCGGTGTATGGCGTGATCTCGGGGTGTTCGTTGCAGTGACCGAAGCGGACGTCGTCGATCCCGTAGAAACTGGGTTCGCCCCCGGATTCGGCCTGGAACTCGAAATACCCGAGCCCAGAGCCCGAGACGTCGAGGGTATGAGTCAACCAGGATGAGCCCTGGTCGCCGGACAGGGTAAACAGGTCATTCCTAGTGCCGTCTTCTTCCAACCGGAACAGTACCTTCGTTTTCAATATCAGAAAATATAATTTCATTATTTTCATTATCAATGTAATATTATACAGATATTGACTGTCTTGAGGGGCAATATAACATTTGAGATCATCGAGGGAAGTTATATTTGTGTCGAGGGACATTATATTTTTCCGAAGCGCGTAGCGCTGAGGAAAAATATAGTATTCCGAGACAAAAATATAACTCCCCCAAGGGAAATGAAATGTTAGATGGTTCCCGAAGGAAAAAGTCAATATCTGTTATATTATGATGACCTATATAGATACAAATCAAGATAAATATGAATTTGGTGTTGAAATGAAATTATGGACAAGGGAAATCATCAGATTAAATCGAAATTATTCCAGTAGAACAGACGTGTTATTATCGAAATGCTGCGCAAAATGCTTCTTTGTTCGAGCTTCCATTCAAATTTACTTTCGGATCGCGCAATCTCCGTAGAAAGCTTAACAACGCTGCGCGTGCCAGGATGCTAATACGCGCACATTGTTCATCTTCACACACCCATTGTGACGTAAATTACGTCACCGGTCAATATAACGCCGTTATATTGACCGGTGACGTAATTTACCGGTCAATATAACGCTTCTCATCCTTGTAGCGATGGTCACGTGACAGCATTTTGACCAATCGCACACCAGTATCTTTATAGGTCATATAATATATATTTATATTATAATGTGAGACATCCCTACCGAAAAGAGCACAGTGTGTGCCACAATATGAACACAGTGTAAACACACTGTGTTTCACAGTGTGGACCACAGTGTTAAATTGGAGCGGTTTCACGGTGTAAAAACCAACTCACACTGTGAACTCACTGTGAGGGCACTGTCGCCACAGAGTGTAAAGTAGTGCGTTTTTTTTTAAAACAAAAATATCATTGAATTTGAAATTCGACAATTGAAAATTGTGCAGAAGTTGCATATTATATCGTTGGGGGAAAATAAATGGAATATTGAGCAATGAAAGGAGATTGCCAAATGTACGTTAGGTGTCGCGTCGGGGGCAACACCGCACATAATGTATATGAGACGAAGATTGTAATCATGGGCGTAGATACTTACGTAATACCTATTCATCGGGGGGGGGGGGGGGGTGGGTGAATGAATAGATCATCCCCCTGTTGAATGGGTATCAATAACAGATCTACGCCCGTAGTTGTAATGAACTCGAATATTGACATTTGAGATGAAATTTGGGGATGTTATACGTTGAACGAGGCATCTGAGGCAGCACCATCCATGATATAGCTGCAAGTGAGACATATTTTATTCCACAATGGCGATTGTAATGTCATTGTATCTCGCTGTTTGTAAAATTGTTATTTTGTCATTCTGTAAAACGATTGTATTTGATATGCAGGTGAACTTTTTGGACACGAAATACAAATTTAAAAATGTTACAATGTATTTATTAAAGATGAATGTATTGTTACATGAAACATTATATTGCATACAAAATTTAAATTAAATGTTCTGCTGACTTCTGAGCGATGCATCTAACAGGGGCCGCGGAACCGGGGGGGGGGGGGGGGGGGGATAACAGCCCAAATGAGGTCAGCCCCCCCCCCCCCCCACTTTCAACACCTTTCCGCGGCCCCTGTCTAAGGCAACACCATGATGTATATATAGCTGAATGTGAAACATGTTTCTTGCTATTCCGAATAATTGTTATTTTGCAATATGGATAAAATTGCATTGAAATTGAAAATTGAAAATTGAGATGAAATTTGCTGACTTACGTTGAGCGACGCGTCGGATGCAACGCCATCCATGATGTAGCTGAAGGTGAGACAAGTCTCGTTCCTCAGCGCGTTGGAATAGGGGCTCACGAACACCGCCAGGCTCCCTTCTTCCTCGGACGTGGTGTTAACGAACATTGCAGACCCATCTAGAAAGATGATGTTATACTAATAATTTAATATCTTTTGTTATACTAATAATTTAATATCTTTTGAAAATGAAAAAGATACAATTTTGGTATGAATCATGTACATTCTTTACTTGTTGGTCATGGCATGATGTGATATGCACCTGACAAGGCTGACATTGTAATAACTCTGATCCTTTTTTAAATTCTTTTCTGATCCTATTTGTTATATGTACCACGGTCTCTATGAAATATAGAACAATCTGGCTGATCGACGGCTTTTTACGGTGTATAAATACATTAACAAAACAAGCAAACAAACACAAACCAAAACACTTATATCTTTATTAACAATAATGATAATATAATGATAATAATAACCACAACAATAATACTACTACTACTACTGTTAATGATAATAATAATGATCATAACAGTTGTAAAACAAATAATGATCAAATTAATATTATCAAAAATTTGAATAAGTTCTGTATTAGTTGTGTTTGTGATATCTTTGTCGAAATTGATTTTTGCAGTAACAACATTTGAACGGTGGTTTTGTCTGATTAATGACACCTTTTTAAAAATCAGGTCATCGGGTCGATTTTTACGCGAACCCGCTCTATTTTTTTTTTATCATGGATAATTATATAGTAAATGTCTTACCGTTAGGATTCGATTGGTCACGTGGGAGTCTCAGCCAATCAAAGCTGTCTTCGTACGCTTGGCTCCACCCACAAAGGTTTGCCCCAAACACATCGTAGTCGCATTCCCATTCGTTGGTATCTTTTTAAAATTTGAATAGAAAATACATGTATTCAGTCATTATTTATTATTTATTTTCTTCTTATACATGTTTCATTTTCTGTGTGTAAAAACAAATACATTATCGATATGAGCGTATTAAAATTTTAGTTAAATTTTAGTTTGGGTATTTTTTTTTATAGAAAAAGCTTCGGAGAAAATACTTCATTATCATTGTATACATTATTGGAGAAACAGATGTAGAGTAATAATAATTAACAAAATCTGAAATAAACTGGGTTAAAATCTGATGTGCGTTTAATATCAATATGGCGGCTTCCTGTAAGCTCTTTAAAAAGCCCCATGTGACATTAACGACGGAGTCACTTTAAAGGTATAGCAACGTTCTGGCTGAAATCTAGGAAGCCAAAACAAAATATTCTTTGCGATGGACAGAACACGGAGAATACACCAATAAATATGAGATCATTTTCAAAGCAATAGAAAGTTTGTTCGATCAAATTCCGTTCAAAAATATTTAATATGAAATATACAAATATACAATATAAAGTCAGGTGAATAAAATTCGCGGTCGCAGTTTTTTTTTTTAGTGGACATTAAATTCCCTTTGCTACTTTTCTAATTTGATTATGCACTTAGAGAAAAATATTAAAAATAAGAAAACAAATCTTATGAAGGAGGAAAATAATAACAGCATGCACGGGGGGGGGGGGGGGGGGGGGGGTCACGTGACAGTAATTTGAAAAAAAAAAAAAAAAAAATTGTAAAAAACATAAGGAATTTATTTGAAAAATAAAGAAAATCATAAGGCAAAAATGTGTGTGCCCCCCCCCCCCCCCATTCTGTCCAACCACGCTACGCCACTGATGATATTAATACAAGTTTTTAAGTCGGTATTATTAGCTTCAGTTTCCTTTCTACTTAAAAAAAAAAAATGAAACCACAGAAATTTTCTTCTCACCTTTCTTTTGTATTGAAAAAACATTCATAGAATATACACAATTTACATATCAAAATATCAGAGACTAAATCTGTTTACAAAATTCAGAATAAGCAAAATTAGAGAACAAATGCAGTCGTCAAAGAAAAGTTTAAGTAGTCCATATATTGTGTATATTCTACATTATCTTTTATTATTTAGTTACGGTTTTTATTTCCAAATTGTTTCTTTGTTCAATTTACTCATCTCCATTTGATTTCTTTTATAAGAACTTCAACAATTTTGGTGAAGTTCAACCGTTTTTATTGTGAAAAACAGTAATTTGTGCGAGTTTCCCTTCTTTTTTACAAAGTATACTATATATGTGACCCTCTTTCCTGAAACCTACATGAAGTCGCCAGATATGTTTGTGTGTTACAAGCCAAAATGTATAAATTATGCAAACAAATTAAAATTTGAAACTTTACTTTACCTAAAAGTATGATCTTTCATCTATCAACTGTTAAAATTTGGAGTCTCAAAACTAAGCAAAAGTTGAGTTATAAGCAGTTATAAAAGCTCCTCTACAATGCGCGCCTGTATCACCCTTATTTTTAGAGCCTGTTTTCTCCTTACTCGGTAAAACTAGACCTGCTGACTTTCCTACTTTTAATCGCTTGTTTGAATAGGTTATACTGGTCTAAATTTAATGAGTTATATATCATATTAAAGCTTAGAGTCTACTCTTTCTAACTATGTACAAAAGTCTAAACTCAATCTGGTCAAGTTTTTGGGGGTTTGACGGTGGGCGGTCACATATAATAATTTCTTAATAAATTTTCACTTTTTCGGTACCCATTTTACTCTTTAAACAAACTAACTGACTCAATTTTACCCACAATAATTTAGAGAATTTCTAATAAAATTGAAATCAAATTTCAATTAAATTTCAATTAAATAAAAATGTAATCACCTTGTCTAGACGACACGACGATAAGTTCGGAGACAGCCCGATGGAGGAACAAGAATTCTTCGTTGCGGTTGTGTGCGGATGACGATTCGTTGAATTCGACAATCCGTTTGACTGAGCTCATAGCCCCGAAGAAGCGGCCATGGTGCCACCATAGACCGGCGCCCATTAGCGAGCTCTTGTACGGGTAACTTGGAATCGAATCAAGCTCGTAGCTAGTCGTATTTGTGTACAGCGAATGGACATAGTCTTTTATCCACCAGAACAACCGCGATCCTTTGTTAAAAAGAAAGAAAAAAACAACGAAAGAAACGAAAGCCGTCAAACTTCGTGACAGAAATGAACAAAAACAAGCAACGGAATTGTTTTACAATAAAATGTAAGTCCATGTGTAGTGTCCGTGCACCGTTTAAACGTAAATGTGTAAAATCTAGCAGTTCATCAATATTATATATGCATTTAATATATTTTGTGGTAAACTGACTTGATAACGGATTTAAAACCATTAAGGTATATAACTATACAGACGGTATTTCAGATATTGAATGACATGAGATAATTGTAGCTAATGTTATCCAACATGCGGACAAAGCCACCACATAATCAATTATTACCATCCACAGACAGAATGGTATTGTTGCCCCCTCACCCCCCCCCCCCCCCCCCTTAACACGACTCCATTAGCTACACATACATCATACTCCACAATTATAATTTGATATAAAAGTGATTATTTTTAGTATTCCATTCCACCAGCAATCATAGAAATACCTGTCTCAAAAAATATTGTTAATCACTCTTTTTAATCATAACTACTGCAAACAAACATACATCGGTCTGCAGAAACAGGCTATAGTTTTATTGTCATAACAAACTTTCTTAACCACCCCTTTAGTGGGAATATAATAGAACTAGCCTTCTTCCATGTCTTCTGCAGACCCATGAACACATGTATACGTTAGTATGATGATGAGGTTTCAAATTATGATAACATTTTTTCTGGAAACCTACATTTATTTTCTGAACGTTTTGTTGGATTGGACTATACTAAAATTATATAATTCCCTTTCATATATTATAAAATATATTTGTGGGGTGTTGGTTCCCTTTAATTGCAGTTTTTACCGTCATATTCCATCGCTGTGCACCAGATGCCAGTGTTATCACCAGGATTATAGAATTCTATTGGTTGTTGATTTGTACCGTCCAAGCTGGCACGCCAAATGATACGGTTGCCCACCCAAAAAATTTCTCTGTGGATCAAAGAACAATGGGAAGAAAATTATATAGATCTGTAAATTGCCGTGTAAACCCGAAATATCAACCCTTTACAGTCTTCGAAAAAAGAAAACCAAAGCAAGATATTCACAATGCCACCTACCACTTACATAATTCAATTTTATTCAGCGGATAACCTGATTCAATACAAATCGCATTATATTTTGATTTATGAATTTAGTTGTATTACTCTATGCTTGTATGTTAAAGGGGTAGTACAGTTTTGGTAAGACTGAGCTTTAGTAACCAAAACCTGCACAATAACATTACAAACTAATAGTTATAACTCCACCATGCTCGAAAGGTATACAAAATTACAAACGACTAAATAAAAAGCCTGTTATCATTCAAAAAGAGCCCTTAAAACACAAGAGGGCGCTCTCTAAAAAAAGCATTGGTTTTAACCATTTTTCATTCAAAATTATGCATGTGATGTTTTGTTGAAATAATGTTAAATAGAGAGATCATCAACAACTATTTAAAAACCTTTTTTGAAAAAGTGTAAGCATTTTTAAAAATAAAAAAAAATCATCAAATAAATCTGGGCCCCAGATTTATTCCGATCGGATATATTTATTGATATTTCAGCCGTTTCTGAACCGATTTAGATGAAATAAAATGTATTCTGTCATTGGAATTGTATGCTCTTTCAAATTTTACACTCATTTTGTCATTATCTCACAAAAAATTATTTCGTGCAGCGCCCTCTATACCAAAACTGAACTACCCCTTTAATAATCCAGCAACTACATTATATTTTTGTATTTGCATTACATTTTGCAACAAATATGACAAAATATGTATGCACCTATTTCCCATACATACTTCGCTGTGGTGTTTAAGCTTATTAAATCCTCCAATGTTCGAGACTAAATAATTATAATTTTAAATCAATTACATGTTAAAAGCAATATGGTACGTAGCATGCAGGTTGTGTTGTATGACATGATGCTCGACGGCCATTTGCAGACTAAAATGTGCAATTTCTACACAAAGGTCAAACAATAATGACTACCTTATATTTATTTTTGAAAGTTTCTCACGTCTCCTTTCTTTCATATTTTAGAGTAAATGTGGATTAGAGGTTCTTTGCAATGTTGCCAATTTAAAGATCGATTATTAAAGAGTGATCAACATTTGTTTGTAAAATAAATCGTTTTAATAGAATAATTTTATTTTTTTAGAAACCGCATACATAGAAAGAGTAATAATAACATTAAAGGGATGCCAGTAAAGTGTCAGATTTTACCCAAAATGAAATTCGAGACTTCAATCCTATACCAAAATCATTGTAAGATATGTCCGAATGATGTGTGAAAGTTTCATTGAAAAAGAACACTGCTTTCCTGGTTAAAAAAGCGAAAATTTGCGTCAGCTTTTTATAACGAACTACTGTGTGACGTGTATGAGGTTTATGACCGTTAATTAACGCTCTTGAGCTGAATGAATATCAATGATAGATATCTTCATACTAAAGGGGCGTTTGAAAAAATCTAACCCTATTGTATTCTTCTCTTACCATAAGCTAAACAACACGGTTGAAGAGAAACAAGGAAGCTCCAAGTAATTTTCGTGAAGTTAGACACTTTACAGGCATCCCTTTAATGTTATGCAGGGCCCGCTGGTAGATCAGTATTCGTGACTGAAGTGGCTACCCTAGGTAAATGAAACTTTTAAAATTATATTATTTTGTATTATTATTGTTGTTGTTGTTGCTGCTGTTGTTATTATTATTATCACTTTTATTATTATTAGAAGTATTAGTAGGGGTACCAGTAGTAGTAGTAGTAGTAGTAGTAGTAGTAGTAGTAGTAGTAGTAGTAGTAGTAGTAGTAGTAGTAGTAGTAGTAGTAGTAGTAGTAGTAGTAGTAGTAGTAGTAGTAGTAGTAGTAGTAGTAGTAGTAGTAGTAGTAGTAGTAGTAGTAGTAGTAGTAGTAGTAGTAGTAGTAGTAGTAGTAGTAGTTGTAGTAGTAGAAGCTTAGTAGTAGTATTTTACCTCCTCTGAAATTGGATGGACATGTAATTCCACCCGATTATACCGGTGACCACGGTCTCTTTCTCTGTTCCATCGTAATTCATTCTGAGCATGGCGTCTGCGTCGTTATCTCCGTAGTACACCTTTTGGTTTTCAGGATCTACTGCAATGCCACCAGGATCTTTGAAGAAAATAAATATATTATCCAATGTATTTTGTAATAACATTTTCTTGAAATAGTTAATTCCTTACGTTCTATTATAGTAGAAAGAACTTCAATTACAATTGAGAGCTATATTTTGTAAAAATAGGCCGGTATTCTACTAAAAAAAGAACTTTAATACAGAAATTACCAGTAACTAGTTAAACCGTTTCACCCGTGTGAAATTTGACTAGCCCATTGATGGCCATGCACCACCTCTGATTGTTTCTCCACATTAGGCATCCAGAGAAAAGGATGCTTGACATTCTAATGAAATGTTAATATTATGTTTTGTTTTATCTAAGGAGAAACAATTAGTATATCTCTGGTGGCGCTTGACAACAATCAATGGGCTAGTCAAATTCCACAGGTGTGAAACAGTGACATAATATAATAGACTTACTATTGATAGCTGCAAGTGTCGAGTTCTCGGATCCGTCCAGGCGAGCCCTGTAGACTCCCAATTCACGCGATGTCCAGAACAAAGTGCCGATGACGTGATCGTAGGTGATTCCGTTCACCGTGCCGACGTTGCCGAGATTCAGCTGGACAAAGTTCCATTCCTCAAGCGCTGTAGCGTAGATATCGATGTCGGCTAGTATCATGAACTCCGCTGCATAGATCGGACGACAAAGAAGGGCAATAATAAATATTGTTTAACCGTGTGGCTGATACCTATGTTTAACCATTGTAAAAGAATATACCAACACCCCGAAAACAATTCTTGATATATAAAAGTGATAGATTTTAGTAATCCATTCCACCATCAGCCATAGAAAATGTGTTTCCCAAACTATTTTTTTGTCAAAATGTATTAAAACAATAAAAAATACTTGGAACAACATTCATAGGTCTGCTAGGTCTGCTATAGGACACAGACTAGTTAATTACATTGCCATTAAGTTCCTAGACAATTATCATAGATGATAGCCTTCTTCTTCAAACCTACAATCGCATGATTTAGTATGATGACAAGTTTTGAAATTATGATAATATTTTTCGGGAAATCGATTTTCCGACTTTCTGGTGGAATAGAATACTAACATTTTAATTTTTTTTTAAATTAGACAATTATTTATGTGTGTTTTTTTCCCTATTAACATGATGTGACGTCATTTTAAACCATGGTATAATATTATATAAACTAATGTTTTATGGAATTCCACGTATAAACCTTTCTATCTTGTGAGATAAGCTTACAATCAGGTTATTATAATGAATTATAATTATTTTACACACAAAATCAAACCCCAAATACTGAACAAGTGTCATGTTCGGAAAAAAATGCTTAATAATCATAAGTGTCTATATAACTGTCTAGCCTGGGCTGGTATTCAATTAAATACTTAGATTAAGAAAGACATTTACTTAGCATTGTTCTAGGGTTGTTCAACATCACCTTTATGTCTAGGTCACAAATGCTCCGATTTGGGATACGGCGCCCGTACAATGCCACTTTTAGGTGAAATCTTGCGGGAATCTTGCGGCGCCCGCAAGGGTGCCGTGGCTATCGTGCGGTCGCCGTTAAACAAATTGTTTAACGCGGAGTTTTAAAAAAAATGCATCGTACGATTTTGTACTTGCCGTAAGCCCGTAGATACGTCGTATAGAGGATCGCACGGGCACCGCACGGGCACAGCATGGACACCGCATCCTTTTGTTCGAATATCGTACGATTTTGAGACTGAATATTTGACCACTCAAATCGTACGGGTACCGTGGAGTCACCGCAAGAGCACCGTAAGGCACCCGTATGGGTACTAAGATTGTGTTCACGGGAGCCATGCGATTTATGTTTTTTTTAGCCAAAAGTCATCGTACGGGCCCCGGCAAATATGTGACTGCTACTCTAAGATACCACAGACATCGTATACGATATCACAATTTCCCAAAATCGAAGAAAATCCGCCGTATAGTGAGAAAAATCGTACGGCGCCCGGAGAAATAATTACTGTGATAGGTATTCAAACACACCCCAACTACGCCACTGAATAAAGCTAAAACACCCCCTTGAAAAAAATCCTGGATACGTTAATGCTGAGGGTTGTTTTTTTATTTTCAACTATGTACAATTTAAATATTATGTTTGAAAGTAAACATTTAAATTTGTTTAAAGGGAAACTCCAGCGTCACGGACATTACAAATCAGAGAATTTTCATGACTTTCCAATGCCACTACTAATTCATACCTCTAATTAATGTCTAACTTTTATCTTGATTACAAAACAATAGCCTAGTTAAGTATGCAAACAAAGTTTCAGAACATTTATCCAATTCGTTACTGAGTAATTCTGCAAAATGTGCGCCGTCACGGACATTACATTTTTTGGACATGACTTTTTGCATCCATATACATCTTTGCAAAAGTCTGTGAGTTCTGAGAGCTCACAAAGGGGATTTAGATATTTAATTATAGACAAGGCAATGATGAATTGAATCCAAGTTGTATTTTGAGTCACGGGCCAGGCATATGTGATCTAGACAACAAAACGTTGCGTCACGGACATTACATTTTCAGCGTCACGGACATTACACTTTTGTCAACTTTCTCTATACTCAGAAATAACCCGCAAAAAATGCTCCATTGTGCATGAAACTTTTTTAATTGTACATTTGAAATGTAATCAAACGGTTTTGAGAAAAAAAAATCATATTTCAATTTTTTTTCAATTAGAAAAAAATTATTTTAAAAATAGCAACAATTTTTTCCAAAATTATTGTAAAATTTGAAAATTTTCAACAGAATGTGCAGTAAGCCAAATGTTCAACTATTTAAAACAATATCATACATTTTTGATGAGGTACAATGCTGTTTTGTGCAAAAAAATGGTTAAATATAAAAAAAAAGTTGTGTACATCATGGGCATAACACATAGAAAATCATGGACTAAGAGTATAATTTTTGCAATTTGATTATACTATATGAGATTTAACCATCTCTTTCTCCTCTCAGTAAGTTATAGTCAAGTCTTTATTGATTATTGAGACATGCATGTTCAAATTGAGCAAGGAATTTAGTTTTATAAATCGTTCAGAGTACTGACTCAAAGTTCACTATCTTATTAATTATACAATTTATTAAAATTTGTACCAGGAAGGTAGTAGTCCCCCTGTTACTTGGGATTATCTTATTTCTTGGCTAGAATAAGACATTTACATAAGAAAATAATGCTTGAAAATTTTTAGCTCTGCTTTTTCATACTTTTCACTATGTATGTAATGTCCGTGACGCAGCCGTGACGTAATGTCTGTGACGCCATTCTGGACAAACCATCCAATATTTTAGTAAATGCTCTTGATATACTTTATGATATCACATTCTAGCTTTGCAAATTAATTTTGAATTAAATTGAATTAGGACTTCTGCTTCTACAAAAACTTTTATATCTAAAACGTCACGGACATTACACATCAATGTTGTAAGAATCAAAATTGTATCCAATAACAGTTTTCAAAAAGTAAAGATTTGTACACAATTTCCTTTTCTATGATGTTAAAACAAAGCATACACAAGACATTAGAAGTAGAATTATTGTTCTGAAGTGATCCATATTTTAACATTTTATTTCACAAACAACAGGTGCAAATTTCATCGTTTTGGGGGGGTAATACATATAATTTTGGTCCCAACTTGAATGGCCCCAAAAAAAAAAATTCTGCATTGAATTTCAAACTTATTTCCTTTAGTCATCAAAATATGGTCCTTCCTCATTACTATCCAGTAGTTAACAAGGCTGTCCCATGAGTTTCATTTTTCCATCCTTGGGTAACATTTTTCGTGGAGTTGCCCTAAAAGCATAACATTTTTCTATTATGAAAGTGATTTTATATTCTTGATATCATTACAAGTCTCAAATATGTATTTTGTTCCCCTCTTAAATATTTGTTTTAATTCCAAGGGCCAAGGCTACAAATGGCTTTCCATAACGGTAAGGCCAATTAATTGTAAGTTAAACTTAAAATCTTTGTGAATCACCCTAGGTCATCTGGGCTCATTTCAAACCTTATGGTTAAATTACCTTATGCAATTTCTCACGACCAAGGTATCCATTTATACATAAATACAATTAAATGGATGTGCGAAAGTATAACTTACGTCCAAGTTGTCCATAGATATCATAGGAAGAATCGGCTACTATCAACTCGTTGGCGCTGGCCACTACAAATAAAATACAAAGTGAAAATTATGTATTGTACAGAAAACAGCCATAGACGATAATAAATATTGTTGCCATGGCATACTTGATACTTGATGCGATAATCCCTTTGGCAACTCACACAGGAAGCTATACTGGGATGAAGTGTTGTGTGCCATACGGAGGTGCCATGGTGTATAAATACAATTTGCCTCGTAATTACAATAATATAGGGAGTGAATGGTGCAAGTAAAAAACATGGGTCCATTTAAAGTAGATGTGACCCAGGAGGAGGTTGCATTGTTCTGATGACTGGTAAGGCAGCCTCTCTAAATGCAGCCAGGCCGGTGATGTGGACCACTGGTTGTGGCAGTTGGTTCCAGATACGTATGGTTCTTGGAAAGATGGAGTATAGGAATCTATTGTAGCTCATGCAACGGAAATGAACAATATAGAGGAAAGAGAAATGTTCCATTATTCTAATATCAAACATAATTGTATAGGTTTACAAAATTACTACATCAGTTGAATGATAACCAACTTGTTAACTCACATGCACAGAGGTTATCATTACTGGATTGAATAGTTAGACGAGTTAAGAGTTTAAAACTCACGAACATGACTAAATCGATGAGAAATAGATAAAGTGTCTATCATTTAAGCTTCCAATATGATTGTATTAAGCTATCAAAATAATTATAGTAGTTGAATGCTAATTAACTTGCTAACAGACAGGTACAAAACTTCTCATTACTGAATTGCAATTTGCCCAGTAATGAGTTTAAAACTCCCGAACATGACTCTATCAATGGTAAATTTAGTTTGGGTAAAACTGAATTTAATAACCAAAACCTGTACAATAACATTACAAACTAATAGTTATAACTCCACCTGCTCGAAGCGTATACAAAATTACAAACGACGAAGTTAAAAGCCTGTTATCATTAAAAAAAAGAGTCGTTAAAACACAAAAGGGCGCTGTCTAAAAACGCATTGGTTTCAATAATAAATTGTGCATAACTTGTGATGTTTTGTTATAATAATGATTAAATAGAGAGATCATCAACAGCTATCTAAAAACCTCTTTTCTAGGAAAAGTGTAAGCATTACATTTGTTTCTTAAATCATTGAATAAATGTGGGATCCTACATTTATTCCGATCGGACAATATTTTAGCTGTTTTCGAACCGATTTTGATCAAATAAAGTTCATTCTGTCATCAAAGGGATAGTTGAGTTTTGGTAAAGAGAGTACAGTTTTGGTCAAACTGAATTTTAGTAACCAAAACCTGCGACCATTACATAACAAAATATTAGTTATAACTCCACCATGTTCGAAAGGAATATGAAATTACAAACGACTAATTAAAATGCCTGTTAACATTAAAAACATAGCCGTTAAAACTCAAGAGGGCGCTCTTTAAAATGTCATTAGTTTCAACCATTTTAAATAAAATATTGTGCATGTGATGTTTTGTTGAAATAGCGATTAGGCAGAGAGATAATTAACAACTATTTAAAAACCTTTTTTGTAAATTTTTGAAAAGAGGAAACATACAAAAAAAATTAACGGCTGGTTCAAGATATCGAATAATTGTGAGGCCCCACAAATATTACAAATGGTTATGTTGATGGATATTTCAGCCGCTTCTGAACCGATTTTTATCAAATAAAGTTTATTCTGTCATTAAAATTGTATGCTCTTTCGAATTTGACACTCGGTTTTTCATTATCTCACAACAAATTATTTTGTGTAGCGCCCTCTATACCAAAACTAAACTATCCCTTTAAAATTGTATGCTCTTTCAAATTTGACACTAAGTTTTTCATTACTTCACAAAAAAGTCTTTCTTGAATCGCCCTCTATACCAAAACACAAATATCCTTTAAATTATTTATCTATTAAATCTAACCTATTTTTTAACTCTAAAATATATAAATATAATTATAAAATATGCAATTTACAGATTTAATACAAGTAACGAGTGGGAACTCATAGATATAAATATAAAAATGTATATATCGATGAAAATGTGTAACTAATATTGGTCATATTTTTAATCTTAACAAGTATATAGAATCTTCAAAAATGTATCCATAAATTAGAAAATATGCATTTCGGCATGACATACACAAATTAAAACTCACAAACATGACTGTATTGATGGAAAATGTATAAATTAAAGTTTTTACCTGTTAAATCTAAAACATCTCAAGCGCAATAATTATCTAAATTTCAAAACATGCCTTTTACAGAATGTGTAAAACACGAAAATTAAATATTCAAATTACAAGTAGAAAACTCACAAATATGATGGTAAAAATTGATATAAATTAATTGCTTAAATACAGTTTTTTAACATAAACTATATTGTTATTAGAACTTTGATAAAATCAAGAAAATTTAAATTGTGTTAAAAATATATCATAACAAAATAGCATTTAGGAGTTCTTGAAGCGCAGTAGAATATAGTTTCTGCGCTCTTTAAATGATTTATTATTATTATTATTATAAAACAAAATAATGCAAGAGACGAGTGTAAAACTCACAAACCGCTTTATCGATTAAAAATGTATAACTTAAAATTATAACTTCAATGATATTCCAAAATATGCATTTTCGCAGAATTATACAAACTTAGAACTCACAAACATAATGGAAAAGTATAAATTAAGTTATTAACATTTATGAGTTACATTCAAATAATTAAACATCCAAACTCTTCAATCTTAAATATCTTTTTAACGAAAGGGAAATAACAAAAAACGAGACCTGTTCCATGTTTGTATCGGTAATATGATTGCAACAAGGTATGAGGTAACCACTAGAGTCCGTAACTATTGTGGATTCGGACAGTGATCCCTTTACATAAAACATATGAAGAGCTTATGTCCCAAAGGCGCTAAATCCACTGTCCATACAAATTGAGTTAAAGATATCAGTACACTGTCTAATAAGCTACGTATATCTATATGGAAATCCAAATCTTTGGACAAATTATACAATCAAAATCAAAATATTGAACCATACATTTTCATATTTCCATAGGCATGTGTACATGCCTATTGGGTAATAATTACTGCTTTTCTCCAAAGTAGAAAAAAGTGGATTTAGCGCCCTTTGGAGCTAAGCTCTCGATATAATTATAGAATTTAAAATCTTAGCAGTCAACTTACCACGCGTGAACAGGAACACCAGACAGCACACGAAGGTGCTCCGCATGGTTCTTGACGACAAGAACATCATTAATTATTAATGATGAAACAAAAGAGAGCCAGCGACTCGAGTTGGCCGTGCTCCGTCTTAGCTCTGGGTTAAAATGATTTCAAGCGAACTTGAACTAATCTTAAAGACAGCCTCGCTGGAGAAGAAAACCTACGTGTTGAACTTAATTTAGCTGAACGAGACGATTCAGAGTTGTAGTGATAGACGACACATTTTTAACTCAGTCTCTCGACAGGCTCTCTTCAGTTGAGTCTCTGCTGCGGAATGACAAGTTTGACAGGATTTTGAAGACATTTATACCCACAGAGAGAATGATGAACTGATTGGGTCGAAACTCAAAATCATGCCCAAAACGAAACCTATCTTGCACTCCTTTGTCAATCTCTGATGAAAAGCTTTATTTCTTTTCATTAATATTATAGCTATTATTTTTTTATTTAGAGACGTGGTGCATATTTTGAAACTGGTTTATACTGGTTAAAACGATTTTTTCTTTTCTTTCAAGTTAGGCATAATCCATAGAAGACATTTATACCCAGATAAGGTGATGATCTAAGTGGGTCAAAATCATGAAAAACGAATCCGATTTTGCGCTCCCTTGTCAATCTCTGATGAAAAGCTTTATTTCTTTTCATTAATATTATAGCTATTATTTTTTTATTTAGAGACGTGGTGCATATTTTGAAACTGGTTTAAACTGGTTAAAACCAAACCTTTTAAGTCGGTCAAAATCATGTACAAAACGAAACCGATTTTGCGCTCTCTTGTCATTCTCTGATTTAAAAAATGAATTATCTTTTCTTTCACCACTATTGTATTTATTATTTTTGAAGAGGCGGGATGGGGACTTGGTTGTTTGAAACTGGTTAGAACACTCCACTAACCAAGGGTAGTACAGTTTTGGTAAGGCTGAGCTTTAGTCACCAAAACCTGCACAATTACATTACAAACTAATTGTTATAACTCCACCATGCTCAAAATGTATACATAATTACAAACGACTAAGTAAAAACCCTGTTATAATTTTTTTTTAAGAGCCGTTACAACTCAAGAACGCGCCATTTTTTCATACAAAATTGTGCATTTTGTTTTGTTAAAATAATGATTCAATAGAGATATCATTAACAACTATTTAAAAACCTATTTAGATTTGTTTTCAATGTAGTCTATAAGCAATTTTTGCATTTTTCTAAAAAGTAAAAATGTCCCCCGGCCGGTAGACTCATGAATAAAATATCTTGAAATCAAAATGTTCAACTATGAGAGCATAATTGAAAGGGATTGATTCTCATTTTACATGTTTTATTCAAGGAACTTTCAAATGGAATTAAAACCAAGCAATTTAGTGTTAAGGGGCATTGCGGGGAGTACCAATACTCAAGTGTACCTTTAAACAAAACTTTGTTTTCAAGCTTGGCAGGATCTATATAATTTTCTTTTATAACGAATAAGCGTGAAAAAGTTCGGTCAAAATCGAACAAAAATAAAGTCGATCTTGCGCACCTTATCTGGGCCCCGTTTCAGAAAGAGATACAATCGATTGTAAGTTAAAAATTGATTGTAAGTCCGAACATTTGCGCTTTTCAACCAATCAGATTTGCGCATGAAGATCACATGATCTGACTTAAGATTAATTGTAACTTACAATCGATTGTTAGATCTCTTTCTGCAACGGGGCCCTGCTCTGTTGGATGAAGAGTTGCGATTGATCGCATGTCAGAAAAAAACACGCGCATTTAAGCCAATCAGATTTGCGATTAATTCCAACTCTTTATGCAACACCCCCCCCCCCCCCCCCCCCCCCTCCCCGATCTAAAGCTTTATTATCATGTTTCACCAATACTATTTCAGACTATTATAGATATTGTTGTTGAAGATTCGGGGTGCATGCCTTAAACACTCCAATAATGATTAGGTCACAAATGCTCCGATTTGGGATACGGTACCCGTACGATGCCACTTTTAGGTGAAATCTTGCGGGAATCTTGCGGCGCTCGCAAGGGTGTCGTGGCTATCGTGCGGTCGCCATTGCATTTTTCCTCGCCGTACGATGTAAAAATATTGTTTAACGCGGAGTAAAAAAAGAAAAAGAAAGATGCATCGTAGGCCTACGATTTTTTACTTGCCGTAAGCCCGTAGACAATATCGTACGATTTTGAGACTGAATAATTGGCCACTCAAATCGTACGGGTATCGTGGAGGTATCGCAAGAGCACCGTAAGGCACCCGTACGGGCACTAAGATTGTGTTCACGGGAGCCTTGCGATTTATGGTTAATTTTAAGCCAAAACTCATCGTACGGGCCCCGGCAAATATGTGACTGATACTCTAAGATACTACAGACATCGTACGATATCACAATTTCCCAAAATCATAGAAAATCCGTCGTAGGGAGAAAATCGTACGGCGCCCGGAGCATTTGTGACCTAGGCATAACGAAGCATTAACACGAACTTCTTCTTAAAGTTTGGAATGACCTACATTTCGGAAAGGGGTGAAAATAGTTGGGGTCATACGATCATACGACATATTTCACTGCAGACAAAGCCGACTCGGCCCGATCCGACTGGTTTTCATTCGGATCGGCTCAGTTTGCAGTGCCTCGCGACACACATTTTGCCAGTCGAGAGACGTCGGATGCCAGTTGGGGCAGAATTCAACACGATGAATCGGATCCGGGTCCAACTCTAGCCTGATTGAAACCTGTCCAGTCGGGTCGGGTCGAGTCGGCTCTGTCTGCATCAGAGGGCTTTACATATGTGACCCGTCCTACGTAGAAGAACCAGAAGTCGACAAAGTTGATTTTCTGGATTTGTATTTAGTTCGATTCAGCAATATCTAAGCTTTAATATGATATAAAGTTTGTCTCATAATGATTCTGCAACGCGGAGTTATTGACGCTTTTCTAAGGCAAATATTGAACGGTCTGGAAATAAGATGCCGAGAAAATAGCTCAAGAAACTTTACATCCATTTCGAAAGTGAAATTAGCGTTTTAAGCAGGCCATAAATGAACCGATTGCATGAATAGAATGTCGTAGCAACCTTTATTAAATTTTCTTGAAAACTTGCATATCAGTAAATATGTATGATATACACCTTCCCTCCAGAAACTGTTGAATATTATCCATGCATTGTAGAGATATGAACAGATTTAATTACAATTTAAGTGGGTTTGGAACGATAAACTGTACACATCGAGCACATGGTACAATAGCGAGCACTTTCAGGTAACAAAAGGGATTCCGCTCTGGCTCTGTTTATTGTTCGATTAATCGGTATTGACTGGCAGTTTGATTTTAGGAATGCAAACTTGCGTCTGGTGCGTAATGTAAAAACTATTACAAAGAACAGTATGTTGATACGTGAAAAGTAAAACGGGGTATCGAAGCTAGACATTTTGGAGGGGGAGGCCCCAGGTACCAAAGGGGGAGGGGGGGGGGGGGGATCCGTTGGTACAGGGTTTGTTTTCGTTCTTTTGGCGGGGATGCCCGGGGATGTCCCTTAGCAAATTTTGAAACAGGTGTCTAAGTAACGGAGGCGAGCCTCGGTCAACTTCAAAATGAGGGTATATACAAGAGTGGGATTGTGCTTTAGCCAACTTAAAACAAGCTCTAAATAGCGTTTTTTTTTTTGTTTGGTGGTGTGGGGGGGGGGGGTATGCCTTATTATACAATTATTATGAACTACTTAAATATTTAGTACGACAAATTAATTCTACATACGATTAATGAATGTTACGTTACAGGGCCCAATTCTTTAATCTATATAATATTCACACTCAACCAGTGGTGTACATAGTGTATGAGGTTGGAGGGGGGGGGGGGGGGGGGGGGTGGGTGTGCAGTTAATTGGATAGGACTTGGGTCGTATTGTCATAAACATACTTTGTCAAACTCAATAGGGCCACTATACAATGGAGGCCATTTGGATTACTAATCTCCGTGCAAGCGACCGCGCAGTCAATAGGGATTAAAGAATCTCGATGTGCGCTGGCCGTTCTTGACGACTACCGAGATTCCAACTTAGCACAAAGGGGTTGTTAAGAGGCGGAGCTTAATATCGATCGCTTTTAGTGGCAAATAATTTTGGAACGCAAACTTTTCAAACCTGCGAAAAAAAACATGCTTCAAAACTCTGCTTAATTTTTACCTTTCCACTGGATATTTTTACTGGATATTTTGCGTACCGGTAGAACAGATATCAGGGAAATGCATGAGGCAATAATATTTTTTTTCACTTTTTCATGCAATTTCAAATCAATCGTGATTTCTGAGGTTCGACATCTTGCGACTTCTGGCTCCTCTGCGGATGGCGAGGCACATATATACAAAATACTGCCTGTTATGGTGGTTATGGATGTCTATCACTCAATTTAAGTCGAATTATTGGGAGCCGAGCATCGTACGGGCCCCGGCAAATATGTGACTGATACTCTAAGATACTACAGACATCGTACGATATCACAATTTAAATTCATACAGACGTGTGTGCCATAACGATTATGAATGCGCGCCCTTGACTTTTTCTGATACAAAGCTTTTAAATATTTTTTTCACCACAATTATAGTTATATTTTTTGAAGAGGCGGATGCGTCTTTTAAATCTGTTTTTCACGTTCCAGTAACCAAGCGATAACACGAATTTGTTCAAATTTCTGCATGATCTATCGGGAAAACATTCAAACCAAAAAAGGGTTAAATATTTGTGTCAAAAATAATTCCAAAACGAAACCAATCTCGGTCATTTCCTTTGAATATCTGATGAAAAAAACTATACAATTTTTTCACCATTATCTTGCTTATTTTGTTGGAAAGACATTGATAAATGATACGGTACGATTTAAACCATTCCAATAACAAATCTTTACAACGAAACTTTCTTTCAATTCGGAAGGATCTAAAAGCCCGTCCAAGTAAAAGAAATTTAAACCAAACAGGGGTGAACTATATATCTAGTTGCATGAATGTCGAATTTATTGAAATAAAAATATTCCCTGTCAATATCTTATTTATAAAAGGTATATTATCCTTTTATTCCGCTTGTATTAAATTATCATGCCGCAGTATGCAATATGTCTATACAATGTCACCTGTGACGTCACCGGCCATTGGCGCCTGTCTAAAGTGGCCACATTTCTTGTTTCCCTCTGGTGGTCACTATACACAGGTTTGACGGTATTTGATTTGCCTAGTTTATATCAGGTATAAAAGGTATATTATCCTTTTATTCCGCTTGTATTTAATTATCATGCCGCAGTATGCGATATGTCTAGATACAGTGTCACCTGTGACGGTCACCGGTCATTGGCGCCTGTCTAAAGTGGGCACTTTTCTTGTTTCCCTCTGGTGGTCACTATACACAGGTTTGACGGTATTTGATTAGCCTAGTTTATATCAGTTCATGATTAATCAGGTGTGAGGAACGATTCCGGTGTTGAGATGATTATCAATGGTCACAAATGAATACACGTATTATTTCGTTATACATCTCCACAGAATCCGAAGAGTCTGCATTTGTAAAGGCCCGGTCACATATCACCGGATAGCCTCGACGGATGCCCGACGGGGAGTAACATTTTCATTCTGTTCGTCATGGTTCGTATATTATGCGTTTCTTGTCCGTTCATTGTCAGGCGATGAACGTTGTCTATACCCGGCGGACAGTTTTGCCCATGAAGCAATGGAGACGATTTTCACAACCCGATAATTTGATTTCGAAAATTGTATATTCGTCGGTCTTCCGTTTACTCTATCCGTTGATATGTGACCGGGCCTTTATGAGTGCTATTCAGTTTTTCACGTGAAGCTTTCGTTTTCCTTCCTGTGAAGTAGAATAAAAGGATACAGTGACAATAAGAGCCTTTTCACATTGGCGAAAATGCGTGATTTCAATCATGATTTGAGTTATTTTTCACTCCAATCACGGTATGTTTGACGGTGTGAACACTAATTGGAATCACGAATCGCGGAACTCAAATCATGGTCCAGAGGTGTTTTCAAATCATGATTCACTCAAATCACAGTGCGAATCAGTAGTGTGAACGGCTTGACCTCCAAAACATGATTTGGGAGGCGGAGCTTACGTGACCTTACATGCACTTCCACCAATAAACGGGGCGCTCTTCACTTCGAGTGCAGTCATGCAGTGTAGTACTAGTGTTCTCCTTGTTTGATTGACAGGTACGTCTCCAGAAACTGTGATTGTAATCACAGTTTATTTTCGTAGTGTGAAAGCAAGGCAACAGAATCACCGTGATTGTAAACATAACTCCAACCATGATTGCAATTACCAGTGTGAAAACGCTCTAGATAGTGCCGAAGCGTCAATCATTCATACAGTCATGATCATTTTGTAATAAGCCATGATTTATTGTGCAGGTGACATGGTGCGGCATTGACTTATTTTTATTTCTGAACTTTTGTTGGTATTATTGACTACTAAATAGCAATTCTCTGTCATATATCATAAATAATTGTTGGATGTTGGTTCCCTTTATTTTTGGCGCCGGTGTGGCAAGGATAATTGTCCAGGTGTCCAGGGCAATTTAAAACAAGGGATATCTGTCCAAATTACTCCGTCAATGTGGGTTTTGTGTGTGTGTAACGTGTAAAAGCATTGCTTTGTGGCATATCAGTCCAATTGATATTTATTCAAGTTCATCTTATTGAATAAACACACAAAATCGGTTATGTTGTATGAGTGACGTCAAACGCGTCGATGTGACGTCATGAATGTGTTAAGTGTACATAATGAGTAAATTACTGTTCGTTTGATGTCCGTATGCATGTGTGTATGTCTGTATGTTTGTATTTGAGTATGTATGTGTGTCTCCGTCTGTATGAAGGCTCGAAAACGGACAAAATCAGGATTTTAAAACTGTCCGAATGACGTCACTGCCAATTACCTCTGGGTGACACTTATCCCTGTCAAACCGGCGGTATATATTATATATAAAGTTTATTAAACCTTGACGAAGCCCTATGAGGGAAAATTCGGAAAACAATGTTTTCATACGGTGTTCTTTATTAACGTTTCGTTATATATATGTTTGTTTTTTTTGTTTGTTTTATTCCTTTATTATTAACATTATTATTTTATTGTTTTATTTTTATTTTAATATTTGTTTGTAAATGTATTTATTTATTTATTTATTTTATTTATTTATTTATTATTATTTTTGTTGGGGGAGGGGTCATCACCACTTAGCTACCCTTCGCACATGTCGTATAACATTATTTAGCCACAAATAAGATTTGTCAAACTTCAACTTGCCTATTTCACTATCACATGTTAGACTACGGTTATACAGTTCAATTCAATTACTAGACATTCCTATTTAATAACATTTGTTCATTTGGCAAACTAAAGGGTCTTCATCTAAATAATTTGGGTAAATTGTGAAGGGGGCCAGGGGCACATAATTTGTTAACGTAGATAAGCATCTTAGGGGTGAATACGTAGCCCCTACTTCTTCCGAATGTCAGTGAGCGACCAACAGCAACAACAACAACAACAACAACGACGACGACGTTTGTTGCTTTTTATATCATATTTATGGAGAGGACGCTATAAAAGTAATAATAATATACAACTAACGAATGGGCTTCTTGTGATAGTCAAATCTATTACCGAGGTGGGCTCAAAATGATTATTACCCGAAGCGTAGCTGAGGGTAATAGTCATTTTGAGCCCACCGAGGTAATAGATTGCCTATCACAATCAAGCACATTCGTTAGTTGTTTTATATCACTGATCAATATCAGTGATTGTGTTCAGCTTATAGCAAAATAAGTGAAAATCTCTTGAATATTTCATAAAATCGCTTGTAAATTTTGATATAAAAATCAATCGACATTAATGAAGCCAGATGAGCCTCCAGAACCTGGGCGCATCTAATACGCTTAAAGTCATTGTTATTTTGCGCATACAATCACAAAGACGCAAAACCGAGTGCGCACCAACGCGCTGGCAGTTGCGCACATACGCAATGAATGCGTGCTAACGCTCCCACGGATGTGCTTATTGGCTGTCTTGGCGTTCTTCTTCCTAGGGTGTTAGTTTTTACCAGCAATGGCAATCACGTGACTAGAACGTGTGCGCCATAGAGCACTGCACAAATTTGATCGCGTGTGCATTTTGCTTAAACACATGATCTATGGGACGAACGCGTAACGAACTTTTAGTGTTAATTTTTTGCTAACAGCCCGGTCAAGTGATTGCGCGGGGATTGCGCGTGTTGTCCAAAACTATCATTTGTCAAATACAATGGTAAAACGATCTTATGAGGGATATAATAGTAATTATTAGCTTGAGTTGAAATAAATCCAACACAAATACAACTTCTCATGATTTCACAATGCATCATGTTTTGGTAGTTACGTAAAGTATGTGTGAAAATTACGGCCGTCATGTACTTCGCGGTTGTCTGATCACAATTGACGAAATTTAATGACCACCTTCCCAAATTCATTATACTAAACGTGCCACTACCATTGATTACTGTATTGATAATATAAACGTTTCAAATTGTGTTGTTTTACAAATCATAGTCGCAGCATTCCACCACATGTTCAGCTTCAGGCAAGATATGGATCTTATATAGGGTTAGGGTTATGGTTATTAATTATACAATTATCTTTTATGCAAAGCATTTTATTTATAAGACAAAGTTTGAAGAAAGAAATATTAATTTTCCTCAACACGTTGAACATATGCAAAGGAAAGGAGAGTATAACACAACAAGGTGGTGACCTCTCATTCGATATGTTATAATAATAATAATAATATATAGCATTTATAGAGCGCCATGTATCTAGGTCTACAACGGCAGTGTTGGAGTCATACTTCTATGATCTAGGTGCCCTATTCAGATGCGCATTATTACTCTTGGTCATCAGGTACAGTTCAAACCCACACAATTATATTGTGCACCATCTCAACTCCCAGGGGAGCATACTAGCTCAAGCTGCCAAACGGGCGCTGAAGGCTAATTAACACCCGACCAAGTACCCATTTATACTCCTGGGTAGAGAGCAGCAATGTGGATTAATTGTCTTGTTGAAGGACAAACGGAGTGGGCAGGGTTCGAACTCGGGATCTCGAGATCAGAAAGCGCGCGCTCTACCGATCTTGCCGCACCACGTCCACATCACTTCTTTCACATGCTCATTTGTTTATCTTGAAATGTATTGAAGTTATCACTGTACGCAAGTTGAATGTAATGAGCAACGATTGAAAATGTATTTGATATTAAGCAATACCAAACAAAAAAATAGGTCTTGGCGTCGGAGACACCACGGCAAAACCTTGACTTTGGGTATGGCTAATTCTTCTTACAGTTGCCTAAGGCCCGGCGCAGACAGAGCCGACTCGACCCGATCCGACTGGTTTTCAGTCAGGCTAGAGTCAGTTTCGCTCAGTCGGAGCCGATCCGACATGTTAAATCGGCCTCGAATGACCTCCGACTGGCTCTTGACTGGCAAAACCGGAGTCCTGAGGCAGCACATCTGAGTTAAACAGGCTGAAAACCAGTCGGATCGGGTCGAGTCGGCTCTGTCTGCGCCGGGCTTAAGTTCTTGGCATATTTGAAATGGGTCCTTTTGTCTTTAATCTGTTCTCAGTCAGCCTTAATCATGGCATATAATGTTTGTCTTGCCGCAATTTAAATACATATCTTCTTTATAATAACAAAAGTTATGATGAATGCTTAAAGGGGGTACTGACTTGTATAATGGTTTTAGATCAAAGCCCTATGATAACTATCGGGGGATCTCGAAGCTCTAGTGGTTCGATGTAATCACCCGGTCCATTTTGTCCGGGTGGATTTTTCTTTCACAGCTACACTCAGGTATACACTGAGCATCCAATATGAAATATTCTACAAACAAAAGAAATCTAAGTGTTTAGATGTTCAATCGAACGGAACAAGTTCTTTCCGGTATTAAACTCAATATGAAAGTTTAAAAAATAAACTGACTGACCGATATTCGGTGGCCTTCGAATATTGACGTACTTATATTGAATACATATTTATAAGAGTATGCAATGCATTGTCTATTGTATATAGTTTCGTTTTCCATCTAGATTTTAGCATTTTACAGAGAGAATAATTTTCAGCGACATGTCAAAGAATTTGATGTTAGTTTGTGCTTTTGGCCTTCATTACAATTTTAAAATCAACAATAAGATACATAATGTATGATAAATATGATAATGCTTATCCATTTGTATGTAGCTCTCGGAGTGATCATACGACATATTTCACTGCAGACAAAGCCGACTCGGCCCGATCCGACTGGTTTTCATTCGGATCGGCTCAGTTTGCAGTGCCTCGCGACACACATTTTGCCAGTCGAGAGACGTCGGATGCCAGTTGGGGCAGAATTCAACACGATGAATCGGATCCGGGTCCAACTCTAGCCTGATTGAAACCTGTCCAGTCGGGTCGGGTCGAGTCGGCTCTGTCTGCATCAGAGGGCTTTACATATATACAAAATACTGCCTGTTATGGTGGTTATGGATGTCTATCACTCAATTTAAGTCGAATTATTGGGAGCCGAGCACTATGGATTGCTGTATTTCATAAGGATTTCCCTCATGTTATATTTTGTCAATACTTGGTAGCAAATGCCCCCTCCCCCCCCCCCCCCCCACCCACCCAACCCGGCCCGTAGTTACTCCACTGCCTGCATGCAGTGGTGGGCCAGAACAATTAAGTTATCTACGGGTTGGGGTGGGATGGGTGTACGGAGGGGGGGGGGGGGGGGGCATGCCCCGAAATATAATGAAATTAACAGGCAAAAAAGAGAACATGGTAGTGTGTATGCCCCAAATCACGTTGAGCTCCCGCAATAGTATACACCATCGGCTTTAAGTTGGAAATTGATGTATGCCTAGTCGTTTTTTTGAAAAAATAGAACATTATAATTATTCGCGATTGTTTTAATTAAGCACACGACGCGACGCGCGAAAACTGTTCTCAGAATAACTAGCCGATTAAAAGAATAATGTTTAGCAAGATCACTCGGCATTAATTCGGTCATGTTCGATGAAATAGCATTTTTGTTGTAATTAGTGTTTGTTTGTTTACATATTTTTAAACAATGTGGTTAGAGGGACCGGCTTAAACAGCGTTTTCGGCTGTTTAAAAAGTTGTTTAATTTTGTTTTGCTGTGTATGCATTTTTAAATCTGCAAAAACTTGCAGGTCGAAAAACAGCCAGAGGCCGAAACCAGTTATCGTGTTGAAATAAAATTCAAAATCAATCATTCAAAGCCGGTATACATTTTCACGGTTAATAAGTATTGAATAGTAGTGTTTACATGTCTTTTCTTTGTAAATGACACAATGTCATAAATATAATATCCATAAAATATATTCGCGCTTCTTGCAACCCCGTGACATATGACGCATTTCGAGAAAAGTATTGATGCTATTGTGGATAATAGTTAAGAAATCAAGAATAAATCTGTTTTGTTTGATAGAATATAGAGTCAGAAGAATGTGCATTGGGTTTATGATACCATAGCCCAGGCTTTCGTTTCCGCTGGGAAAATAGGGTCTTTTCGCTATGTGGACGAGAACGAGTTTCCCGTCCTCAAACGACAGTTTCTGTAAGTTTACAGGGTGGCCCAGAAATAACGGAACGGGGTATTTGCCATTGTGAAGAAACGTACATAATAGGTTCACTGGATAGATACCAAACAAAAAACTACTTGACCAAATTACTGTTGTTGATATCAAATTTCTTTTTAAAAGATTATCTATCCAGTGAACCTAGTCTGTATGTTTTTTTTATAATGGAAAGTACCCCGTTCCGTTATGTCTGGGCCACCCTGTATAAGCAAATAATATGCGTATGACGTAATACTCCCCGTTGGCAAGCTTAACAATTTACTAGGTCCGTCAAGCTCCGGCATACTTAGCTTGTCGGACCTAGTTACTATTGTTAAGCTTGTCAACGGGGAGTCTATACGTCATACGCATATTATTTGCATACATCACAGAAGCGGTCTATTGGATCTAGTCAACCCGTCCTGTTCTCTACCTGTTCGCTGCCTTTCAACCATTTTCGATTTTAGTCAACACTCATGTACATACATACACTTTCACACATACACATGCGCACCGAACACTTAAATACTCAAACTTCAACACAAACACACACACACATACACACATTCAATCACACAAACACACACACACTTACACACACGTATACACACACGCACAAACATCCACTCCCGCACGCACGCACGCACTCGCACTCAAACAAACACAAATGCACACAAACACCCCACACATGCGCACACACAAACACAAACCCTTACACACGCGTATACACACAAACACAACATTACGCACTCCCACACAGACGCACGCACTCGCACTCAAACAAACACAAACAAACACATATACACTCACAAACACACACACGCACAAATGCGCACACACGTACACACAGCCACAAACGCACACATTCAAACACACACGCATACACCAGTTACATCCACCACACATACACACACACACATACATGTTGATAATTATCTGATTACGTAATTCTGAAGACGGTGTACTGGATTTTCCGACGAACCTGAAATCGGGCATGAACTAGTGCTCAGATTGGCCAGACGACGAGAGAGAACGTAAGTGACGTAATTTCTCGCTTAAATGACGTCATTTCTTCTAGTAGGGGCCACAAATATGGTGTTCACTGCAGTTTGGGGTACAATTGTTTTACTTGGGATATGGGATATCTATAAAAGTGGTGTTTTTATTGATATATTTGAGAGATCATATTCAATTATGGAAATTAGGCCTAATTTGCATAGATACAGAGCGTCTCTTTGGACGAATTTTCTTCTTTTGATCCAAGGAGTATGTATGTCAAGTAAAACAATCGTACCCAAAAATGCAGTCACGGACCCATTAACCACCCTACTATTCGTCGTCCTCAGGTTTGCGAAAAGTCCGTATTCAATCAAAGGCGACGGCCGACAGTGACAAATGTACTGTCAAAGATACCGTTCATACATGACCGCCCATTGAACGCCAGAATTGTTTGTCATAGTAGCCTATAATCGACAGCAATTGTCATGTGAACATCTAAACGGGGAGGGGAGGGGGGGGGGGGGGGGGGCTGAGGTATACTTTTCCCCAATCACAAAGGCGTTAATATGAAACACTGGGATTTGTGCATACTGTAACTGATAAGTGCATAATTCCAGGTCACTTCTGGTCCTATATTTCCTCTTGGGTATCACTAATAATGGAAATAATCCATGTTTTTGAAACCACTATAATCTGTTTTGGCTGATCACTGGAGGCATGAAACAGCGTCTGACACACTAAACAAAAGTGGGTTTATATACGTCACCATTTCTTTTCATAAATATTATAGCTATTATTGTTTATTTAGAGACGTGGTGCATATTTTGAAACTGGTTTAAACTGGTTTAAAGTTAAAGGCATAATCCATAAAAGACATTTAATACCCAGAGAGGGTGATGACCCAAGTGGGTCAAAATCATGTAAAAACGAAACCGATTTTGCGCTCTCTTATCATTCTCTGATAAAAAATGAATTATCTTTTCTTTCACCACTATTGTATTCATTATCTTTTGAAGAGGCTGGGTGGGGACCTTGAGGTTTGAAACTGGTTAAAATATTCCTCTAACCAAGCGTTTAAACAAAACTTTGTTTTCAAATATGGCAGGATCTATATATTTTGTTTGTATACCGAATAAGCGTGAAATAGTTCGGTCAAAATCGAACAAAAATAAAGTCGATCTTGCGCACCTTATCTGGGCCCAGTTGCAGAAAGAGATACAATCGATTGTAAGTTAAAATTGATTGTAAGTCCGAATATTTGCGCTTTTCAACCAATCAGATTTGCGCATGAAGATCACATGATCTGACTTAAGATTAATTGTAACTTACAATCGATTGTTAGATCTCTTTCTGCAACGGGGCCCTGCTCTGTTGCATGAAGAGTTGCGATTGATCGCATGTCAGAAAAAAACACGCGCATTTAAGCCAATCAGATTTGCGATTAATTCCAACTCTTTATGCAACACCCCCCCCCCCCCCCCCCCCCCCTCCCCGATCTAAAGCTTTATTATCATGTTTCATCAATACTATTTAAGACTATTATAGATATGTTGTTGAAGATTCGGGGTGCATGCCTTAAACACTCCAATAATGCTTAGCCTTAGGTCACAAATGCTCCGATTTGGGATACGGTGCCCGTACGATGCCACTTTTAGGTGAAATCTTGCGGGAATCTTGCGGCGCCCGCAAGGGTGCCGCGGCTATCGTGCGGTCGCCGTTGCATTTTTCCTCGCCGTACGATGTAAAAATATTGTTTAACGCGGAGTAAAAAAAGAAAAAGAAAGATGCATCGTAGGCCTACGATTTTTTACTTGCCGTAAGCCCGTAGACAATATCGTACGATTTTGAGACTGAATAATTGGCCACTCAAATCGTACGGGTATCGTGGAGGTATCGCAAGAGCACCGTAAGGCACCCGTACGGGCACTAAGATTGTGTTCACGGGAGCCTTGCGATTTATGGTTAATTTTAAGCCAAAACTCATCGTACGGGCCCCGGCAAATATGTGACTGATACTCTAAGATACTACAGACATCGTACGATATCACAATTTCCCAAAATCATAGAAAATCCGTCGTAGGGAGAAAATCGTACGGCGCCCGGAGCATTTGTGACCTAGGCATAACGAAGCATTAACACGAACTTCTTCTTAAAGTTTGGAATGACCTACATTTCGGAAAGGGGTGAAAATAGTTGGGGTCATACGATCATACGACATATTTCACTGCAGACAAAGCCGACTCGGCCCGATCCGACTGGTTTTCATTCGGATCGGCTCAGTTTGCAGTGCCTCGCGACACACATTTTGCCAGTCGAGAGACGTCGGATGCCAGTTGGGGCAGAATTCAACACGATGAATCGGATCCGGGTCCAACTCTAGCCTGATTGAAACCTGTCCAGTCGGGTCGGGTCGAGTCGGCTCTGTCTGCATCAGAGGGCTTTACATATATACAAAATACTGCCTGTTATGGTGGTTATGGATGTCTATCACTCAATTTAAGTCGAATTATTGGGAGCCGAGCATCGTACGGGCCCCGGCAAATATTTCATTTCATTTCATTTATTCAACCATAAACATGATAAAAAACAATACAACAAATTGCAACATTAAGACATAATACGTAATGATTGTTCTATGGTTCGGACCATTAAGAAAGCAAGGCTTGTGGAGAAATGGCCCTTAAATATACATATAAAATAAAGCATACAAGATATAACTCATACAGATATCGCAGATACACACGCACACACACACACACACACACACACACAAAACCCTATTTGAACATTTGCATAAAAATGCACACCTAAATATATAAAATGAATAATCAATATAGTACATAAAATGATACATATATGTATAAATTTAGTATGTTACAAAGGAAAAACGAGAAGATACTACAAACTCCTTTCATAAATGCGGCATGGATTTCAAAAGGTACGTACAGCATTGTTTTTTAAATTTAGTGATTGTTGTGCTGGATTTGATAGAGTCTTCTAGCATATTCCACTCTTTTACACCAGTATAACTTATAGAATTCAATGAGGAAGTTAATCGAAATTTTGGTTGATGAAAATGGTGACTTTGCCGTGTATTATATGAATGAAGTTCTGAGTTCGCAAAAAACATATTACAATATTTTGCTGGTAATAGTCTAAAGTGTACACAATACATAAATATTAAAGTATTAAAAGCAATCAATTCATATATTGGTAAAATATTCAACTGTCTAAAGAGAGGTGTGCTAGGGCAACGCCAAGAATATTTTGATATAGTTCTTACTGCTTTCTTTTGTATAGTGTATATTTTAGTAAGATGGCTTTTGTATGTATTACCCCATATGTAATTACAATAATTTAAATGTGGCACAACAATACTATTATATAACATATATAAAACATTACAAGGCAAAGCGAATTTAAGTTTTGTGAGTATGCCAACACTTCTCGCAAGAGATTTATAAATTGAGGAAATATGATCACTCCAGTCTAAATATTCATTAATTAAAACACCAAGGAACTTAACATTTTGTAATCGAGATATAATAACATTATCAATATTTAATGGTGGCAAATTTGTGGGTAATCTCCTGTTCCTTGTCCGAAAAATAATGTAATTGGTTTTTGTAAGATTCAGGGCCAATTTATTAACCTTGAACCATACTGAGACGTTTTTAATTTCCTTGTCTACTGATGACAATAGTGTATGTATATTATTGTTGCTCATAAGAGCTGCTGTGTCATCAGCAAACAAGGAAAATTTTAAAATATTTGAGGATTTAACAATATCATTAATATAGACAAGGAACAGGAGAGGACCCAATACAGATCCTTGCGGAACACCACAAGTATTATATTGCATTGACGATTTGCAAATATGTGACTGATACTCTAAGATACTACAGACATCGTACGATATCACAATTTAAATTCATACAGACGTGTGTGCCATAACGATTATGAATGCGCGCCCTTGACTTTTTCTGATACAAAGCTTTTAAATATTTTTTTCACCACAATTATAGTTATATTTTTTGAAGAGGCGGATGCGTCTTTTAAATCTGTTTTTCACGTTCCAGTAACCAAGCGTTTACACGAATTTGTTCCTATCAAATTTCTGCATGATCTATCGGGAAAACATTCAAACCAAAAAAGGGTTAAATATTTGGGTAAAAAATAATTCCAAAACGAAACCAATCTCGGTCATTTCCTTTGAATATCTGATGAAAAAAACTATACAATTTTTTCACCATTATCTTGCTTATTTTGTTGGAAAGACATTGATAAATGATACGGTACGATTTAAACCATTCCAATAACAAATCTTTACAACGAAACTTTCTTTCAATTCGGAAGGATCTAAAAGCCCGTCCAAGTAAAAGAAATTTAAACCAAACAGGGGTGAACTATATATCTAGTTGCATGAATGTCGAATTTATTGAAATAAAAATATTCCCTGACAATATCTTATTTATAAAAGGTATATTATCCTTTTATTCCGCTTGTATTAAATTATCATGCCGCAGTATGCGATATGTCTATACAATGTCACCTGTGACGTCACCGGCCATTGGCGCCTGTCTAAAGTGGCCACATTTCTTGTTTCCCTCTGGTGGTCACTATACACAGGTTTGACGGTATTTGATTTGCCTAGTTTATATCAGGTATAAAAGGTATATTATCCTTTTATTCCGCTTGTATTTAATTATCATGCCGCAGTATGCGATATGTCTAGATACAGTGTCACCTGTGACGGTCACCGGTCATTGGCGCCTGTCTAAAGTGGGCACTTTTCTTGTTTCCCTCTGGTGGTCACTATACTATACAGGTTTGACGGTATTTGATTTGCCTAGTTTATATCAGTTCATGATTAATCAGGTGTGAGGAACGATTCCGGTGTTGAGATGATTATCAATGGTCACAATTGAATACACGTATTATTTCATTATACATCTCCAAAGAATCCGAAGAGTCTGCATTTGTAAAGGCCCGGTCACATATCACCGGATAGCCTCGACGGATGCCCGACGGGGAGTAACATTTTAATTCTGTTTGTCATGGTTCGTATATGCGTTTCTTGTCCGTTCATTGTCAGGCGATGAACGTTGTCTATATATACCCGGCGGACAGTTTTGCCCATGAAGCAATGGAGACGATTTTCACAACCCGATAATTTGATTTCGAAAATTGTATATTCGTCGGTCTTCCGTTTACTCTATCCGTTGATATGTGACCAGGCCTTTATGAGTGCTATTCAGTATTGCAGTATGAAGCTTTCGTTTTCCTTCCTGTGAAGTAGAATAAAAGGGTACAGTGACAATAAGAGCCTTTTCACATTGGCGAAAATGCGTGATTTCAATCATGATTTGAGTTATTTTTCACTCCAATCACGGTATGTTTGACGGTGTGAACACTAATTGGAATCACGAATCGCGGAACTCAAATCATGGTCCAGAGGTGTTTTCAAATCATGATTCACTCAAATCACAGTGCGAATCAGTAGTGTGAACGGCTTGACCTCCAAAACATGATTTGGGAGGCGGAGCTTACGTGACCTTACATGCACTTCCACCAATAAACGGGGCGCTCTTCGCTTCGAATGCAGTCATGCAGTGTAGTACTAGTGTTCTCCTTGTTTGATTGACAGGTACGTCTCCAGAAACTGTGATTGTAATCACAGTTTTTTTTTCGTAGTGTGAAAGCAAGGCAACAGAATCACCGTGATTGTAAACATAACTCCAATCATGATTGCAATTACCAGTGTGAAAACGCTCTAGATAGTTCCAAAGCGTCAATCATTCATACTAGTGGGGGAAATTAGGGATATTTTGGTGCAACTTCTTCTAAAAGCACCAAATTTGGCCCAGAGGTAGTTCATACTATACTATTGCGATTTCTGGTGGATGCCAAGAATGGCGGCCCCTGGGACCGTCATAATGGTCAAATTTCAAAATGGCCGCCATCGGAGGTAAGGTCAAATGTAGTTTGAAGCCAAAAGGGGCTACAAAACCCAAATTTAGTGTAACTAAGGGGTTTCTATGGTCAGGGAATCTGATTATGATAATGTTTATTCGATTAAACATGAATGTCGCCTATTTCGACCACCATATTGGTCAAAATTCAAAATGGCCGCCATCGAAGATAAGGTCAAATGTAGTTTCAAGCCAAAAGGGGCTACAAACAACAAAAACAAATATGCAATTGAGGGGTTTCTGGTGTCAGAGAACCCAATGCTGATGGTATTTCTTTGTTTAGACATGAAGGGGCGCCTCTTAAGACCACCATATTGGTCAAAATTCAAAATGGCCGCCATCGGAGGTAAGGTAAAATGTATAGTTTTAAGCCAAAAATGGCTACAAAAATAAAACTAGTTTTAATTCGGTGGTTTCTAGGGTCAGAGAATCCGATTCTGAAAATGTTTCTTCGATTAAACAGGAAGGGGCGCCATATGGGACCGTCATATTGGTCAAAATTCAAAATGGCCGCCATCGGAGGTAAGGTAAAATGTATAGTTTTAAGCCAAACATAGCTACAAAAACAGAAAGAAATATGCAATTGAGGGTTTCCGGGGTCAGAGAATCTGATGCTGATAGTATGTCTACGATTAAACATGAGGGGGCGCCTCCTGAGACCGCCATATTGGTCAAAATTCAAAATGACCGCCATCAAAGGTAAGGTCAAATGTAGTTTCAATTTTAAAGGAGCCACAAGGGGTTTACAGGGTAAGATAATGATGATACCTGATATTCATTTGATTAACCTGAAGGGGTGCCCCTGGGACCGCCATGTATGTACAAAATCAAAATTTATGCCATTGGAGGTAAGGACACACTTAGTTTCCCGTCAAAAAGTGCATTTCTTTTTTATCCTGCGATTTAGGGGGTTTCAGGGTCAGAGAATCTGATTCTGATATGTTTTCTATTAGACGTGAAACTAGAGGGCCCACTGGAGCCCCTATGTCAGTTAGTATTCAATATGCCCTCTATAAGACATTGTTTGACCCAATGTCAAATGTGTTTCAATACAAATGAAAGAAGGCTAGCAATAGCATATGAAAATGCAAGCGTTTCAGGGGTTTCGAAGGACAGGGGAATCCAATCATGGGGCTTTTTATTCAATAAAACTCCAAAGGATCCCCCGGACTGTATTATTGATACAATCCAATATGGCCACCATCGCATGGAGTTCAGCTCAATTTTAGTTTCAAGTAAAAAGGGGCTACAAAAAAGGTTTTGGGGATAAAGGCGCGTTTCAGGGTCAGATAATCTGATTCGGATGACATTTCTTTGATTCAACGTGAATGTGTGTCCATGCACTGGTGCCATCATATTGGTTAAAATCCATTTACAAGGAAATGGGCTATATATATATATTTTTTAAAAGTTGTTCAGTTTGGGGGATGTACAGAGGAAAGAGAATCTGATCTAACCGATAGGCTACAAGAAGGGCTATTTACTGGTCAAACCAGCACTTTTGGGCATCTTGAATGGATGTCATAAGGGGGGGGGGGGGGGGGAATATGCCATATTAGGGATACATGGTACATGTAATGGTTGTGACAAACGGTAAAGACACTTGGTCCATTCAGGTAGCCTATACCCCAAATTTCAAATTTTCAATTGAATAAAAAAAAAACATTCTATGAGGCTGGTAGATTGGTAAAATCCAATTTGGCCGACATCCATTTAGAAAAGCTGGCTAGTGTAAAGGATCCGGGGTCAAAATGTACAGTTCTGACATGATATCACAAAGATGGTAACATGGTCGCTTCTGAAGCAACATTTACGGGTCAAAATAAGCATTTTAAGGGAGACCTAGATAGGGAAAGAAGGACACTTAATCCTGACCAGGGACCCAAAACAGATGCTATCAGTTAATGTAGAAGTGATGACCTTTCCAATGTACAAATTCTGGCCCATACAAACGGTCAATCGGATCACAGTCGGCAGCTTCATGCAGACAGCATATATTCTTAAAAGGGCATCTGGCTTTTCATAGAGACCAATCACTCAATTATGTTTTGTTTGACTGTTCATATGATTGGTCCACGGCCATCATAATCACATGGCTGAATCCTTAATGATTTGTTTCGCAAAGTACTTTCCTTTATGTTTGTTAGTTGGAGAGAATATGCCAACAAATGAAGGGTTTTCAATTAAGATATATGCCATATAGGTACAGAACAGTTCCAGAACGAGGATAGTCCCCAAGATGATTAACCCATCCATCTTGTCTTCCATAACTATGCAGCGCTACGATCCCATCAACCAACTTGTCAACCAACTCACAGTCTGCCTTCATTACCTTGGACATCATTCATTTCATATCATCACACAATCTCCTGCATGCCAATGGCGGGCAAATCTGAGCTCTATGTTGTTGGCCTCTGCCAGATCTTCGATTGTGCACATTCCATGTATCATATCACAACTAAGCATGTGGTCCATGGTCTTAGGGGCTTGACCGCACTAACAATCTGCTGCGCAATCGATGTATCCCCAGCTTAACATATTGGACTTATATCTACCCATGCCAGTCCGAAGCCTAATCAGGCTACGCCAAGTCATCCAGGGTTGGTTGAATCCTGCCGGTAATTTATTAGATGGCTGCATAGGCATACGCTTGTCTACAGGCATCTCCTCCAGTCTTTCATCCCAGAGTTTGAGCCTTCTTGAAAACACACTGCAGTCAAGAGGGTCAACAGATGACTTGAGACGCCGAGGATGTAGTGGGTGGTCATGGTGGGGATGTCTCACGTCCTATGCTTGTCTCAGTCGTTCCGTCTGGCTAGCAGCAGCTCTCCTTATTTCAGGGGGTGCGATGCCAGAGAGCAGATAAATGTTATCACTCCTGGTTGGTCTCATGCATCCTGTGTTGTAGCGGCATCTTGTGATAACCTCATGATCAATCTTCTTTGCATGTGCCGATCTTTCCCACACCGGACAGGCATATTCTGCAGCAGAATAGCAGAGAGCCAGAACGTAGCTCTGATTGTTAATGGGTTATTTCCTCACTTGGATGTGCTTAGTTTGGCAGAAAGGACATTCCTGGAGCTTGGATACATGAGCCTTGGAGACAGTGTGCATCACTCATGCTTTAACATTAATCTGATACCCATAGCACATCAAGAGGTAGTCGGATTTTGCTTTACCATGAGTTTGGTGAACAGACATCGACTCGACTGAGTTTGACTACAAGGATGATAAGTTTAATAATAGGTGTCTAGTAGTCTGATATTTGATGAATCAGAAGAATCAAGTTTGAAGAATCCCACTGTATTACATGGTAGTCGCTTGAATTATGGTTGGTAATGATAAGGGCATATAATTCTAACCTGATCCACTGAGAAATTGTCTTGGGTGTGGTGTGTATTGCAATCCACATCATAGTTGAAGGAAGCCTTATTACGTCTCTAAACTAGTCAGTAGAACCACCCGATTTTCATTCACCATATTCTCCTTGTCGATCTTAATTTGCATTTGTCTCATGAATACATCTCATCACTTGACCAATCGGGACATGGATGCCATATACAATTTTTTATTGACATAGCGGCCCCAGTAGGCGCTCTTTCTTATCTAATAAAAAAAAATCTTCAGAATTAATTTATGTGCATGCCCTGAAATTGCTGAAAACCCCTGAATCGCACAAACTCCTCTTTTTGTAGACCTTGTTGTAGACCTTATGCAGTGGCGGCCATATTGGATTTGTATCAAAATGGCGCATCCAGGAGGGTCATTTCACATTTCATCCAAACACAATTGTCCCAGAATCAGATTTGATGTCCCTGAAAGACCCTTAAATGTATGAACATTGGTTATTCTAGCCTCTCTTCACTGGAATCTACAATAAACCTATATGGCGACCATAATGGCCCGTATTCACAAAGGAGGTTTGTACAAATCCCGGTTCAAAACGCGGTTTACATCTATGGAATGCCAATTGTAAACTGATGGAGAGAGAATGTAAATTCCTTACTTGTTAACAATGTTGATGGTACACATTCTCTCTCCATCAGTTTACAATTGGCATTCCATAGATGTAAACCGCGGTTTGAACCGGGGTTTGTACAAACCTCCTTTGTGAATACGGGCCATTGGATTTGTACATAATGGCCCTATAGCGGGCAGCCTTTTACATGTAATAAAAGAAACATTATCATATTCAAATTCTCTGACCATATATAGAAACGCCTTAATTGCATCAAGTTCTGTTTGTGTAGCCCCTTTGGGCTTGAAACTACATTTGACCATAACTCCGATGGCGGCCATTTTGAATTTTGACCAATATGACGATCCCATATGGCGCCCCTTCATGTTTAATTGTAGAAACATTTTTCAGAATCGGATTCTCTGACCCTAGAAACCACCTAATTAAAACTAGTTTTTATTTTGTAGCCCATTTCGGCTTAAACTACGTTTGACCTCACCTTTGATGGCGGCCATTTTGAATGTTGACCAATATGGCGGTCTCGGGAGGCGCCCACTCATGTTTAATCGTAGACATACTATCAGCATCAGATTCTCTGACCCCAGACACCCTCAATCGCATATTTGTTTCTGTTTTTGTAGCCATTTTTGGCTTAAAACTATACATTTAATTTACCTCCGATGGCGGCCATTTTCAATTTTGACCAATATGGCGGTCTTAAGAGGCGCCCCTTCATGTCTAAACAAAGAAATATCATCAGCATTAGGTTCTCTGACCCCATAAACCCCTCAATTGCATATTTGTTTTTGTTTTTGTGGCCCCTATTGGGTTGAAACTACACTTGACCTTACCACCGATGGCGGCCATTTTGAATTTTGACCGTTATGGCGGTCCCAGAGGCCACCATTCTTGGCATCCACCATAAATCGTAATAGTATAGTATGGGCTACCTCTGGGCCAAATTTGGTGCTTTTAGAAGAAGTTGCACCAAACAGACCCTATATCTCCCTAATTGCCCCCACTATACAGTCATGATCATTTTGTAATATAAGCCATGATTTATTGTGCAGGTGACATGGTGCGGCGTTGACTTACTTTTATTTCTGAACTTTTGTTGGTATTATTGACTACTAAATAGCAATTCTCTGTCATATATCATAAATAATTGTTGGATGTTGGTTCCTTTTATATTTGGCGCCGGTGTGGCAGGGATAATTGTCCAGGTGTCCAGGGCAATTTAAAACGAGGGATATCTGTCCAAATTACTCCGTCAATGTGGGTTTTGTGTGTGTGTAACGTGTAAAAGCATTGCTTTGTGGCATATCAGTTCAATTGATATTTATTCAAGTTCATCTTATTGAATAAACACACACAAACGGTTATGTTGTATGAGTGACGTCAAACGCGTCGATGTGACGTCATGAATGAGTTAAGTGTACATAATGAGTAAATTACTGTTCGTTTGATGTCCGTATGCATGTGTGTATGTCTGTATGTTTGTGTTTGAGTGTGTATGTGTGTCTCCGTCTGTATGAAGGCTCGAAAACGGACAAAATCAGGATTTTAAAACTGTCCGAATGACGTCACTGCCAATTACCTCTGGGTGGACACTTATCCCTGTCAAACCGGCGGTATAATATATATATAACGTTTATTAAACCCTGACGAAGCCCTATGGGCGACAATTTCTTTATTAACGTTTCGTTATATATATATTTTTTTATTTTTTATTTAAAAAACAAATTATTTATTCATTTATTATTAACATTTTTATTTTATTTGTTTTATTGTATTTTTATGTTTTATTTTTTTAAATGTATTTATTCATTTATTTTATTTATTTATTTATTTATTTATTTATTTATTTTTTTTTTTTTTGGGGGGGGGGAGGGGTCATCACCACTTAGCTACCCTTCGCACATGTCGTATAACATTATTTAGCCACAAATAAGATTTGTCAAACTTGGACTTGCCTATTTCACTATCACATGTTAGACTACGGTTATACAGTTCAATTCAATTACTAGACATTCCTATTTATTAACATTTGTCCATTTGGCAAACTAAAGGGTCTTCATCTAAATAATTTGGGTAAATTGTGAAGGGGCCAGGGGCACATAATTATTTTGTTAACGTAGATAAGCATCTTAGGGGTGAATACGTAGCCCCCTCCTTCTTCCGAATGTCAGTGAGCGACCAACAGCAACAACAACAAAGACGACGACGACGACGTTTGTTGCTTTGTATATCATGTTTATGGAGAGGACGCTATAAAAGTAATAATAATAGTAATTATTAGCTTGAGTTGAAATAAATCCAACACAAATACAACTTCTCATGATTTCATAAAGCATCATGTTTTAGTAGTTACGTAAATTATGTGTGAAAATAATGACCACCTTCCCAAATTCATTATACTAAACGTGCCACTACCATTGATTACTGTATTGATAATATAAACGTTTCAAATTGTGTTGTTTTACAAATCCCAGTCAAAGCATTCCACCACATGTTCAGCTTCAGGCAAGATATGGATCTTATATAGGGTTAGGGTTATGGTTATTAATACAATGATCTTTTATGCAAAGCATTTTATAAGACAAAGTTTGAAGAAAGAAATCTTAATTTTCTTTAACACGTTGAACATATGCAAAGGAAAGGAGAGTATAACACAACAAGGTGGAGACCTCTCATTCGATATGACTTGTTATCACTTCTTTCACATGCTCATTTGTTTATCTTGAAATGTATTGAAGTTATCACTGTACGCAAGTTGAATGTAATGAGCAACGATTGAAAATGTATTTGATATGAAGCAATACCAAACAAAAAAATAGGTCTTGGCGTCGGGGACACCACGGCAAAACATTGACTTTGGGTATGGCTTCTTCTTACAGTTGCCTAAGTTCTTGGCATATTTGAAATGGGTCCTTTTGTCTTGAATCTGTTCTCAGTCAGCCTTAATCATGGCATATAATGTTTGTCTTGCCGCAATTTAAATACATATCTTCTTTATAATAACTATTATGATGAATGCTTAAAGGGGGAACTGACTTGTATAATGGTTTTTAATAGATCAAAGCCCTATGATAACTATCGGGGGATTTCGAAGCTTATAGTGGTTCGATGTAATCACCCGGTCCATTTTGTCCGGGTGGATTTTTTCTTTCACAGCTACACTCAGGTATGCACTGAGCATCCAATATGAAATATCCTGCAAACAAAAGAAATCTAAGTGTTTAGATGTTCAATCGAACGGAACAAGTTCTTTCCGGTATTAAACTCAATATGAAAGTTTAAAAAATAAACTGACTGACCGATATTCGGTGGCCTTCGAATATTGACGTACTTATATTGAATACATATTTATAAGAGTACTAGCTGCCTCGGCGCTTCGCGCCTCGGCAGCTAGAATCGGCGCTTCGCGCCTCATTATTGAAAAATGAAATAAAAAAAAAAAAATGTAAAAAAAAAATAAATAAATAAAAAACAATAATAATTTTAAAACAATTATTTATAAAATGATAGTAATGGTTGCCATCATCATCACCAATTCCACCACTACCATTACTACCATCTTCATCATCATCATCATCATTGTTATCATCACCTTCATCCTCAGCAGTATTGATTATTGCCTTCTTCAATACCACCACCACTATTAATTCATTATATCCATCATCCCATCATTACTACACCACTATCGTGTTCTCATTTTACCATATTTATTACTTTTACTTTATTTTCTTCTGAATTAGCACCTGCTTTTTGTTGAAATAACTTTTTCTTATCACCATTAATGTATTTTGATCACCATAATCATATTATCATGTACACCTTCACCACAACCACCATTTGACTGTGTCGTCAAAACCATTATGTTCATTATCATTGATCATTGCCATCATCATCACCTTCTTTTTTTTATAGATCATTACCACTATCGCCATCATCAGCTTTTTGTTCAAATTCAGTTTATTCTGATCGGTCATTGCATTCCTCACTACTACCACCAACATCATTGTTACCACCATCATTAACACTACACCATCATTTTTACCATTATTAACATAATAACTATTATCTCATCACCAGCACAATCACATCGTTGTTTTTATTTTCATTTTTATTCATATCAATAATGTATTTATCATTCATCATGTTTAATCTTACCACCACCATCATCATTATTGTTGTTGAATCAATTTTCATCTTCATTATTATTGATAATTGCTATATCCCACCATTAACATTATCATCACTATCAACACTATGTCTGCATCATCATTTTTGTCATTAAATATTGTATCATCATTGCCACCACCACCACATCATTCTTACCACTATTATCAACACACCATCATTATTACAACCATCATCATTTTTAGCACCATCTTATTTATTGGTATTTTTATCACTATACCTTCAACATCATCATCATTATCACCTCTACCACCTCTACCACCTGTATCATTATCATTATCATCAATATGGCTGAAATATCAACAAATGCATTTGATCTTATAATTATTTGGGGCCCAAATAATTAGATGTTTAAAAAAAAATTAAAACATAATGCTTGCACTTTTTCAAAAATCTTCGAAATCGTTTTTTAATTATTTGTTGATGATTTTTCCAATTAAATATTATTTCAATCAAACATGTCATGCATAATTTTGAATTGAAATGGTTAAGACTGATGACATTTCAGAAGTGCCCTCTTGTGTTCAAAATGGCCCTTTTTGAATGATAACATGCTTTTTACTTAGTCATTTTGCAATTTTGTATATTTTTTTAGCATGGTGGAGTTTACTATTAGTTTAGGCTATAAGGTTACTGTCCAGGTTTGGTTACTAAGTTTAGCCATACCAAAACTAAACTACCCCTTTAACGTGCAGATTTTTAGCGTATACATATATGCACATGCCCATACATAAATACACATGCAAACATACACAGATGCATGCACTCACACACATACATATGCATGCACATACCCATAAAAAAGTGACACAAATGCACACCTACATAAATATACATTTCCATACACATTACACAAACATATGCATGTACACACATACAGTAGGCCTACATACCTGCACATATGCATACATACATGTATGCCTACACACAATCACATACGCATAGACATGTATTCATACATGAATCACACGTTATGCGCCTATTATTCGTTTTGAGAAAGGATAATATTACAGATATTATTACAGTGAAACTTCATTATAATGGACACCTCGTGTCCAATGATTTTACCTTGTTAAATCAGATATATTGCATACATAGTAGATGGACATGTATAATATCCTTGCTATGTTACAACAGATTTTGTGATAATGAGGTTCCACTGTATTTATATGCAAAACACTCACACAGCCACAACATACACAGACATGCTTAAATGCATGCATACAAACACGCACAAATATACACACACACAAACATACACAAATGTATAAATGCATACACATGCAAACGTAAACTGATCAATACATACTTTCACATACGCAGACTTTCATACATTAAGTATCACATACAAACATGCGCAAATGTATACATACTTGCACACACATATATAATAATAATTGTACACATATTTAATTAAATGCACATTTAATTAAATGCACATACGCATACACATTACACATGACATAAACGCACACATACATGTACCCACATTTGCATACAGATCGATACACGCATACAACACTTACGCATACCTATAAACGCATTATGAAAACATGTACAAAGCAAGTGTAATGTAATGATTTATCATTTTATTTTATGCTCATTTTTCAGCCATATGACTTTCATTTACCATGGAATTCAATTTTTATAAATCATTCAGTGGACTTATTAGAAATTCACATTTTATCAACCCTTTGATAGATTTTTATATTATATGAACAAAGTTACTAGATCCCTTTAACACCCCCCCCCCCTCCCTTGACGTTTAGCGTGATAATTCCGCAACACGCGCAGGTATTGCCGCATGATTTTTTTCATTGAAGTCTTGCGCAACTTTTGAGACCAAATTTGCGACATCTGGGTATACTGTTCCGAAGGCACATACAATTTTGTGGTGAATTTAGACCCATAAATCGCTATTTTCGTGATTTGTGTACAAATCCTATGGAATTAATTTTTGCTGAAATACACAAAACCTTCATTATTTTTCATTCTAATCACTGCATTAATTTAATTTTGGGCTAAAAATGGTTGGAAAATGGTCAATAATTTATTCCATTGAAAAAAACATTAGATAACATGAGTTTTAAAAAATAACAAACAAATACATAAGAAATTTCAAAAACAAAGAAATTTCAAAAACAAGGAAATACATTAGGAAAATTTTGCTGTCACAATTCTAAATTTTGAAAACCTGTTAATTAAGTCATAAAGAATATTCATGCACAAAATTAGCGTATATTGAGCAATATTTAGTGATTTAAAGACAAAAAGGGGATTTTTGCATAAATTTGCATAATCAAATTTTGTATTTATTTTTTTTTCTCAAAAAATAACAAAAATCTAACGGCGGCTGAGATCTCACCTCCTGATCTCCCACCTGGCTATATAGCCAAAATAACCCGACGTGGTTATAAGGGGTAAACAAAATGTGAGTAAAAATCAATTAATATAAACCTAAGGAAAGCTTCCCCAATCAAAATGAAAGTGTGACTGTAGGTAAAGCATATTTGTATTCATTGTCAAAGTAATAATGGATGAAAACATTATTTGTGGGTTGGTAGACCTACACTTCAGTAAGAAGATACAGAGATCAGTATACAAGGATAAAGAGCATACATTGCACTTTTTTAGACCTATGTTGTTACTCTACCTGCTTTAGTAATTTGTTAATGATTTGTATTATTGCGTAGATCGCTATAATTTAGGAAAATCCTTAAATTGGCAACACATTGTGATATTTTAACCAGAACGTCAATGAGGTAGCGCTCATCCGGCATCTCGCAACATCAAATATCGCAAATTTCATGTGGTACACTTTTCAACTGGTCCAAAAATAAAAAATGTGATGCCCTGGAAGGGACATAAAAATTAATTTTAAAAAAATTAGAGTGAAAAAAATATAAATTTGACGCCCAAGAAGGGACATGGGAAAAAAATATATATAAATAAATAAATAAATTTAAAAAAAAAAATTAAAAAAATAATAATAAATAATTTTAAAAAAATAAATAAATAAAAAATTTAAAAAAAATAAATAAATAATAAAAATAAATAAATAAATAAATAAATAAATAAATAAATAAATAAATAAATAAATAAATAAATAAATAAAAAATTACCATAATTAATTAATGGGGAAACATTTCAAAATTCTGTGAAGAAGTTTAGTGTACCAAAGTTAGCTCTACCAGATAAAGCAAACCAAATCAAAATCGGTCAAGAAATGAAGAAGAAGCATTTTTTGTGATTTCGAATAAATTTGCATAAATTAGCATATATAATGAATTTCACGATTCTGTGTAGAAGTTTTAAATCCCCCTCCTAGCCCTATCTTATGAAATAATCAGAATCAAAATCGGTTGAAAAATAACGAAGAAGAAGCATTTTGAAAACTGTGGACGGACGGACGGAAGGACGGACGGACGGACGGACTGACGGAAGGACGGACGGACGGACGGAAGGACAGACGGACGGACGGACGACGGACGCCACGCCATGGCATAAGCTCATCGGGCCCTTCGGGCCGGATGAGCTAAAAACAGATTTCGGCATTCAAATTGGTAACTTTGCAGCAAAGTCATTTCATATTTGTCTTAAATTGTTATCACTAAATATTTTCCACTTACTTTTATATTAGGAGTTGCCAATTTGTAGAGGAAAATAATGATAAATTTGGCCTTAAAATAGCTCTTGTCCTTAATGAGATAGGAATAATAATAATAATAATAATATATACCATTTATAGAGCACTATATACTGTATCTAGGTGCTCTATTTATAGGCACATGATTACTTTAGGTCATCAGGTACAGTTAAAACTTAAAACCTGCACAATTACTTGCGCACCATCTCAAATCTCAGGGGAGTTGGACTACCTTAACCCTAAAAAGGCCGGGCTATTTGAGGTCTTCAGCAGGCCGGGGGGGGGGGGGGGCCATTGGCCATTATGCTCCCCCCCCAAGATCTCGGATCGCCGTGAAAATTTGCACGCATGATGAGTGAAGTGTATAGAATACAATGGTAATTTTAATTTTTTGAAAAATTCATTAATTTGCATATTTATGGTCATTTATGCAAATAAGGTCATAAAATTCATATTTTTATCCATAAATCATATATTATTCATAATTAAACATTGGCTTCACTACATATATTCTTTAGAGCATTTGGAATAATAATGCGACAAAATAATTAGGAAGAGCCAGGTTCTTCCTTTGTGTTTTCTATTGTTTTTATAATTTCTTATGTATTTTTTTGTTTTTTTAAACTTATGTATTGTATTGTTTTTGTTGTTTATTTTATTTCTACCTATAATTCAACTATTTTGAACCCCAAAACAAACATATGAAATGTAAACAAGACCAAATAACCAATGATATACCTCTTTTTACGAAAACTGATATTTCCATATGTTTTGTACACAAATCACGAAATTGAGCGATTTTCGGGCTTGACATGCATAGACAAAAGGTCACGTGACTTCGTAACGGTCGGTCCAATTTTCAAAATTTTTGTTTTAAAATATGCACAAGACCCAAAAGAAAAAAGTCACCAAGCAGCGGCGCGTCATCTTACCGTGTTTATGAGCTTGGCCTTATTAGGGTTAAATAAACAAAACTAATTTGTATCATTAGAAATTTAGAATTACAACATACTGCATAATGCACAAAGAATCCACAGTGTTGAATTACAACTGAATCTACAAATCATTGACATCAGAACAATATATCACACATAAAACAAATGTGTGTACAGGGCTCGACATTAGCACTTGCCTTGTTGCCCGGGCAAGTCAAAATTGATGTCGGCCAAGTCAAATTTGGTAAATGGTTTAGTTTGGTTGCTTGATCGGGCAACTAAATAATTGATGAACTATGACTATAAGAAAACACTCTAAATCTCATCTAGAAATAAGCGGGCGAGTCAGTTTTCTGTTTTGGGCAATAACAATTTTTAAATCCATGATTTCACTTGCCCGAACGGGCCAGAAGAGAAACAAGTTAGCGTGGAGCTTTGAATAACACACTTTTGATCTATTAGCAAGAATGGAATTTTACATAATGTACTTGGAAGAAGACTATAATTCAATGCTACATGAAAATCTGGTTTTGCAATATAAATATGCACTTGTTTTGTGTATAAAATCTAGACCAGAATGTCTACATAATAATACAACTAATAATATATTACATTTAATATATTTACATGTACATGTACAAATGATTTACTAGAGTGGAATATGATCAATTAAAGTAAAGTGACTGCAGCCAAACCAGCACATAAAGACCACCATAATAATTATGTAGACAGAAAAGGCAGTATTTTTAGCGGGAGGTTTCTGTACTGTTTCCATTTTGTGGTTTGAAATAAAGACAACTGTGAAGCAGTGATGCCTGTGGTTAGCGGGCAAGTATGTATGGTATTGGTAGCTTATTAAATGATCAATGATGAATCTACAGCCATTTCAACTTTGAATACAAAACAACTAATTCATAAATACAATTGATATTAATTTTCCCTAAAAACCATGTTTTCAAACTGACCTGCTTTTTAAAATTTGCATTACCAAAAGAAAAATCAAAAGCACTTTTATATCGCTTTGCATTTTTCTGTGAGCGACACTATTATTCATAAATAAAATCACTGACATTTGCTTTGCTATGCATATTTCTTACATATGAGATTTTAAAAAATGTAATGCAACTATAATATTTGTTATAATTCTCAAAAGTTTATCGTTCATGAATTAATATGTAGCACAGATGTCAAGTAAGGTGCATTTAGAAGTATTCAAAAAAATCACAGGGGGAGGGGGGGGGGGGGGGGCATAATGGGCAAAGGCCTCTAGGCTTCTTAGAATTAAGTCCATAATTTAGCATTTTTAAAAGTTAGTCTTAATGAAAACACCTACATGTATATGGAATTATTCCACCTGTTTTTTGGGAATTCAAGAAATAACTACAACTTCTTTTTTTAAATTTTGACTTCAAGGAAACTGACAAAATGAAGATCAATTTCCTTTTAAAGAGTTTATATCAATGCAAAGTTTGATTTTCGTCTACTCTGTCTCTCATATATTGTGGGAGAGCATAGTTTGAGGAAGTCCTATCTAGGATATAAGTGTATAGTCCCACAATAGTGCATTATAAATGCTCAATGAGAATCATCGATCCCAAAATGAGAAGTTCAAAGTAAAAAATTACCGACCTGTGCTACCGAGTGGCCCATGTATATTGTGCGACTGGCTTCTAGCCGGCTTGCTCCAACACAGTAAGAACACCTTAAAGTTCCAACTTGGTATGGGGGTGCAGATAATGAAGTCGTGAAAATAGATAATTCAAATGAGGTGCATTTTTCTGACAAGGTTCAAGGTTATTATTTTTATCATCATCGCTAAAAATATGTATCCCTTTGAATATCTTGAAATGAGAAGAATTCTTTGCACACTTGGCAATGATCAAAGAACCGGATCTAATGGTGTAGTATTCTTGCCGTCACGCTTCCCAAGAAAGATACTCAGAAATTGAATTGCAAACTGGAATTTTAAATGTCCTTTTCGCATTTGCGACGTTCTCCCAGAAATCATGATCATCTGTCGAAATCGTGTGCAAAGAGGACAATTGAAGATGATCATCCAGGTTATAGCCTGTAGTGTAGTACGATGCAGAGCAGAGGTTTTGTCTCCCAAAATGTATTTGAATGGTCTTTTCATTAAGAACTCACATAATGTGCTTCACTTCTCGATCAGTACTATGCTGAAGAACCTTCCGTGCAGGTATGGATGAACATGTAACATGTTACATGTCCCATGTAACTGTAATTTCTTCACGCCCTGTCTGGAAATTCCTTTCTTTGCTCAACTGGTGTAAACAGATTTGCATATCTGAAGAAATGTTGCGATGTAAAGTTGCTCGCTGGTTCCGTCATCAACAGACTGCAATGTCGTGTCAGATTCCGTATTCCACCAAGCCTGTGGAGAAGTATGGAATTGCAGCGCCCAGCGGTGTTAGCCTGTACAACTATTGTGTTACACGATGGGATGGGCATATCTGCAAAAAGAAATAAATAGATTTCTGTTTCAGTCCAGATTGAGCTCTATTGGATTACAAATTATAAGATAGACAGTACAATAGATTATCATGGAAAAACGTTTATTGAGGATGACAAACCTCAACCTTGGCCATACAAACCAATCAATTTTGAAAAGAGGTTGAGGTGGGGTCCAATGCAGGAATTATTATTATTTTTTTTTACGGGGTTACTTTTTCAATCTGATATCTTATCACAAGATATTTAATATAACACCATGGTAATTTTAGGGGCTACCTACTAAATTTTGGGGGCTATTTAAAAGATTAGGCGGCAATATCCTGGGGGGGGGGGGGGCACTTGTTCATATTATATCTACGTACAGAATCGCATTGCGTCAGTGCCTTTTTTTGGCGCGGCTACTACACTTATGCAATGTACATTGATTACGCCATCACATAACGCCATACCTGTTCTTCTGTCATGTGTAAAATACTCTGCATGTTACACATGACAAACTACATGGTACTATTGTTCTATTTAATATCGGTAGCGTCGGTCGTAACCATTAATAACCAGGTCAAAGTGCCGTCAAAGTGAATGCGCAAACACCCCTTGCAATTAATGTACACTGCATGCCACACCAAGCGAAACAAATATGCACTTGCGCATGCGATTCTGTATGTAGATATGATATGCACGAACAGTATATAGGCGAAGACGTTACTGCAACATACATGCAGTTAGAGCGCAGCATACATTTCTATTGCATAAAACACACTTGGGCAATTCCACGGTAACTGACGTTACAATACAAATTCAATGTAGGACAGTAGCCTAGGATATGTACAAATTTGTTTTCATTGACATTGTACTTAATATTGTATTTAAGGAAATAAAGATACATGTACCTGCCGGCTGCCGGTTATAATTTGAGTATTTGAATGATACAGGTAAGGTATTACAGGTCAGTTACAGCACTACCTGCCGGTTATAATTTGAGTATTTGAATGATACAGGCTAGGTAAGCCTCGTAAGGTATTACTATTAACAGAATAACAGCGAAAAAATGTGACGTTATCCACATCTACAATGTATTGTAAATGGTCCTGATGGACCATTTACTGCTCACAGTGGTAAAAATCTACGGGACACAATTTGAACTACAAACAGAGAGAAAAGAACAGCATATCTAAAGTAAAAAATTGCATACCTAGATTGAAGCTGATTTTATGATTTATTGTACAAAATTTCATTTTCAAAATGATAAGTCATACTTACAAAAATCGTCATATAAGTTCCATTTCTTTCTCTTCCTGCTCGATGTCCCATCGTAAACAAAGAAAGCCCGCCCGCAACATGCGGAGGCCGCTTATTATTGTCCAAAACAAGCCAACTCGCGATCTGCAAGCATGCCCGCCGTATCCGATTTCGGATACGCCGTATCAGAATTCGGATACGCCGTGTCAGAATTCGGATACGGTAACACGTGCGGTGTGGGAAGCTTGCGGGAAATACATGACAGTCATCCAGATAGCAGCAACACTTTCGAGAGGGATCACGACTGAGATTTTCTCAGTCTTTTTATTTTCCAAAACTGCAGATTTTCCATTTTTTTCGACATTTGAAGAATAATTTGGACCATTTTGGTAAGTTCATATAACACTTGTATCATTTTTAGGGCCAGTCATGATTGATTTTGTTGAATTTAAGATAAGAATTTTGTGTGAAATTTTGACAAACTTTTTTTGTACTGTCCCACATTGTTCCCGTATAGCGCAGCATTACAATGTAGTGTTGTGTGACGTTAACTGACATCGCACTATTTCTGAATAGACCCTAAAAGGCCTAAATGGCGTATCGCACTATTTCTGTATGGACCCTGATGCCATGGCGTACCATTTTTTGTAATGAACCCTAATGGCGTATTGCACTTCTGAAATGGACAATAAATGGCGTATCGCACCTTTCCTGAAATTCATCATATATATTATATTCAAATTGACCCTATTTCTCTCGGTGTCTCGCACTCACACTGCAAAAACAAAATGCTTCTACAAGAATCCCAGCACTTTATCCCCCACAGTGCAACCCGTATACAATACTACGAAAACTACCACGGCTCATATGCCAGAACCCTCGGGGAAGAAATCGCCGCCGATCACACACCGAATGAGTAGCCTACGGGGGTAAGCACGCAAAATAAACTACAAACAGATAATTATTTCAAAAGAAATCGATTATTAGTTCGTTTGTCAATTCGTGGTCTTTGAAGCCTAAATGGAGATATTTTTAACCTGTATTTTGTACTTTTATTCTACCTTTCAATTGTAGATGTGTATAAAACAATTGATATGTCGTTAATGTATTTACATTATTGTTTTCACATAATAAAACCATGTATCATTGGGGGGGGGGGGGGTGGGGGGGGAGGCTATGGATGGGGGAGGGGGCTGCCGTCCTCCACAATTTGTCTGGCTTAAAACAATACAAGTACATAAGCATTAAATAACAATTAATACACAAACATGCAATGTGGTCAGCCCCCCCCCCCCCCCCCCCCCCGCCCGGAGTGAATCACAGCCGAATGTATATTTATATGCGCGATTTTGTACAGGAGTCAATGTAGACCGATGAGTAAATTTACTCCTGGCTTTGTACAGGATTCAATGAAGACCAATGTATAAATTTACTCCACTTTTTGTACAGGAGTCAATGTAGACCGATGAGTAAATTTACTCCTGGCTTTGTACAGGATTCAATGAAGACCAATGTATAAATTTACTCCACTTTTTGTACAGGAGTCAATGTAGACCGATGAGTAAATTTACTCCATCAGGAGTGAACCCAAAGACCACTGACTATTATGTAAGGGCCAAGCTTACTATGACCGAGGAGGATGTACGCTATGCCGTCCTTTCTATCACAATCCGTATTGCGAAATGAACGCGTCATCGTTTTACACGGTGCACGGATGCATGTCGTTAAGTGTATGCAAATATCTACGAAGTTGCCGCCAAATAATACACGCGAATTCCTATTGGTCGAAGTATACGCTTACGATGTGACGTAATCAAATGTAACAATAGAAATGGGCGGTGAACGTGCTCGTGCATTGTGTGCGTGTGGGGAGAGGGGCGGGGGTGGGGGGGGGGGGGGGGAATGCGTGCAATGCCATGAACAGAATGTGTTTAAGCCTTTTTTTCTTACAATGTTTATCACGGCCGTAAAGACTTACGTAATACTTATATAAGATAACCCCCACCATTTTGAAAAGCCTCGAATTTATAACGGGCCGGGGCGAATTTGAGCAAACAAGAATTAGAAACAAAATGGACGAAAAACCAAAGAAATATATGCAGTGTGGCCCCCAATAATAATGCATCCCCCCCTCCCCCAATTGGCCCGACCACAACATGCCACTGGGTGAGGGAATAATAATGAATCGAGTAAATGATGTTGGTATGATCTTAGTATTAATTTAGAAACTCATTACGCAATCACACAGCCTCCTGTGAATTGCGCTGGCGAAACAGAATGATAATACTATGATATTTAAATATAATGCTATAAGTGGTAACTCACTTACAAACACCAGAATATAGGTAAACAGAATGAAGAAAATGCAATTCTGAAAAACAGTTTTACGCCTACGGCTTAATTTCGCGAATTTGATTGAACCGTTTATTAATACGAATGGAAAGTTAACGAAGTTGACCAAGCAACCCATGCATCATCATCTTCACGATTATCATAATCACTATCATCTTATCATCATCTTTGTGTATACACATTATACAGACATGTGATTAAAGGGATAATGCAGTTTTGCATGGTTTAGAGGGCGCTTAATTCAAGACATCATTAATTTGCGAGGTATATATGAATACGTTAAGTAAGGGAGTATTTTAAAGTGCATGTGGTTTTAAAGATAAAACAAACTCAGAAACACCTCGAGTGATGTATGTATCCGATTGAAATAAGTGTGGTTCAAACCCCCTTTGACAAAACAATTGCGGTTTGAACAACCCCCCCCCCCCCCCCCCCCACCCTGTACAACTTGTAGCTGGAATATTTTATTGGTTTTGATCATAATCATAACCGATGGTCTGGGCCTCGTAAAATGAAATTTCTCTGTCGCGGCCTAAAACATTTTCAACGGACAATGAAACACATTTGCCAGTGACGTAATGATCAGTAAGCAATTAAATGGATTATAGTAAGCAATGGTCAAACTTAAGTTTAGTAACCAAAACTTGCACCATTAGGGTACAAAGAAAATATTTATAACTTCACCATGCTCGAAAAGTATACACAATTACAAACGACTAAATAAAACCCCCTTATCATTTAAAGAGTCGTTACAACTGAAGAGGGAGCTATTTAACAAAAATCATTGGTTTTACTGTTAGCCTTTTTCATACAAATTTGTGCATTTAATGTTTGTTCAAATCAGCAATGTCATCACCCTCATCATATTCTGATCAGTATGGCATCATTATCTGTATCATCATATTTACTATCATCATCATTTTCTTCATCATCATCATCATCATCATTATCATCATCATCATTATCATCACCGCCGTCGTCGACTTGGTTAACGCCATCACCACGTTATGTATGCATCGTCACCTTTGTCATCAAGAATCATTATTATTATTATTGTTGTTATCATCATCGCATCATCATCATCATCATCATCATCATCATCTTATCATCATCATCATCATCATCGATGCATGTCAACATCATCATCATGCATTATAATCAGCATCTGATCAGTCTGTGATGACATCATCAGCATCATCACCGTCGTCGTCGTCTTGGTTATCGTCATCATCACCCTATGTATTCATCGTCACCTTTGTCACCATGACTCATTATCATTAGTAGTAGTAGTATTATCATCAATGCTATCGCCGTTATCATCATCATCTTCATCTTCATCATCATCATCATCATCATCATCATCATCATCATCATCATCATCATCATTATCATCATCATCATCATCATCATCTTACATTATTATATAGAGGCTCGATATTAATTCCAATTGGATATTGTTTGGGAACATCCAAATGTTAGTTAACCGATTTTAATTATCTCTTTAAAGTAACGCATAACTATTACATCCCTTTTTCAATGAGCATATGGAATGTATTCATTTACCTAATACTTTCCACGACGGTTTATTTAGAGACATTTTTAGATAGCGAATACATTTCTGACAAAAATATATTACGCCGTATCGCTGCATGCCATATCGATTATACCTTCTTCACGTCAATACATTCATTGATTGTCATGTTAAGTCAAGAAGAGTTCCAACAATAAAAGTTGAAAACCCTGAGAAACCCTAAACAGATGTCAATTCGTATTTTAAAACTTGCATCCTCGGCCGCATAGCAAATTGCGTCTATAACCTCTTTTACTGACCCCATACTCGTGAAACTCATCGTCTTATGTGTATCTTATAATAAAATGATTTAAAAAAAATAAAAATAAATACAATGTCTTCAAACATTTTATAGTACATTATAAAGGACACAAATTATTACGCCTTTCATATTGATTTGCTTGCGGGTGGTGTAAATAGTTGATTGAATGCCAATCCGCCCAAACACATTACATACGAACATTAACATAGCCCCTTGACTACGGGAACCGAGTGGGTTGTGTACAAAGTCTATGGGGATTTCATAAACTCCCTTTGCGTAGCTCTTTTGTCAGTGGGGGCAATTTTCCCACGATCTGACGATTATGAATGGATTATGGAACAAAAGAGTCAAGTCCATTTTGTTCATGACCACCTATAAACTATTGAAATGTATAACCATTGTGTGGTCTGCTAAGCCGCCCAAGCCAGCACACTAGCCATGACTTTGTGTAGAATTACATTTGAGAATGTGTTGATTGGGGCCGGGGATGTATTGTAGTTTTGGGAAAGGCCCCCCCCCCCCCCCCCATGCACTACCAAATGAAATGGACGCTCGTATTACCAATCATGTGAAATAATATGTTAATACTAATACAAGATGATAACAAATTGTCCTGGAAACCAGCTACTATTAATATATTTGGTAAATTAGCAAACTCATCTACTGTAAATTTAAATCGCCGTGAATTGAAAACCCTCGTGCGCATGCTTGCTAAATCCTACATTCCTATATATATATGGTAAATGTGGCGTACCTGTCATGCCTGTGTTTCGAACGTATGGCCAGCGCGTAGACGAGCCAAACTGATGTTTTCATTAACGTTTTAACTGATATTTCTGCATTTAACGATACTAAGGTTCGGATTTTCCAGGCAATTACACTTTGTATGCGATTTCTACATTACTTATCAATTATTTTGGACAATAAAGTTAATAATATGTAATGTATTTGTACTGTTATGAATAAGTACAACGTTGACTTTGTTTGATCAAAATATCAGTCCTCAATATACACAAAAGAGTATGCTTTAACAACAATAATTCGAATTGCGCCTACACATTATTTTGGTTAACACATCAACAGGTTTGACCATTGTTTTGATGCTCTATTGATATTTGGGTTTTGAAGGTACCGTTGAGTATATCGTATTGGTAATTCCCGAAGTGCCCCCAATATTTTTTTTGTGAGATTATGAAAAACTGACTGTCAAATTCGAAAGAACAAACCATTTTTAATTAAAAAAATAACTTCATTTGATCAGAAACGGCTGAAATATTCATAATTGTTTTGTATTCACAAGGTTTTTCACTGGCAATCACAACCTTGCGATATTTAGACCTTTTAGAAAAGAAAAAAAAATGCTCAAAGACTACTTTGAAAAAATTCTGAATAGGTTTTTAAAAAGTCGTTTATGATATCTGTATTGAATAATTATTTGAACAAACATTAAATGCACAAATTTGTATGAAAAAGGCAAAAGTGAAACCAATGATTTTTGTTAAATAGCTCCCTCTTCAGTTGTAACGACTCTTTAAATGATAAGGGGGTTTTATTTAGTCGTTTGTAATTGTGTATACTTTTCGAGCATGGTGAAGTTATAAATATTTTCTTTGTACCCTAATGGTGCAAGTTTTGGTTACTAAAGTTAAGTTTGACCATTGCTTACTATAATCCCTTTAATTGCTTACTGAGCATTACGTCACTGGCAAATGTGTTTCATTGTCCGTTGGACATGTTTTAGGCCGCGACAGAGAAATTTCGTTTTACGAGGCCCAGACCATCGGTTATGATTATGATCAAAACCAATATAATATTTCAGCTATAAGTTGTACAGGGTGGAGGGGGGGGGGGGGGGGGTGTTCAAACCGCAATTATTTTTGTCAAAGGGGGGTTTGAACCTCCCCGGGTACGCCTATACACTTATTTCAATCGGATACATACATCACTCGAGGTGTTTCTGAGTTTGTTTTATCTTTAAAACCACATGCACTTTAAAATACTCCCTTACTTAACGTATTCATATATACCTCGCAAATTAATGATGTCTTGAATTAAGCGCCCTCTAAACCATGCAAAACTGCATTATCCTTTTAATCACATGTCTGTATAATGTGTATACACAAAGATGATGATAAGATGATAGTGATTATGATAATCGTGAAGATGATGATGATGGCGATGATGATGCATGGGTTGCTTGGTCAACTTCGTTAACTTTCCATTCGTATTAATAAACGGTTCAATCAAATTCGCGAAATTAAGCCGTAGGCGTAAAACTGTTTTTCAGAATTGCATTTTCTTCATTCTGTTTACCTATATTCTGGTGTTTGTAAGTGAGTTACCACTTATAGCATTAGATTTAAATATCATAGTTATATCATTCTGTTTCGCCAGCGCAATTCACAGGAGGCTGTGTGATTGCGTAATGAGTTTCTAAATTAATACTAAGATCATACCAACATCATTTACTCGATTCATTCTTATTCCCTCACCCAGTGGCATGTTGTGGTCGGGCCAATTGGGGGAGGGGGGGATGCATTATTATTGGGGGCCACACCGCATATATTTCTTTGGTTTTTCGTCCATTTTGTTTCTAATTCTTGTTTGCTCAAATTCGCCCCGGCCCGTTATAAATTCGAGGCTTTTCAAAATGGTGGGGGTTATCTTATATAAGTATTACGTAAGTCTTTACGGCCGTGATAAACATTGTAAGGAAAAAAAGGCTTAAACACATTCTGTTCATGGCATTGCACGCATCCCCCCCCCCCCCCCCTCTCCCCACACGCACACAATGCACGAGCACGTTACCGCCCATTTCTATTGTTACATTTGATTACGTCACATCGTAAGCGTATACTTCGACCAATAGGAATTCGCGTGTATTATTTGGCGGCAACTTCGTAGATATTTGCATACACTTAACGACATGCATCCGTGCACCGTGTAAAACGATGACGCGTTCATTTCGCAATACGGATTGTGATAGAAAGGACGGCATAGCGTACATCCTCCTCGGTCATAGTAAGCTTGGCCCTTACATAATAGTCAGTGGTCTTTGGGTTCACTCCTGATGGAGTAAATTTACTCATCGGTCGGTCTACATTGACTCCTGTACAAAAAGTGGAGTAAATTTATACATTGGTCTTCATTGAATCCTGTACAAAGCCAGGAGTAAATTTACTCATCGGTCTACATTGACTCCTGTACAAAAAGTGGAGTAAATTTATACATTGGTCTTCATTGAATCCTGTACAAAGCCAGGAGTAAATTTACTCATCGGTCTACATTGACTCCTGTACAAAATCGCGCATATAATTATATTCATTCGGCTGTGATTCACTCCGGGGCGGGGGGGGGGGGGGGGGGGGGGGGGTTGGGGGGGGGGGGGGGGCTGACCACATTGCATGTTTGTGTATTAATTGTTATTTAATGCTTATGTATTGTATTGTTTTAAGCCAGACAAATTGTGGAGGACGGCAGCCCCCTCCCCATCCATAGCCTCCCCTCCCCCCCCCCCCCAATGATACATGGTTTTATTATGTGAAAACAATAATGTAAATACATTAACGACATATCAATTGTTTTATACACATCTACAATTGAAAGGTAGAATAAAAGTACAAAATACAGGTTAAAATATCTCCATTTAGGCTTCAAAGAACCACGAATTGACAAACGAACTAATAATCGGATTTCTTTTGAAATAATTATCTGTTTTATTTATATAATAATGTTGCACACTAGTGGTATATATTTCACTTTGTGTGAAATTGTGATTTACAAGTAGGCCTACGTATGAATATAATTTTTAAAAAAGCCCAGTGTGAATTAGACATGAAAACTTCGGGGAAATACTGTCTAGCAAATTAACATACTATGATAGTATGAACTTTTGATCGATTCACTAATTGCCCAACTGGACAACTGAAACTCATAATTAATAATTCTGTACTGGAGCCCTGCCAAGTAGGCCTATACAGCCCCCCTGGCACGGTGGCACTTTAGCAGGTAGTAAAACGACAAAAACGCCGAACGTTTTGAACCGTATTTTGTGTGTACTATTTACAGTAGCAAGGGTTTTGTTTGCGGGATTTCCCTTCGCATTTTTATGAATCGAAGTCGGATTCTTGCATAATTACATCATCACCTGCCCTCACACACTGCACTCCCAATCATTTGCCCTGGTTACCGAAACGTCATACACCTTGATCGCAGCGTAGGAAACCCCTCACCACGTACAGACGAAATAGACTTCTTGAAACGGTAGCAAGATCGTTTCAGATCATAAATTTACTTTTCAGCGAGACTTGCGGCTTCAGCCTTTCTTTTCAGAAACATTATCGTTAGTTATTATTTAAACTAGATATATCAATTAACAATCTTATCGAATTTAGGAAATTTTCTCCGATACACTGACCGCGGATTAATTTGTTGTGTCTCATTTAAGTTAACAGGCCGACTCTAGCCGCCATTTTCTGAGTAATCCTTTGGCCTCGACGACGCCCGTACATTATCCGTGCATACAAATCTATGCTATTTTGGTGTACCGATCTGGAATTTGGCATTTTGACAGCAAACCAAGGGACGTATTTGAGTGTTCGATAATTTCTAGTAATCGTCGTAAACATCTCCTTTATCCATCATGGGGAGCAAGGCAGAGGATAAGAAAACGGACCTTATCAACATGGCCAAGCTTGCCGAGCAAGCAGAGAGGTACGATGATATGGCCGAAGCCATGAAGAAGGTTACTGAAATGAACATCGCCCTTTCAAATGAGGAACGGAATCTGTTATCGGTAGCGTACAAGAATGTGGTTGGAGCGCGGCGTTCATCATGGAGGGTGATCAGCAGCATCGAAACGAAGGAGCAGTCGTCAGAAGGATCAGGGGGCCAGGGAATGTCCGACAGGAAAAAGAGCTTGTCCAAAGAATATAGGTTGAAAGTAGAAAAGGAGCTGGAGGATATCTGCCAACAGGTCCTGGTAGGTAGTCCATGAAAAAGGACGGTTTCTCTGCCATGTCCGTGGTTTGTGAATGTGAATGTGCCATGCCCATTTATTTTGACTGATGAATATGATCCTGCCTCCCACACCTGTCACTGTCAGTGTCACATTCACAATCACAACCAGGCACATGTATGTAACTAAATAAGTTAATTTACCAATTCAATTGCGATACATCATTTCATTGCCGGGAAGTTTGGTTTTGATAAAGGTGGGGGCACATGTCGTTCAGCTAATATTTTGATTAAAGCGAGTTCAGGGAAAATGGGAGTGGGATGGTGAGCGGAATTTAGTGGGGGTGTTTCATAAAGATTATACGACGTTTTCATGCAAACCCATTGTACGTTCAAACTAAATTTTACGCAGACATTAAAATATTTACGATACTGTTGTGTACTCCATGCTATTCAATGCATGGGTGCCAGTACTCGGAATGACCGTCGCCCATGCATTAACTTATTGCTCCGTTTGCTCCATAGTCCAACTTCCAAGTATAGACTGTATTTTGTGTATGTTTGTATAACATGTTTATAAACAAATATGTCTGAATGATAAATATTAATGTCTCGTACCAACGTTATTCTGGACTAGCGAGGGGTAGTGTTTGTGATTACAACACATCTCGTACAAAATTACAAACATTCTCCTGAACTAGTGATGGGTAGTGCTTGTGGAGTTGTGCTACTGCTAGTGCTTGATTCTTGAATCTTGATACATTGCAAGTTGCACAAGCCATGACAACAGCCGCAGCCAAGCTTGGGAAGTTGGGGAATTTGGTTACATTCAAATAAATCATGGTCATGATTTATGATGTAGTTAAAACTTAGAGGAATGTTTAATGTTTCTAATTGTACAATTGGGGTCTCGGATTCAAGCCCAGTTTAAATGTATTCACCAAATAATTTGATTTGTCTAAAGAGCATGAATTTCCTGTATTTCAATGAGTGGTCAGTTCGTAAAAATGAAAAATTAATATCTTGCAAGCCCCAAAACTGCCTTAATGCTACAAACTTGTTGGTGTCCACTTTTCAGCCTGTTTCCTCAGTAAAAGAGGTAATCAAATTGTTCATCTTACACTTACACATGTTTGTTTACATGTTAAATGCAATCATTCTAAGGTAATCAAATATTTCAGAACATCTCATTTGTGTCAATAAAGAGTCGAGTAATCTTCTCCATCCATCTCGATGTGATGGGCCAAGATTGGTCGAGCATGTGCGATCCAAATTCCATTTCCAATCATGGGTCTCTAGTTTGTAACAAGAATGTGCACATCGCGTTTTTCCATCACCAAGTCAAATTTGTCCACATTTTGGGAGGTTTGGAACATGGTTCATAAGCAGTGTGTGTTCCTAATGGGTAACTGGCTGGAATAATCCCAGGAGGAGTGAAAAAAGTGCACTTCTTTGACGGTGTGCATACTCCCTAAGAAGAGTGGAAAAGTGCGCTTCATGTGCAGGAATGATAAGTGTGCATATATGTTGACCAGGGTAATTAATACTCGCACGACAAGTGCTATATCAAATAAACTGATATTTCTTACAAAAGTGTTGTGCATCGAGACCCTAACCTATATGCGCTATAGAAGAACCATTTAGTATTATTATTATCCAATAGACATGTTTAGGACCGACTGATTTTGCTATAAAATGCATTCTCCATCGGGACCAGTCCTGAAGCACAACTACAATGTAAATAGTGGCATGATCGGATAAGTGCTTGACTTCCGATCTCGGGACCCGAGTTCGAACCCAATCAATGACCCCGGCATTTTATGTCCTTCAGCGAGGCCCATGCATTGTCAATGCACAGCCTGCTTTACACAACAGTATGTCCGTATGAGTGGGTTGGGTTAATAGGAGAAGGCGTGAAACAATGCTCTTTACAAATATACAACATATGTAGGGAATGTCTTGAAAAGTAGCTGTCTACTCCTGGGTACTTGGGTTTATTCAAGTTGATTTTTTTTAATGATATTCATTTACTCTCATGTCATGATTAACAAAAATATGAATGTATAGTGAATACAAGTTCTTTTTGTTCTTTTCTCTGTACAGGAATTGCTTGACAACCATCTGATACCCAAGAGTGTTGAGGAGGAGAAGGATTCTGACCCGAACTCGAAATCATCAACTGCACACGAAAGCCACGTTTTCTATCTCAAGATGAAGGGAGACTACTACCGCTACCTAGCCGAGGTCAAGAGGGAAGTAGCAAAAGAAGGTACATTTAAGGACTACAGACAGTGTATTGAAAGTACAGTCAAACCTGTACAGTGACCATCTATTCGGGGGGGCGGGGGGGGGAATGTAAAAGTGGCCGCTGTACAGAGGGGATCTCTACATGCATAACATTGTTTTTATTGCAGGGGATCCACTGGAGATAGTTGACCTCAATAGGCAGGTTCTTAAACACCCTTTTTGTATGCAAGGGATCCACTGTAGATAGTTGACCTCAATAGGCAGGTTCTTAAACACCTTTTTTTGTATGCAAGGGATCCACTGTAGATAGTTGACCTCTATAGGCAGGTTCTTAAACACCCTTTTTGTATGCAAGGGATCCACTGTAGATAGTTGACCTCTATAGGCAGGTTATTAAACACCCTTTTTGTATGCAAGGGATCCACTGTAGATAGTTGACCTCTATAGGCAGGTTCTGAAACACCTTTTTTGTATGCAAGGGATCCACTGTAGATAGTTGACCTCTATAGGCAGGTTCTGAGACACCTTTTTTGTATGCAAGGGATCACTCTTGGTGGCCACTAAAGGCAGATTGGCTTCTGTAGATGGGTGGCCACCAAGACAGGTTTGACTGTATATCTACAGGGATCTCGCTTTTAGGCTTTCTTTCAGGTGGCCAACAAGACTCGGGAGATTAACTCCTAACATAACCTTTGGGTTGTACATCCCAATTTGTTGGTGGTCAATTCAAGGGTTTGCAGTGACAAAATTAAATTTCTGGTGTCTATTAAGTTGAGCACCCTGCCACCGCTAATGGCAACCCCGGATTTGAAACATTGATCGACATGAAATTGACACACATGCACGTTTTGTGCCATGTCACCAAATGCCTTATTGCATTGACCACTTTGTTAGTGTCTAGTGAGTATCTGCACTCTGACAAAAATGAATACAGAAATGAATATAAAGGGTAACCTTTACTTGTATTACGAAGGTTGGATTATCAAAAGAGGGACATGCAAACAAAATTAAATTGGCACATTGAAGTTATCATGAAGAAAGGAAAGTAGGAAACTACTTTTTTTTTGGGGGGGGGGGGGGGGGAACAGAAACATTTTGAAAGGATGTACAAGTGTGTATTTTAGAAAAAATGAAATCATTTGTGTCAATATTGCAACAATTGGTCATGGAGTCATTGTTACAGAAGTACAAAATTGACATGTGGTTTATTAGCAGTAAATTATTTATATTTCAGAAATCGTCAACCAATCCAAGGAAGCGTACCAAAAGGCCATGATCAAGAGCGGGACCCACATGGCACCAACACATCCCATCCGTCTCGGTTTGGCACTGAACTTCTCCGTGTTCTACTATGAAATCCTCAACGAGCCAAGTGAAGCCTGCAAACTAGCCAAGGAAGTAAGTATTGACTTGCACTTATCGTTTGTTTCACATGAGTTTTGGGGGCAAGTAAATTTTCTGTTGGGGGGCAGGTAAAATTTGAACATTCATGACTTTACTTGCCCGAATGGACAAGTAGAAAATAAAGTTAGTATGGAGGCTTGCCTATATATTCGCAGGGTTTAGAATTCACGATTAGGGTGAACTGAATTACTGAACAAAATATTACCACATTATTTGGCAGTAGTGCGAATTGACCCTACAGAGAATAACAAAGCAGAGCCTCAAACTCCAAAACGCCTAGTTTACCCATCAATGCGCTGTTCAAATTTACAACCACATTGATTATGTACAGGCTGTAAAGGGATAGTTGAGTTCTGGTAAAGAGTACAGTTTTGGTCAAAATAAATTTTAGTAACCAAAACTTGCACTATTACATTACAAAACTAATAGTTATAACTCGAAAGGAATACAAAATTACAAATGACTTAGTGTAAAGATCCCGTTATCATTCAAAAAGAGCTGTTAAAACTCAGGAGGGCGCTCTCTAAACACTCATCGGTTTGAACCATTTAAAATAAAATATTGTGCATGTGATGTTTTATTGAAATATTGATTAGATGGATAATCAACAACTATTTAAAAACCTCTGTTGTAAATTTTTGAAAAGAGGAAGCATTTTTTTGAATTTTTTAATGGCTGGTTCAAAATTATCGAAGTGTGGGGCCCCACATTTATTACAAATGGTTATGTTTATGGATATTTCAGCCATTTCTGAACCAATTTTGATCAAATAAAGTTTATTCTGTCATTAAAATTGTATGCTCTTTTGAATTTGACACTCAGTTTTTCATTATCTCGCAACAAAATTATTTTGTGTAGCGCCCTCTATACCAAAACTCAACTATCCCTTTAAAACTGTAGAATAAAGGAATGCACATTTTAAAATGTGTTGTACAAGTAAACATCGAGATTGTTCATTTGTAAAGGGCAAGCAAATGCTGGAAGGCATATCTCTTATTTGTGAAATCCCATGCGAGTGTGTCACTTATGCATCGCAATCTGGTAAACTTAACTATTAGTTTGACCCTGTGGATCAAATTAAAAAACATCTGAAATGGGTCCTTAATTGTATACTTGTAATCTTGCATACCAGGGTAAACAATATTTTTTTCATGAGGGCTATTTTTAAAGTTTAGAGAGAAAAAATTGCCCCCTTAAAAATATTCATGAGGGCTGTTTTTGCATTTTATTTGATAAAAATGTTTACTACTATCAGACGTAATAAATGATTATAAATAAAGATCCCATCCTATACTAAAAACGACAAGCATTCTAAGTCACGCATGGGACTAACTTATGTTTCAGCTCACGGAGGCGATTTCGAAGGTTCCGGGGGCAAATCGCCCTTTGCTTCGTGTATTTAATTCGCTGCTATATACACAACTTGAAGCCCCATAGCAATTTAGGGAACCCCCTGAAATGTAATCCCAAATTGTGTGTAAATGGCACAAAATCGTATGAACAAAAATTTAGGGTTTAGAGGAGGGTTAGTTTTGAAAAACAATTTGTTCATTTTATTTTTAGGAAAAATTATCAAATTTTTTGAAAGGAAGAAAGTAAAGATGCTAATTTTGCTTGTTTGCTTGACAGTTGAAAAACAAAAATGATGTTTATAATTAAGACCTGTCCTGTGAAAAATGTGCATGTATGCATGTGTTACCATTTGTGTTTGTACCATTTTAAAGGGATCTAGTAACTTTGTTGACATGTGCAAAAAGTGATGAATGGTTGATGCAATGTATATTGTTGTTATCTCATATGTCCACAGGGTATTGTGTGAAAATTTCAAGTCAAATGGACATTGTATGGCCAAGTAATGAGCGAAAATGCAAAGTGATATTCAGTAACTCACTGCACTCACTTTGTACACGGAAGAAAAACTCGCCCAGAGTTTTTCTTATCTGAATACTTCAATCATAAATATCTTTGTAACGAAAGGGAAATTTGAAAAATCGAAACCTGTCCCGTGATTTTATTGTTAATACGAATACAACAAGGTATAAGGGAACCGCTAGAATTATAATTTTATTTTGAGGATTTGGACAATGTTACTACTTGTCCCTTTAAATATTGAGTGAATAATAATACAAAGACAAAACTGAAGCACTCGTGCACCTATGGAGTATGGGGGAATTCCCTCAAATTATTTTGTTTTGTTTGTTTACTTCATATTGAACTTTTGTGCAATAGAGGCAATCTATTTTGCATGGACAATTTGTATTCTCAGTGAGCAGTTATGGCTAGAAAAGGAGTGACTGACCAACTGCGGCACTGCCCAGTACATATTGACTCAGATTTCACCTCACTGAGAGTAGTGACGAGTGTAGCAACATCACAAACTCAAGTAGAGATTTTGAAAGGAAAATATGTATTTGATGATCTTGTTGACCACTTTGATAACTTGATTTTGATAGCATGATTTTGAGAAGCAATTTTTTAAAACTTTAAGGCTAGAATCCACAAAGGTGGTTTAACTTAGGGGCCCCATTCTTTTCCTTATTTTGGAAATGAGAACAATTATGTACGTTGCTCCATAAAGCAGTTGGTATTTTAATGGGTTCCAACCATTCCATCATCAACCAAAATCACTTGGAGCTTTCACATTTCTCTTGTATTTTGTTGCTTTTGAGGTTGTAACTAATGGTTTTGATTTGTCAAATTAAGGAGATATTTATGATTGAATAAAAAGTGCTCCTAGAATGCTTTTTTTATTGCAGTCAAAATCCGTGGTCAGTAGCAGATAAAAATCTGACATCGATTTTAACCCTTTTCACTACGTAAATGTTCCTTATCTACAATATGCAACTATCACACATCATTCAGAAGAATCTTACAATTATAATGTGCAGGAATGATTGCAGTGTGTATCCGTTGACCGGGGTAATAATAATCGTGTAAAGCGCTATGATCCACACGGGAATAGCGCTATATGAATAACCATTATTATTATTTATTATTATGTTGGTCTCAAATATAACTTTTGGAAATATCTTATTAATGAATCACTTTAACCCATGATCACCTTCGTGAATTCCAGCCAGTGTTCCTGCTACTGTACTGTTGTACCCTCCCTTTCTTCCTTACTTTTTAAACATCTGTCAATCAGCATTGATTGCATTATATTATGTAAGATCTCTGTTGATAATATTTTGTATGGCTTGATCCTTTCCAGGCATTCGACCAAGCCATTGCAGAGCTGGATCAACTCCAGGAAGACTCCTACAAAGATAGCACGCTAATTATGCAGCTTCTCAGAGACAATTTAACGGTATGTTCAGAGCTTTATTTTCGTCTGTTTGCCAATTCAAATTCTTGTTTTTCTTTTGTTTTAATAGCCCGAAACCTGTACGTAATGATACAAAGAAAAAAAGAAAAAAAATCCTCTATATGTTGGTTTCCCAAATGCCTGTTAAAAAAAAAAGAGAGTGGGCACAGGGAAACCTTCTTATAACGAGGTATAACACATGATGCATTTGTGTTAGCTCCGTTATAACGAGGCATCTGATATAGCGAGGTCATTCCACAGGTCCAGGTTCTATGTATTTTATTTTGTTTAAGCGCTGATACGAGGTAATATCCAATTTAACGAGGCAAATTCAATGGGCCAAAGGAGCTCGTTATAATAGGGTTTCACCTGTATTTGTAAATTAACTGTACATATAAGTATTCTTACTGATAATTCTTTCTCTTCAGTATCTTTAGGGGACTAGGATAAAGCTATATTTTTTTTTTATCAAGACTCTTCTATTGAGTGGAACCATTTTGAAGTGAAAGTGAAATGGTTGTGCAGTTTGTACCCAATGCTAGATATTAACCCTTTAACCCAGGCAAGTAAATAGAAGACTTGGTCAAAGTCTAGTTTCCCGGAATCTGGATCTAGTCACTTGTGGCCCCAAACAAATTAAATTAAATTGAAAATTATGTTACATTTTGTTGCCCATTCGGCCAGGCCAGTGGAAGTAAGCATCAATGAAATTTGGTGGCCCAAAGCAAATTTTGAACTTGCCTAAACTTTCATTTTCATTTTCCCCCTCTTTACTCTCTGCATATTACAGCTGTGGACGTCGGATAACCAGGATGATCAACAGGATCAAGAGGATCAGTAAAGTTATCTCTAGCTGAATTTCTAGGTGTGCCGTAAATGTTCTCGTAATCAGAAATAGTGTATCAAAACAAATGGCTTGAAAAATGAACACAATCTTTGGTTATTTTGTTTACACAGTTCAAGAACTATAAGGGGACATACTGTTGGCATGTCTTAATTTATGTGATGAGTGGTTGGTTGTAAGGAATGTGTAAACAGAGGGATGCGAATTTGGTTTGAGTCATGTGGCTTCTTTTCTGCTTGCTCCACACTAAGAATATTGGTTACAAACTTACTAAAGTGGAGCAGATATTCCAGCAAATCAACTCGAGCGTCATTTGCAACCAGTTTGTGTGACATAAAAAGCATTAAGATAAAAAAAAAAGTTCAAAATTACAAAGAAGTGATTGATCTATTTTCTGCTTTCTTTGTTTGATGTACATGTTTCAGTATTGAGTTAAACAGTTGGGAAAAGAATATGTTGATTGAAAATAACTGTACAATCTTGTTTGCTGAATCTTCCAGAAGTTGGAGCTTCAAAAGTTGAATGAATTGTGGGGAATGGCGTTGTGAAAGTACATTTGACATGTCATTTGAGTGGCTTGATGTTATGAAGTACTTGCCTCGGTGTACCTAACGTTTTATTTTGTCAGGAAAGTTGGTCACTTGGCAGAAGAATGTAGAAAGCAAAACCAACATTGTGTTATTTATTTCTAGCAAATTTTCTACTCGTCCATATAGTCGCTAGATATTGTATAGCCTGATAATAACTAAAGATTTTAAACTGAAGAATTCCACCTATTGTGTACATTTACATGTTGCACCAAGTACATATTGTTCCTATTTGCATATTAAGTTGCTATTTTCTCCCTGTTAGAATACTCTTGTGATTGTTTTTTGTTTTTGTGATATATACCACTTGTTGAGGACGGAGGAGATTTTCTGTACATGTATTATGTCCATCCAAAGATTGTGAATGTTATAACCAAGTCATTGAGGCATATCAATACAGTACATATACAGGGGAAATTGCCCAAACTGAAACTGTATTCAGTTGGTGTGACAGTTTATTTAAAGGCACTTTACTGTTTTTGGATGTTATTTTAATCACAAGGCACTTATTAGTGTTTTGTTATCAGGAGACTTGCTGGATTCAGGCATTTCTCAGAATAAGATACCAGTCCTCATTGAAATGTTATCCTTTCATAATCTTTGCACATCTTCCTGCAAACATGCACTTAAATATTCACATATTCATTTTTTATACATGTTCTGTGCTTTTGGTTTATGTCGTCACTTTTTCAAAAAAAAAAGAGAAAAAATTTGTTCTGAACAAAACTGCAATACAGTTACATTGTACTGTGATGTCTACGAGTCAATGTCAACTTGTATTTGCCAACCACTATAACAAATAACATACATATAGCAAGGTTGATGACAGCGTATAGTGCCATATCAATCCATTGCAGAGTAAAGTTACATCAATCCTTTGTGTCGTTGAATTGCAAGGGAACAATAAGTTCAAATAAATCCATTGCATCGTTAAGTTGATATCTGTGTTTTAATGTACCTGGTTCATATTGTATCGGAATGTAGAATTTATGCATATTTTTTATTTGTGACAACAAAGTTACCAGAAAAGTCTAATTGTACCAATAATTAAATTTTTATGTTTTTGTGTAGTAATCGATATGTGATATACTCTCGCTGCAGGGACGACTAATTAACCTGATTTCTTATCCATTGCCTATGGAGGTAGATTTGTTTATCAGTGAATTACTGTAGCGTAGATGAACTTAGTAATAAGAAATTTGTGTGAAAAATGGTTGTACTGTAGTATGGTCTCAAGGCCGTCTCATTGCTTTTGCCATCAACTGTTCCATTAAGATGTTTTCTTTTTGCTAGCAGTGCTTTGAGACTTGACCCGAGCTTATAAAAGAACGAACAGCCATTTATGGTGAATTTTCTGTACTAACCCCCCCTTGTAGGCATGCAAACAAATAGTACATGTATTGCAAATGCATATTGTGGTAGAAATTAGAACTTCACCATAAACCACCAGTACAGTCTGAATATTCTGTAGTGGCATTGCTATCAACGATTTTTGTTTGTTTGTTTACAATCGATGTCCATCCTTATGCTTCCCAGGACGTATTCAATAGATGTTGATGTATTTGAATAATTTGATACAGTTTAACCATTACATTAACCAAGTTGTAGACACCCAGTTATGGCATAAAAAATGCTTAGACCACTTGAAATAGGATTTTTGATTTATATCTTTTTGTCACAAATAAGTAATCATGGCCACAAGCTAAGAAAAGGAAATTAAAAAAGTGCATGCATTTTAAGCTAAATCAGATGTATAACCCATAACAATGTATTTTGTGTAACTGTCAGATGCACAGTTGAAAAACAATTATAATGTCTGTTGTCTGAAATCATTGTCTCCTCTCCTCCTTATTTCAGTTATTTGTTGTCCTTGTTTTGAAAACCATCAACATATGAATGTGTGCTGTGTGCGTGAGTGTACAGTGGAACCTCGTTATAAAAAGCTCTATTAAACAAAAGCCTCTCCAACAAGGTTACAAACTTAATGTAACAAGGTTATTTCCATTGTCTTGAGCTACTCGTTATAACAAGGTTCCACTGTAATTGTGCAAAAAGTTGCTGATAATTCCTTTTACTTCTAGTCTTGTATTTCTTCTTGGGTATCACTAATAATGAAAATAAATAATCAATGTTTTTTTTAGACCAATAACGTCTTTTTTGACTGATCACTGGGGGCTGCGATGTTTTCCAACGGTACCGCATGAAACGACTGAGCATGCTCTAACAAACCACTGTTGTCTGCTGCTATGTTGGTGGTTACGTAACTCACGTTTGTTAGAGCATGCTCGGATGATGTAAAATGTTGAAAAACCAGGCAGCCTCCAGTGGTCAGTCGAAACGGATGTTAGTTGGTCTCGTTATTAGTGAAACCCAAGAAGAAATGTAAGACTAGGGACCCGTTGCAGAAAGTTGTGACTAAATGCAAAACTCTTGATTTGTTCAAATTGGCATATTTGCTGATTTTCAATTCATTGCAACTTCACAATCGATCGCAACTCTTTCTGCAACGGGACCAATAACATGAATTATTAGTACATGTAACGGAGCAAAAATTAATTTTCCGTCCCGACTTTTCACCTGACAAGTGATGATGCCCGAAAATGGTATGTCTATGATGGCTTAGTCCGAACATAACACGATTTTGCCCGAATATGCGACGATTTTGCCCGAAAATAAGATGAATTTGCCCGGACGTAACATGAGTTTGCCCGAATTTCAGGTGTTTTTTGCCCGAATATGGTCGTTTTCAGCCCCGCCTCCTACGCCTATGATCAATTTGTGGCTATGTTAGCTCGTATTATTATATGACTATGAGTGAGTTAATATTTCGCCAGTTGTTTCTGACATACAGTACTGAGGTCTTGTCAGAATAATATATGTGCATCAAATTATTATCAATAAATCAAACAATTGCATACACCCCTCTTTCTACTACCTTGAATTCTGGTCTAGCCCCTTTCAAGAATACATCAAAATGACAAATCGAACCCAGAGAGCAATGATTACAATAGCACATTATGCAAATACGAATTTGTCAAGCGCTATTCATTGGCATGTCCCATGTTGCAATTTTGCCGAGGTTACTCCCTTATATTTGCTAGATTTGACTGGAATTTTGGTACTATTTTTCTCAGAGAAACATTCCCCACCCAGTGAAATCAGTAATTTTCCCCCAATATTTCAGGGAGTATGCTGTTTTCTTTTATTTGGACCACCCTGTATTACATCTCCCTGATAAAAATGCCGCTATAATTTATCCCAAAGAGGAACGTATGATGGCGCTGTTTAAGTGATGAAGAAGGTACCATAGAGTTCCAGATACAGTGTCAGTGGATCGAGCTTATAATTGTTCTTTTTATATTACTAAATTGTGAATATTTTCGCCCAAAACACTAATAATCAATAACACCGATTTGATTCAATTACATCAAATAGAATGTTATTTTCTAAATAAAAGGAAGCAGCTAAATAACTTATTGGCCAAACTACTGTAATTGATTGTACAATACGGGGCAATCTGCGAAACATAAAGAAATACCTAAAGTGTGCCCCCAATCATTTTCGTGCCCCTAATGCCTCGGACACACCTTTGCCTATTGGGCTTGCGTATTGCTGCGTATTGCTCGAACGCAGACAAACGCAGATACACCCAATAAAGCGCAATGATGCGAGCTCACTACGTACTCAATACGCAGACTAGCGCAGGGGTCTGCGTATGTCGCTCGCTAGTTTTAAAATTTTCTAAACTCTCGCAAGCAAACGCAAGGTCAAATTGCATACGAGCGGGAGCGAGTGACAACCAGTGAATGCGAGCAACAGCGAGCGACAGCGAGTGGCCTAGCGCAGGTATACGCAATCATTCGCACCTCTTTTTTTTTTTAGAGCGCGTGTCACTGCGTATAGCTGCGTTTCCCACACGATTTACCTCGCTGTAGCTCGTTGTCGTTCGCATGATTGCGCGAATTGTTGTGCTGTTGCTCGCACACCGCTCCTAGCAACACGAATCACTGCGATGGCCGCTCGCTTTGCTACGAGTCTCGCTCGTGTGCCGCTCGCTATGCTGCGAGTCTAGCTCGTGCGCCATTCGCTTTAGCTCGCTCTCGCTGGTTCCCGCTCGCTTTAGCTCGCTAGCACTACTAGTCTATCAGGTTATGTAAAGCAGCAATTTTTTTTGCTATAATCTTGGAAACACTTTTTAATTTGGTCTAAATACATTACTGATGATAAAAAGTGATGTTTCCATTTTTTATTTTTGGTCCCAGGGTGCATTTTGGCGATTTTAAAGATAATGAGCTAATTTGCATGTTTTTGAAATAAGGTCAGGGGTCATTTTCTATCTAGGAATAGTACAATATTGATAAAAACTAGTATTCTATGGTATTTTGGGGCAAGGATTCCATTTCCGGTGCTCGTTTGTAAGTGCTGTATGGGAAACACTCTGAAATCCAAGATGGCTGCCCCTAATTTGCATATTTATGAATATTATTGATTTTCAGTGGCTACAGCCCCTAATAAGCAATAATTCCGGATTATTATTTGTCAGTTATGTTCTAAGTATGTATTTAAGATATCAAAGATGAGTTGCCATTGTGGCAACCTCTAGTAATGCATATTATTTGCATAATTATGTATTTTACCTAATTTGCATATTCCCCCAAATCGAGTATATTGGGAACCCGGCAAGTAAACAAAACAAGTAATACCACTTTTCCAAGGTTTTAGGGGGCAACAAATCCATTTATGATACTTATTTACCTGTATCACCTCGGCAACCAACATAAATCAAAGATGGCCGCCTTTATCATTTTAAAGTAAATATTGCTATTTGCTACTTTAATGGCATTTAATTTATCAAAATATGATTTGTTTACTGAAAGCAAACAACTACATTGTGATTCAAGTATTCTAGTTGCTCATTCCAATAATTAAAAGTCAAAACATTATAATATCAATCTAATATAACCGAAATAATATAGACGTGTATCATAACATGCGTAATTTAGGGAGCAGCCATCTTGGATTTGAGATGGATGCCATGGTGATACAGGTAAATAAGTATCAAAAATGGATCTGCTGCCCCCCAAAACCTTGGAAAATTGGTATTACTTATCTTTTTTACTTGTCGGGATCCCAATATACTCTATTTGGGGGAATATGCAAATTAGGTAAAGTACATAATTATGCAAATAATATGCATTGCTAGAGGTTGCCACGATGGCAACTCATCTTTGATATCTTAAATACATACTTAGAACATAACTGACATATAATAATCCAGAATTATTGCTTATTAGGGGCTGTAGCCACTGAAAATCAATAATATTCATAAATATGCAAATTAGGGGAAGCCATCTTGGATTTCAGAGCGTTTCCCATACAGCACTTACAAACGAGCACCGGAAATGGAATCCTTGCCCCAAAATACCATAGAATACCAGTTTTTATCAATATTGCACTATTCCTAGATAAAAAATGACCCCTGACCTTATTTCACAAATATGCAAATTAGCTAATTATCTTTAAAATCGCCAAAATGCACCCTGGGACCAAAAATAAAAAATGGAAACATCACTTTTTCTCATCAGTAATGTATGTAGACCAAATTAAAAACTGTTTCCAAGATTATAGCAAAAAATTTCACAACATTTATTGGTACTACATTAGGGGATATACTATACGATTGGCTGCCTAGCAGGACGATTGGCAATAAAAGACGGGCCGCAAAATGACCAGTTTTTATATACCGCCGCAGCCCGAGCGAGCTGGTACGCTTCAGAGCGAGTTGGCACCCCGGGGGGGGGGGGGGGGGGTACTCACGTATATTGGGTATACGGGGATGTGCCGCTTGGAAGGGTGACTTTTTCAAGAAAGGTCCTTAGACATGGGTCCCCTTTTCATCAAAAAAATCCTTAGACATGGGTCCCCTTTTTCAAATTTCCCCTTTTTTTATACGGGATTTTTGGGTTTGCCGATGTGAAATAGCAAAAATTTTCAAGCTCGCTACGCTCGCTAACTTAAAACCACAAAATCCTTAGACATGGGTCCCCTTTTCGCAAAAGGACCCTTAGATGTGGGTATGGGTTTGGAGGTCTCAGCCGCACACCCCCGTCCTACTATAATCTGAGTAACAGTACGAACGGCAGTCGAGCTAAAGCGAGCAAATACGCAGTGAGACGCAACAATACCAACTGGTGCGAGCGGCTAGCGAGCGGCAAGCGAGCAAAGCACGAGTTCCATACGCAATGTGTCGAGCACACAGCGTATTGAATCGTACTGCTTCGAGCAACAGCGAGCTAAAGCGGGACCATAGGCAACCATCGGCAACCGTACGCAGTCTCTATACGAGCGGCATACGAGCTACATACGCAATAGTGTGACTGCTAACTTCAAAATCGCTGCGTATTGCTGGGTAAGGCTGCGTATTGATATACCCCGCCTAGCCAAAGACTGTAGAATTCGCGTCTTTGGCCTAGCGCAGCAATACGCAGCAACATACGCAAAGGTGTGACCGAGGCATAAAGCCCGGCGCAGACAGAGCTGACTCGACCCGATCCGACTGGTTTTCAATCAGGCTAGAGTCAGTTTCGCTCAGTCGGAGCCGATCCAACATGTTGAATCGGCCTCGAATGACCTCCGACTATAGCACTTGACTGGAAAAACCGGAGTCCTGAGGCAGCGCATACTGGGTTAATCAGGCTGAAAACCAGTCGGATCGGGTCGAGTCGGCTCTGTCTGCGCCGGGCATAAGGCCCCAATGCAGTCTGAGCACGCTATGCAACAGATTGTAATCTGTTCATTGTAATTATAGCAATGTAACTTTGTTAATCCGAGCTCTATAATTATAGAATGATACTCTGATATGATTTTTTTATTTTATTTATCTGAAACAACGAGATACCTGTTAAATGACAGTAGTGGGAAACGCCCCACATACACACACACAAAGAAATGTACGCTCTTATTACCAACCATGTGAAAGAATATAATTTTACTAATATGGGATTATACAAATTTGGCCAGGAAACCGCTATACATTTGATATATTATTTGCAAAATTATAAAAAAACTGATTTGCCGCAAATCGATATCGCCAACGCGGAATCACGCATAGTTATATACGCTTCATGCAAAAGATCACAGGGGGGTCATAATTATACAACCTCAGATCCGTAGCCAGGATCTTTCATGGGGAGGTGGGTAATTTACAAAAAATGGGACCGAGACGACTTGACAACAAATTTCGAGGCCGAGACCACAGGCTGAGATTCGTGTAAGCTGGTTAAGATGCTTGGTCGAGACCAATAAGAAGTGGACTCGAGACGGGTAAAAAGTGGACCCGAGACGGGCAAAAAGTGGACCTTTCTGAATTGGGGGGGGGGGGGGGGGGGGGGGGTGCGTACGCACCCAACGCACCCCCCCCCCCCCCCCTCCCCCTCCCCTGGCTACGGTCCTGCACCTGCTTATCATTGGGTAATATTCAAGTATCTAATTGTAAAATAATGGTTGGGGTAAAAAGAACAATGTGTTATTTACAATTTTTAAAGATATTGGACAATAAAGAACAAAGTAGATAAAGCGTGCCATGCGCCCTTCCTTCTTTAGAGTAGTCAAATAGATGGTTCAAGAAAAAATAAAAATAATTAGCATTTCACCTAACCCTATTTTCTTTGCTCATATCAGCACCCTGATAAAAATAACCTAGGCAAATTAATAACAATGTGCATTTAGTTGCACCTAATTCGAATACTAATTTGTGCAATTCGATTATTATTAAGTACATCATTTATACAACTAATTACCTGGAAAGTTGCAAGAAAAGGGGTTATGCAAGACAAATATAACGCCAACAAAAAAGCAAAAAGAACGGCCCCCAAAAAACGGAACGGGGCACTTCCCAAAATATAGTACCAAAATCTTTATGTCCATCGGATAGGGTGTCTTTTCCAATGAAAAACGATACCAAGAACAGTAATTTGGGTCGTGTAGTTTTTGTTTTAGGACGCTGTGAGTGAGACCATGTCAGGTGCCCATTTTTGTCAATTTGTACCTAGTCAATGCCAGTTAAATCGCACTCCCTGCCCGTAATACCTTTGAACGACCATGCCCATTCTTTCGGCACACGGCTGAGTGCACACTAACAATGGCGCGCGTTGTTCAACGCTATGAAAGGCGGTACGTGCGATGTATCAAGCACTGGCTCGGTAAAAATTGACAAAAAAGAGAACCTGACATGGTGTCACTCACAGCGCCCTAAAACAAAAACTACACGACCAAATTGACTGTTCTTGGTACCGTTGTTCATTTGAAAAGACACCCTACTGATGGACATAATTCTTTTGTTAATATGTTTTGGGAAGTGCCCCGTTCCGTTTTTTTTGAGCCACCCCGTATTACATTTTTAGAATACAGGACTGTAATATGATTTGCACTGTACCCTTGTATAAATATGCCTATTATGTCTATAATACGGAAAACCCTGCCTTTTTGGGGCCGATTATGAAAATGATGGTTTTTGCTTGTTTCTAATGGCAAATAAAGATAACAAAACTATCAAGAAATATTATAAAATCTTATGTCAGAATAAAATCATGCATAGTTACGTCTACCTCTATTTTTTTTTTTCAATGGCAAAGCTAGCAATTTTGCGTCACGAGAGGGCGTTTTCTCCAAACCTCGCAAAATTCAGTCTTTTCCGATAGCAGCCCAAAATGGCAGACAGGTACCGTGACAAGAGCTCTAAAATATCTGTTTCAATCAAATGAATCCATACATATATTTTCGATAGAATCATAAATCACTGTAGATCAAATATTAATCAGTAATATTATGAACTAGAAAATAAAGAAAACTAAGAGTATGATTCATGTTGTGGCGTACAATATTGTGTTGATGTTGTGTGGTGTCCTGCGTTTTTGTCCTATACATTTTACACGACTACTTAACTTGCGCTGCGATTCAGCGACCGTCATTCCCTTTTTTCTTTCGGGACGGAGAAAATGAATGTAATTAAATCGTGTATACATATCAAATCAAAGCATATGCAGTGATGAATTCATGTTTAAAATTCAGAGAACTGTCTGTATTTAGAAGTAGTTTGCTATTATGAAAAACGTGAGTGAATGTAACGTGACGGATTTCGGATACGCAATACACTTGTGCACATGCGTGTATGGTTCTCTGACTCTGTGTAGTGTCCTACACCTCTGGCTCTGCACCCAAAAACCGAGTTTTAGAGAAGAAAATACAACATTATGCACACATACACATGAATAAAATGGTGCAGATTTTGATGCGAGGAACAGATGTGATGTGCGATTTATAATCATAATTCAATTCTGAATTTTGAGCTATCGACTCGTCTCCGGAGTCCAACACAAAAAAACGCACAACCACAACACAAGGACAAGGCAAGCAAAAACTGGGGCGCTAATGCAGTTTCGCACACCTTTTTTTCTTTCTTTCTTTCATCACTTTATTTGTCTTTAAACTCAACTAAATTTGTTTGTAGTACTCACTGCACTTTGTCCTTAAGTCTTAAGACCTTATTCCTCGATGGTCTGTTGTAATATTTTGGTCAACATTTAAGCCCATTTTGGCGACTTATCGATGGTTTTGAAAGCGTGAAATAGCGGGACTTCATGTCCACGAGTAAGTCAAGTGAACGCTACCGCGGAGCGGTAGCGTTCAAGGTCGGGCTCATAGTGCCCCCGAATTTATGCGCTAATGTGCACAATAAGTGTGCTTAAAATTATAGATATGATACGGTACTTACCACCGTGTAGATGATACATATGTTATGCAACTATGGGGTGGATCAGAATGATGATTTTTTGCTCCATTCCGCATCAAAATGAGTGATTTATGCACATCATTGACTTCTATCTGTGTTGTATCGCGACTTCTGAACGATCGATTACCGTACGACCACTAAACGCGCGAGTCAGATCTGCCATCTATTCGGCGGGCGCGGTACATGAATGGAGACCGTACCCGCGCGTTCGCCTGATCATCGCTCGTTCCTAAGTCGCGATACAACACAGAAGTCGAGGAGGTGCATAAATCACTCATTTTGATGCGGAATGGAGCGAAAAATCATCATTCTGATCCACCCCATAGTTGCATAACATATGTATCATCTAGCGTTCACTTGAGTTAGTCCACGAGCAGCTAGCTGCCGTTGGCTACCGGTGACTTGAACATGGAGAGACGAGAGAGTACCGTACTCCTGCCGTACGTGCGCACCATACCGGTTACGTCCATATGTATGGTGGCTATAAATCACGCTCGTGCGCCGTTCCGGTTACATCCATAGCTGAAGCGATGTATGGTGGCTCTAAATGTGGAAGTAAGTGGAACTAATAAAAACACGATCATACGGCCACCCGCTTGATCAATTGATTTATAGCCACCATACATATGGACGTAACCGGTATGGTGCGCACGGCAGGAGTACGGTACTCTCTCCATGTTCAAGTCACCGGTAGCTAACGGCATAGCTGCTAGTGACGTCCCGCTATTTCGATTTTTGCAACCGCGATTAAACCATTGATTAAAGTCGCCAAAAAGATGTTGACCAAAATATTACAACAGACCATCGAGGGATAAACTGGCAAGAATGAAATACGGAGTTATTTGTTGCTGCACGCCATCACCTTGGCTTGATTTAAACCCGTCTCATCCCCTAGTCATGCTAGTACTGTGGCAAATGGCAATGCCCAATGCATGCAACTAAAATTGTAAAAATGCTGCCGTGCAATTTCTTGTCCGAAGTTCGTATTGGTTCACAAATTAACTCTTGGGCGACGTAGTGGACGATTTACTCCTCGTTTCTATACCAAAATGTGCACAAAGAAGTGAAGCGTGCACAACCATGTGCACGATTTTCACAAGCGCAAACGCCAATTTTGTGTGGGGTGCTGGTGAAAAAAACAAACGGCCGATGTGTGCTGAAGTACTGAAGTACACGAACGGGGAGGGCTTCACCAATGGGAGGGTCGCCAAGAAATAAAAATACAAACATGAAAGAAGTAAGCCATGCCAAATTTAATAGGGCCCTGCAAATAATTAAGCGATTGAAAAGAAATAGAACTACATTTTAAAATAAAAATTACATGTCCCTCGCATGATTGATGAGTTTGAGATCACACTTTCATAATGATTGTACTGATCAATCATGCTTCAGACATATCCAAAGTCAAAATTCTGCAACAAACTGGAAGTGCAAATTTAATTTATCAAGACTTTTTTATCAAGGTCTATTTTGCCACCAAGAATAACTTTGATTAAAACGTGTTATGAGAGTCGTGTCAAATGTGCTTGAAAATAAAATGGGAAGGAAAAAGACAGAAAGTTTGTATTATCTGTCAAAGTTGAAGTTGTGGTGAATGTGGTCAGATAAATGCAAATAGCCTCCACTTTTAGGTTTTAAGTAACTAAAAAAAGAAATTGAACATGATTGTTTTTTTTTTTATCAATGTTAACTATTTGATTTTCATTTAAAATAAAAACTGGACTGACAAGCAGGCTGCTGACATGTAATTGTAAATAGAGAAAACGATATGACCATCTGAGCATGGGACCATGCGAGAATGTGACCCAAGGATGATTTGTTTTTTGGCAAAAGCCTGAATTCAGCCCCAAGTCTAGTCGCCATGATATTCAGGCTCAGTCCGATAGTTTTCACACAAATCAGCATCTTCTAGCTCACTGGCATCCCTGACAAACTTCCAATTCCACTCTGGAAATATGTTTGCTATGAATAAAAGGTGAATGGGGATGAATCGTGAGCGAAAAATCTGAGCATAAACGATAGAGAAACAAAAAAAACGTTTGAGTTGTGTGTATTATTCGTTGTTTGTATCTATTGTGATCATTCTTCACATTCTGGCCTGGAATTCCCCTTAAAATACATATTTGCTTTGTTTGATTAACAGTGCCTCCAAGAAGCTGCCCACGGCTCCAGAGTCGCTCCTCAAGAAGAGGAAGAACCGACAGACCGAGAAGGCCAAGAGGGCACAGGCTCGCCTCCTAGCCAAGAAAGTAAATTATGATCTCGGGCTCTGTTCAAAAGAATGTTTTGGTGTCTGCTCCAGGCTTTCAAATATGTTATTAATGTTCAAAACGATTATATCGTGCGTAGAGTCAGACCACAGCCCAAGTAGTTTAGGGTTAAACTCTGAAATGGCATAATGACAAATATGAAATTCTACTAGCCCAATTGTCAACAAAATGAGCAGACTTCTTGTATGTTTTTGGTTTGTTGGGTACCACCCAATGCTGGTTTAAGGCTGCACAATTAATGGTAAGTCTGTGTCATTAATTGCCTGACTGGCCCGACAGAAAATGAAGATAATTTCATTAATTCATTGAGTATAGTTGAAATCAGTAGAGTGTTAACCCATTCAGGACTGACAGATTTTGGTATATAAAATGCATACCTCCATAGACACAGCCAGAGTATTTTTAGGACCAGTCACTGAAATGATTGTTTATCTTGCAGCAGGAGCAAGCGAAGAAGAGGCGTTTAAACTGCTTAGCATAGGCCCGCTGGCCCAGGCCACTAGAAATTAGCTCTGGGCCACCAAAAATTCATTGATCCTAAATTCTACTGGCCTGTTCCGGCAACCAAATTTAAGAGAATTTGTTATGTTTTTCTTTTATTGGGGCCACAAGATTTAGGTTTAGGGCCATTCAAAGTTGAACAATCTTGTTTTTACTTGCCCGACTGGGCCACAAGGCAAAAAGGTTAATTTCTAGCATTGACTTCAAGCATGCTGAGAAGACGGAGTACAAGTCATAGGAAAACATATTTTCTTCTCACAATCACATTGATATATCCTTGTCTTGATCCTTAATCGATGGCTTATATATTTTGGTCTTCTGGTCGTGTCTCTTTTCAGGAAAATGCCAAGAAGAGGCGTGTGATCTTCAAGCGTGCGGAGGAGTACATCCGCGAGTACAAGAAGCGTGAGCAGGACACGATTCGTCTGCACCGCCAGGCTCGCAAGCACGACAACTACTACGTTGAGGATGAGCCCAGGCTTGCCTTTGTCATCAGGATTCGTGGGTAAGCATTACGAGAATAAGAAATAGATCATGGTACTGTAATAACAAGAGGGCTATTCCAGGCAAAGTTGCAAAGTGTTGCCAAGTACTCATCCCTTTGCCAATTGAATCATACCAATATGATTGAAAGGAATCAAATGCCAAGAGGGTTATTTTGTCAGTGTTTGCTGGGAATTGTCCTGTGGTATCCCCAAGAAATGATTTAAGCCCTCCGCACGCAGAGCCGACTCGACCCGATCCGACTGGTTTTCAGTCGGTTCGGCTCAGTACATGTTGCCTCAGGACTCCCTGTTTTGCCGGTTAAGAGCGAGTCTGAGATCATTTGAGGCAGATTGGACATGTTGAATCGGCTACGACTGAGCAAAAACGACTCAAGCTTGACTGAAAAACCGATCGGGTCGAGTTGGCTCTGTGTGCCTAGGGCTTTAGTGAATGAATCCTTTCTCATCAGAATTATTGGGTTAACAAGCATGAAGAGCATGAAGCTAAAGAATGAGGATTGTAATAAAAAGGACCAGATACAAAGTTCTACATTTATCATCTTTCTGTACCCTGGAAATGTTAGGACAACAATCATAAAATCTCATTCCACTCTACACAGATTAAAACAAAATGTGATGATGGAGGAGGCTTGACATGTAAGACCTCACTATTTTTCCATCCTGTCATTGATTGTGCCAGAAAATATGACTTGCAATTTTGCTAGTCAGAAAGAAAAAAGAAAATTTTATTGAGGATGCGAGCGGCATTGTTGTGCCCTACTCATATAGTGATAAGATAAAGTACAGTCAAACCTGTCTTGGCAGCAAGCAAAATAAGTCCCTTGAAGGGAAGAAAATGTTTTAGAATCTTGTCATAGAGGTCACGTGTGACCTGTCTAATGTGGTCACTTTTCTGGTTTCCCCTAGGAAGTCACTGTTCTAGGGTTTGACTGAATTTAATTTATATCCTTTCCTTTCCATCCAGTATCAACAGTGTGAGCCCCTGTGTGCGCAAGATCCTTTAGCTGCTTACTGTCATTGATTGTGTTATAAATGATACAACTTTTAATTTAGAAAGAAAATTTCCTGGCCCTAGTCAAAGCCCTGTAAGTAACTGCCTTTTGTGCCCTACTCGGAAAGAGTTAGAAGATAAAGTATTTAAATTCTATTTTACTTTCCATCCAGTATCAACGGTGTGAGCCCCCGTGTGCGCAAGATCCTTCAGCTGCTTCGTCTGAGGCAGATCCACAATGGCGTCTTCATCCGCCTCAACAAGGCCACTCTTCAGATGCTCAGGCTGGTCGAGCCCTACATTGCATGGGGGTGAGTAAAATGTTTAGCTTCGCCATACACGTTCAGGACTGGTCTCGAAAATACTCGGGCAAGAATCTATGGAGAATGCATGTTAAAGCAAAGTCAGTCCGTTCTGAACGGGTCAAGGCTCTACACAAAACGTATCTATTGCTTGCCCAGTCTGGTTAGTGAACCACATTATTTACCTGCCTGGCAGCACAATCCAATTGCACAAAGTTTTCAGGTATTCATGCCTACTGATATATAACAGTCGCATCATTCACTCTGGATGGTAGATCGTAGAAAGTAGATCACAAATAATTGTAACTGCCATAGGAAGGTCACTCTGCAGATACTTGGGCTTGTAGGCGAGTTAAATGATTTATGTTTGGTTCCAACATGAATAAACCATATTTTAATTGAATTGGTTACATCGATTAGGTCTTCTACACGATGCCCCAAAATGTCCTTGCATGCATCCCAACCCTAATCCCAATTATTAATGCTAATATAAGCCCCTAAATTCTCATTTTGCAAGAAAAATGGAAATGGAAATAATTTGCCTCAAACTGTTGCATGACCTGAATCAGTTTACTGGGCCCGAAACATATATTTTTATTGGTAAATACTCTTCTAATTTTCTTGTTGAGGCGTTCTCCACATAAGGGGAGTTTATGGTCTAGATGATAGATGTTTTGTAGGTCCAATTTGATATGTGAGCTACAGGATGTTTAGCAAATTACAGATTTCTGTTTTTGAATATTATAGGTTGCACCTACTGCAGTGTGCCAGATATGAATTAAATCCTTGCTTATTTTGCATTCTTGCTGTAAGGAAATACATATTATGGGGATTATTTCTGGTGGTATGGATTTCAAGCTCTGTAGAACAGTGAAACCTTGTTATAGCGAGCACCTTCGGCCCATTTAATTTACCTTGTTATATCAGATGTCTTGTATCGGGGCTTAAAAATAATAAAATACCTGGACCTGGACCTGTCAAATAGCCTCACTTCATCAGGTTCCACTGTATAAGGTTAAACATGATTTAACATATTTGGTGTGGAAAATATCTCCTCAAACTTTCTAAATGTTACTTTCCTCTTTTTTTTCTACAGATACCCCAACCTGAAGTCTGTGCGTGAGCTGATCTACAAGCGAGGATTCGCCAAGGTCCAGAACGGAAGCCGCATCCCCATCACAGACAACGCCATCATCGAGAGCGCTCTTGGTAAGTTTTTATGATATCCAATAATATAGAGGAAAAAAAAACAACATGTGACTGGCTATATAGGAAAACCCTGCACTTGTCGGTAATTCATGTTTTGAAGAAATGGGCATTTTAAGTTCACATAATGTGTGTAAAAGACTTGTGATTGTAAAATTGAAACGATCCTATCTTCGTCAATTATTGCCCAATTTGTTTGAACAAAGCATCAAATGAAAGCTTGTGTTGAGGCCTTTCATATGGTAGGAAAATCGAAATTTTAACCGACAAGTGCAGGGTTTTGCTATAGCCGGTCACATATAGCGTTGAAGGTGAAATGATAAAAAGAAGATATGGGCCCAGTTGCAGAAAGAATACAATCGATTGTAAAGTTGCAATTAATTGCAAGTCAGAACATGTGTGCATTTAGTCACATGCTCGGACTTGTAATAAATGCATCTTTACAAATTGCATCTCTTTCTGCAACGGGGCCATGGAGTTAGTAATGACAAAGACAGATGCCATGGACAGAAATGTGAAGTTATTGATCGCAAATTTAGAATGTGGACGTTGACAAGTATACCACATGATTACCGTATTTGCTGGTGTATAAACCGCACCTTTTTTCAAAAAAAAAAAGAAAAAAAAAAGGGGGTGCGGTTAATACTCAAACTTTTTAACCACACTTTTTTTTTTTTTTTTTTTTTTTTTTTTTTTTTTTTTTAGGGGTGCGGTTAATACACCGGAGCGGTTAATACACCGACAAATACGGTAGGCTCTGCCATATGTTCACTTCTAGACCTCCATCTGTAGATGTAGATATGACAAAGAGTGGACAGAAAAGTGCGTAGAAGGTGTAAATGGCAAACATAAGTGGGATAAAGCTAGAAGAACTATTATATTTCCTTGTAGTTTTGTTGAGTCAGTAAAATTTTTTTTGCATGCTTCTCGCACGTCTTTTTACATCCTGTCTTACACGCTCTTCCATTCCAGGCAAATAGAAGTACTACATTATAAGGCTGTCTATTTCGGGTATATTTACTACCCGGGACCCGCGATAATTTTTCGGGCGAGTCCCGGGTACCCGAAATTTATCCATTTGTTGATTTCGCTATAGGCATGTCACACCGCTGGGAAAACATGTTCATTCAAGTGACAAAAATGCAGCGCATTTATGACAATAAATCATCTTCTAAAATACAGCAAAGAGGGAAAAAGGAATGAAAAGAAAATGAGAGTGGGCAGAACTCGGGCGTTCAAAAAGGGGACTTTTTGCTTTTTTTTCGGGATATCGAGTATCGATTTTTGCGCCCGGGACTCGACATTTTTCGGCGGGACCCGGGTACCCCGGACTCGTCAACAGCCTTACTACATTATCTGTGTGGAGAATCTGATCCACGAGATCATCACTGTTGGCCCCAACAGGGGGGATCACCTTTAGTGCCTGTTCAAAGCTCGGTAGAAATAGCGAATTTGTGAACTTTTCTTTCCTCAAACAGTAACACCCCCTGTAATAGCATTCTAACTATTTCCTTGCTCCTTCTTTTGTCTCTTCCCAGGCAAGTACTACATCATCTATGTGGAGGATCTGATCCACGAGATCATCACTGTTGGCCCCAACAGGGGGGATCACCTTTAGTGCCTGTTCAAAGCTCGGTAGAAATAGCGAATTTGTGAACTTTTCTTTCCTCAAACAGTAACACCCCCTGTAATAGCATTCTAACTATTTCCTTGCTCTTTCTTTTGTCTCTTCCCAGGCAAGTACAACATCATCTGTGTGGAGGATCTGATCCACGAGATCTTCACCGTCGGCCCCAACAGGGGGGATCACCTTTAGTGCCTGTTCAAAGCTCGGTAGAAATAGCGAATTTGTGAACTTTTCTTTCCTCAAACAGTAACACCCCCTGTAATAGCATTCTAACTATTTCCTTGCTCTTTCTTTTGTCTCTTCCCAGGCAAGTACAACATCATCTGTGTGGAGGATCTGATCCACGAGATCTTCACCGTCGGCCCCAACTTCAAGCAGGCGTCCAACTTCCTCTGGCCGTTCAAGCTGAGCTCGCCCAAGAAGGGCTACCGCAAGAAGGGCAACCACTGGGTCGAGGGCGGTGACTATGGCAACCGCGAGAAATTCATCAACGACTTCATCAGGAGAATGAACTGAGTGGGGAGTCGTTTCCTCGTGAGACCGACGAGGGCAACATCGTTAGGGGCATGTTGAGCAGCTAGAGAAATAAAAGAACATTTCCATGTGCAGCGCAAACTTTGTTTCCTGGTCTTGATTATTTATAGTGTTTGTGTTTTATGTGTGACTTTGTGAGTTTGTCTATTAAGAGTGATTAAGAAGCTGTGTGCAAGTCAGTGAGTGTAACGGTAGGGACCTGGATTTGCATTTAGGCTTGCCCAATATATCCAGGGTTGCTCATTGAATACATGTACAGTGAGACCTCATTATATTGAGCACCTTGTGTATCAGATATCTTGTATCAGGGCTTGAAACTAATTAAATACATAGAACCTGGACTTTTGAAATTATCTTGCTGTATCAGGTACCTTGTTATAACAGAGCTTGTTTCCCCTGTAGTCCCTACAGACTGGATTTCAATAGATAAGGTGCAACCAGATGGCCCTGCAGACTGTACACTATTGTGTGATAACACTCGTTGATTTGTGCACTTCTTCTCAATTTATACAGACAGATATTTTTGAACTAATATTGCAATCCACTTTTGAAAAATAACTCAAAACAGTTTTCTGCTTCAATGAGAATAGAATCACTGCAATTACAGTGGAACCTCATTATAAAGAGATCGGATATTACCAAAACCCTTCTATAACGAGGTACGTGTAATCCAACTTGTATCGGTTCTTATATTCCTAATTTTGTTTGCCCTGATATCGCAAGGTAATTTTAATGGTACCAATCTCCTCTATATACCGAGGTTTCACTGAATAGTCAGAAAGTGATAACATTTATTTAGTACCCTGTGTTTGGGGGCTTGACAACTGTAGCTAGGTTGATCAATGGTGTAGCTGTATGTTTATGTGGATGTGTATGCGCTGTGCGTGAAATCTGTGTGCAAGTGTGTGCGCGGGTGTGTGCGTGCATGTGGGTGGGTGTTGGGGGGGGGGGGGGGGGGGGGGTGGTAGGCATATGTCCCCCACAAGTTTTTAATGAACTCTGCTGCCCTAAACAAATTTGTGAAAACTAAATCGGATGATTGTCGGTAAGTGGTGCCCTCTCCAGTGTCGCCAACCACACATATACACACTCGCGTTACAACACAACCCATACTGCCTTGTGCCCCATCACTCAAACACTTGGGGCCCATATTCATAAAACTACACTTGTAAATGTATGGCCTAGTCCCACTGTAGTGTATCTCCTTCCCTTAAAAGTATCCTACTACATGAGTCCATTCCAAATCATTTTGTTTCCTGCCTATTATGCTACATGTAGTACCTTGCGGATGTCAAAAACGGATAAGAAACTGACTAGGCTATTAGTTCCATTTATGGGCCGAGTACAAGAGATCTTGTTGCCAACAAAGATTAAATTAGTAAATAATAAATGCTTACTCGGATAACTGGTGACTGAGAAAACTAGACTATATGTTGTTTACTTGGCCATATCTGGAACTAAAGCTTGTGTGTTCTGACTTACGCACATGACAAATTATGCATGATACAGTGAATCTTCTTTACAATGAGCTCTGTTATAACATATCCAGATTCCATTTGATTTATTTTAATATTTTCAAGCCATGATACAATGAGATGTCTGATAGAACGATGTAAATCATATGGGCCCAATGTACTCGTTATAATAAGGTTTCACTGTACAGTTAAACCCTCGTTATAATAAAGTTTCACTGCACAGTTAAACCTCGTTATAACGAGCACCTAAGGCCCATTGAATTTACCTGGTTATATCGGATGTTTTGTATCTGGGATTAAAAATAATAAAATACATAAAAACCAGGGGTGCATAAAATGTTGATTCAAATCATATATATTTTCTAATTATCAAAGAGATTCATAATCTTCACATACAATTCATGAAATCTCTTTGATAATTAGAAAATATATATGATTTGAATCAACATTTTATGCATTTCAACATAACTTTTACAAAAATGTTTCAAGACACTAATGGCTTTCCATAATAGTTAAGACCATCTTAGTGCTAAGAATTAACTTAGGATCTCTGTGAA
>JBAMJV010000548.1:0-293714 GCA_037951105.1 Echinarachnius parma | reverse complement strand
AATATATCACAAAAATGACGTCGTGACGATGTTGGGCTGGCGGACATTTTAACCTCGAGCCAACGGCGATATGCCGACATCCGGCAACCAACTTCCGACATCGGCCCGACGTCAGGTGGCTAGCTGGGTACTACTACTACTACTACTACTACTACTACTACTACTACTACTACTACTACTACTACTACTACTACTACTACTACTATAACTATTACTACTACTACTACTACTACTACTACTACTACTACTACTACTACTACTACTACTACTACTACTACTACTACTACTAGTGCACCTATTACACAGAAGGCACACGGTAAAATACTGAAGGGATGACAAAAAAGTACACGGTAATATATTGTTTAGATGTTGTCACCTATCACCTGGGTGACGAAGTACTCAGTAAAGTACCGTCTGAGGGGTTATGGTTAGGGTTAGGGTTAGGGTTAGGGATAGGATCACTGTACAGATTATCCCACCTTGTCCATCAGATTACAGAAGATGTCATCCCTTCAGTATTTTACCGTGTGCCTTTCTTTATTTTTACGGTGGCTTACTGTGTGCTTTTTGTGAATCGGGTGACTACTACTACTACTACTACTACTACTACTACTACTACTACTACTACTACTACTACTACTACTACTACTACTACTACTACTACTATTACTAGTACTTCTACTTAAACTAACCATGCTAAACCCGAAGTTTCATAATGGAAGAAAAATCGTGCATAGAAATTTAAATCCTTCTGGTTGCGTCGTTGCGCACAACTGAATGGATTATCCTACGTCGTAGGGTTGTGGCAAGTATTTGGCTCAATGTTTGGCAAACAAATTCAATGGCTAGCAAAATCTGATTTCATATGAGGAGCCGACTGATCAGGTTTGGGCCTCTATAAACCAACAACTGGTGGACATGTCGTATTGGTGAGATGCCCTGCTTTTGGTTGTTGTTGATTGCTTGTTTGTAAGTTAGGTACAATATGTTAGCTTTGAAGAGCTAAAATCCAAAAGCTTCCGACGGCTGCGCCCCCTGAAACCCGCCGGGGCCCTAAGGCGGGACCCTGGACCCCCAGCCGAAGCATCTCACATTTACGCATTTGCAGGTTAGAGCACCCCTAGTATTTGAGAAATGTCTGGCTACACCACTGGGTATAGTGTAGCTGGGTACAAAAAAAACACATATATCTTACGGGCAACGTCAATGGACAGTCCAAAGATTTCACTATTGCCTGCACCACTGTAAATCTGCTCTGCCGGGGAATCCATTGAGTCGTTCAGCAGTTTTCTGTCTATTCCATCATTTCTCGACCAATACAGGAATCTAGCAAAAATGGGAAACATAAATTTGCTTCGGTGACAATTTAAGGTTTAGGATTAAAGGGATAGTTTATTTTTCCTTTAGGAATTAAACACTTTTTGTTGTTGAAAAGGCCATACTGTTAAAGACAAAATAAACTGTGTTTGATCAAAATCGGTTTAAAAAACATAGTTGGGTCCCAACATTTAGTCACTTGTTTAAGAAAAATATTTCTCAAACCTACACATTTAAACATAAAATAGCCTTGTAACTAAGCCGTTAGTATGTTTCTCCATTAAATCATCATTGAATTTTAGTTTTTAATGATAACGTTCACGTATTAGTTACTAACATTCATTTGATTAAATCAGAACTATTCTATCCATTTAAGGTGAGGGTTTAGGGATTGCTGGTTGCTGGTTGGTAAAAGTTGAATGAACAATAATAGATGGCATGAAACTAGCAAACTCACCTGCAGAATTCGTGATTTGACGATTATAATGGCATGAAGTCTTTCCAATTAAATGTTAAGTATGAATTAACTTGATAATTACATTTCAGTACCATCAATGTGAGACTATTAGCAACGATTCGAGAAAGTTGGAAAACATTATTTTGCAATTTATGTAGATTCAAAGGTAGGGTTTGCTTTCAAAGATTCTTGTAAACTGACACATCCTAATCTATAATTATTGTAACAATTATTGTTTGGAATGTCATTCAATGTCTGAATCTGAATTTGAATTTATACTGGAATTACTGAAAACGAAAACAATCTTTTGTGGCCAATTTGTATAATGATCAATTAAGATAGTACTATAGAACACTATCGTACCAGGCAAGTAAGGCAGACAAGTTAATAATTTGTATTGACATTATAATTATACAGGAAAGAAAAGAAATATAAATACAACCAAATTACCCCCGCTCTTCATCTACAGCCACTGCTCTTGGTGTGTCGATGTTGTCCATTAGTATGACTTCATTGCCGAACGAGGAGGCTCCAGATGGAGTAACGTATCTGGGTCGCTTGCACAGGCGTCCTTCCGTGGTGTAGTAAATCTCCTGGGAAGCACGCGCGAAAGCTATCCCAGTAATCGATTCTATAGCAGAGAAAGTATTTATATTATGGCCAATATGTATGAGAAAGTTGTAGGTGTTTGCGCCTTTTAAATTATAATCGTAATTTACAAAAACGGACCGAGACCGAGACCACTGGTTTAGCTGTGTAAAGGGGGGGGGGGGGGGGGGGGGGGGGGTGGGGGGGGGGGGGGTGTCGTGGCCAAGACCTATCATTGCCGAGACAAGTATAAGCGATAGCGATAAGTGTATGCATCCAATGCACCCCCCCCCCCCCCCCCCCCCCCCCCCCCCCGGCTACGGGCCTGTTGATATAATCACAATAAAAAAAGTATTTCAACAATTAGAGACACAATCCGTGGGGGCTCCAAAAGTAATGATTGATTAAATGCATCATGACTCAATGGTATCTCCCTTTAATATAAAATCATTGTAAAAAAGAACAGATTCACAGCTTTTCTTAATCATTATTTGCTTAAATTAACCTCTTCCTTACCCGATTTCGCAATTTGGAAAAAAATTGATACAGCCTACAGGGCTCAAACAGATTTCCATAGGGACTGTGCTAAACCAAAGACCTATACCTATAGTTAATCGTTGACCAGAAACCCTATATTATGACGGAAAGTTTAGACTTGATTTGCATTATTTACCAATTTTGGCCTTGTAACATGGCTTTGTAACAAATTGTTATGAACCTCTTTGAAAATCTGATTTTGCAAGTAGGGCTATAGATTCAATTTGAGGAAAAAAAATGGAAATGGAATAAATAAAATTTCAAACAAACTTACCCTTTTCGCCAGCGGGAATCGCAGTTTTAACAATCTGGCCATCCATGCTTACTCGGACAACACCGGCATCGTTCGCAGCTAGATAGATACTCTCTTCTCCGTCGATGTATGCAAGGTCATTACAATCATCGTTGTAGTCGAGTAAAACTGAGAAGCTGAGTTGACTGTTATCCCCAGGTAGGTATGCCCATGAGATCGTCCCTAGCTTGGACAACAAACACCCTCCCTGGCGACTTTCTCTGTTAATGATAAAAGAGGTAAATTGTATATCACAACGCGTGCCCCGAAGGTATAGACTTTTATTTGAACTATTCATTACCTAGCAATAAAGATTTTCTTTACTATTCGAGCAAGTGGTTGCGAAATACCGACTACTTAGTATTAAAGGGATCGAGTTATTGAATATATAATAACTTTGAGCTTTCACATTTCTCTTTAATTTGTTCAAACTTCTCCCTATGTGTGGATATCATCGCAATCGCAGGGCGTTTTTAACATAGAAGTGGTCTATGGGCTCTGAACTATGAACTCACAGTATGTTATTTACACGTACGACGCGTGATTTGGCGCTAAACAATACACTTTTTAGGAAAGTCGACATCAAGATTGACAACGCAGTCTTACCTTTTACACAAGCTGTTCAAACAACTGGATTGGTTTGTTGCATTTTTGTTTGTTTTACCTTGCATTCTCTTTACTATCCAGCTGATGTATATGCTATCGCAAAACAATTATTAAATATGGTCACTATCGTCATCATAAAACTGTAAAGTTATTTAGACGTTAGATATTGCTAGATTTAATTCAACTATTGAGGACGTTTTTTTAACCATACGCCCAAAATGTCAGTTTGATTATTTCCTACTAATGACAAATATGCCAACAAATGTTTTACCTGTAGTCATAGTAACGGCTTCTGATGTAGGACCCATCGTCGTAGAAGCGGATGTTGTCTGGGTGGTTGTCATTGCTGTTGAAGGTGTGTTGGTGAGTGCAGTTGTTGCAGGTTCAGTTGGTGTAGCTGTTAGACGGATGAAGTGTAATTCGTTAAATGTCTCATAAGTTGTGAGTTGTTTTTTTAAATGTCAATAAAATGCCCCGTATAATTATATTCCTTTGTTTAGTGACAATATCTTACATGATCATTGTTGAATAATAATTTCCTTGTCATGAGAACAATTTGTTAAATTGATCACCTGTAGTCTTGGTAGTAGCTTCTGAAGTGGGATTAATTGTAGAAGTGTATGTTGTCTGGGCAGTTGCCATTGCTGTTGTAGTGTCGGTGAGTGCAGTTGTTCCAGTTGTAGGAGTTGTTGTAGACTCGGTTGATGTAACTGTAAAACGGATGAATTGCATTTTGTTAAATGTCGCATAATAGTTATGGTTTGTTTTTGCTAGTCTTTGCAAAGTCTCACATTTAAAAGAATCAATTTCCAAATCTTTATTGAATAATAACGTCCTCGTACAAGAACAATTTGTTATATTGATCACCTGTAGTCATGGTAGTAGCTTCTAAACTAGGATGTGTTGTAGCAGCAGATGTTGCCTGGGTCGTTGTCATTTTTGTTGTAGGTGTGTCGGTGAGTGCAGTTGTTGCAGGCTTGGTTGATGTAGCTGTAAAACGAATTAAGTGCATTTCGTTAATTGTCCCATGTTATGAATTGTTTTTCCTATTTCTAAACTAGTTATAAGTCTCAAATATGTTGTTTTGTTCTTATGATAATTAGTTGCATTATCATTGTTTAAAATTATTGTCTTCGTGATAATAACAATTTGTTGAATTAAGTACCTGTTGTCTTGGTAGTGGCTTTTGAAGTAGGATCCGTCGTAGAAGTGGATGTTGTCTGGGTAGTTGTCATTGCTGTTGTGGATGTGTCGATTTTTGCAGCAGTAGGAGTTGTTGCAGCTTCGGATGGTGTCGCTGTAAAAACAGATTAAGTACATATTGTTGAATGTCGCATAAGATGAGTTGTTTTTGCCATTCTTTACAAAGTCTTACATTGTTAGTTTTTAGGACAATTATTTGCATTATCATTGATGAATAATATTGTCTTCGTGATAAGAACAATATGATGAATTAATCACCTGTTGTCTTGGTAACGGGTCCTGAAGTGGGATCTGTCGTATAAGTGGATGTTGTTTGGGTTGTTGATATTGCTGTTGAAGGTGTGACGGTGAGCGTAGTTCCTCCAGTTGTAAGAGTTGTCGCAGGCTTGGTTAATGAAGCTGTAAAACGGATTAAGTGAATTTTGTTCAATGTCGTATAACTTATGATTTTTTGTTGCAATATATTTTATAAAAGTTGTCACATAAAATTATATTTTTTGTTTTATGATAATTAGTTGCTTTATATTTTGTCGAAAAATAATGTCTTCGTCATTAGAACAATTTGCTACAACCTAAGAAATTAGGATATACACTTAGGGTGCAAAGCCATGCTACAATAGCAGCACACCTATAAGGTGCAATTCTGCCCCCAACCGGGATTTGGCACCCTGATGGTACAGTTGTGTACCCCATAAGACCAATGGCGTACAGACCCCACTTTTCGATGTAATATTTCACCCTTAAAGGGGTAGTTTAGTTTTGGTAGAGAGGGCGCTGCACATCACAATTTTTGTGTGAGGTAATGGAAAACTGAGTGTCGCATTTGAGAGAACATGCAATTTTAATGGCAGAATAAACTTTATTTGGTCAAAATCGACCCAGATACGGCTGAAATATCAATAAATATATCTGATCTTATAATTATTTAGGGCCCAAATAATTACACGATTTTTTTTCTCCAAAAATTCAAAAAATGCTTGCACTTTTTCTAAAATGTTCAAAAGTGTTTTTTAAATAGTTGTTGATGATCTCTCTATTTAATCATTATTTCAATAAAACATCACATGCATAATTTTGTATGAAAAATGGTTGAAACCAATGCCTTTTCAGAAAGCGCCCTCTTGTGTTTTAATGGCTCTTTTTTTAATGATAACGGGCTTTTTACTTAGTTGTTTGTAATTTTGCATACCTTTCGAGCATGGTGGAGTTATAACTAAATTATTAGTTTATAATGTTACTGTCCAGGTTTGGTTACTAAAGTTCAGCCTTACCAAAACTGTACTACCCCTTTAAAGGCGCTGCTATTTAACAACGTCTTTTGCACCCTTAAGGGTGCCAATTTGAACCTTTATTTCTTAGTGTGTAAGTTAATCACCTGAAGTCAGGGTTGTGGCTTCTGTAGTAGGATTCGTTGTAGAAGTGGATGTTGCTTGGGTTGTTCCCATTGCTGTTGTAGGTGTGTCGGTGAGTGCAGTTGTTCCTGTGATAGGACTCGTCGCAGATACAGTTTCCGTAACTGTATGTGCTAACAACAAATATATCAGCATTCAACTTTACATGATAAGGTAAAACTTATAAGATGGTAGTGTGACAAAGAATGAAATTACTATAATGAAATTATGATATCCTCAATAAGTATGTAAATCTTTGTTATGTTTATCATTAAGTGACGTACCCCATGCAGCAGCCGGAGAAAGTTTTGCAAATTCGAAATATGAAAGGTACGGAATGGCTTAATATATTAATTCCACAGGCTGCCCTCGATTTCTAGGTTATTTTTAAAGCGCATATTACCATATATAACATTAAATACAAAACAAACGAGCACAAAACAAACCACCAAAAAGCTCACCGATACTACAGACGTACGCTGTCTTGGTTTCCACACACGTCTCTCCATTAGCACAGGGATTGCTATAGCAATCTAAAGAAGCAACATTGTATAAAAACGCATATTAAGTAACTTAATGGATGTATGGATGTATTGATTATCACGCGCCTATTTTAAAACAATATGAGAGAAACTAATGAATTTCAATACAAAGAATTTGTAAACGTTGTCGTTTTTACAAACTTTCTGAAGACTATAGTCTTGTGTCTCGTTTCACTTCTTATTTTGACACATTTCCGATGCAGCTTATTGGAAACAATCATTCAGATGTAATAACAACTATAACTATTACACAGAGTAACACTATTAACGAATTCAGTGGCGTAGCTACGGAGGGGAAGGGGGAGCTTGCCACTAATTAAAATTGGTATTTTATAAACGAATATATGTAAAACATCAATATACAATAACGTACCTATCTAGTATGCCTAGGTCTCGGGTTCGATTCCCGGCGAAGCTTAATGTTCTTTGTTTATTTGCATTGATTTATATTTCAAACTAAATTTTGAAATCGACTCACGTGGGATTCTGCAGTAGTACATGTAGTTTCGATCGTAGCAGTGGGTCCGACTAAAGAAGGTCGAGGGTCGAATCCCCTTGTAGATGAGTTGTACCAGTGTGCCATTGACAGTCTCCGTTCCACAAGGTCTGGACATAGGTACGGAATATGGAACGCCGTGCCTATTCGTGTCGCATGTGCCGGCCTGGTCAGCGCACAGGACCTCTTGCACTTGATTTGTAAAACAAAAAACAAACACAAAACACATTTATTATTACGATTTTTATCCATATAAAATAAAATAAAATAAAATAAACTAAGAACGTTTTTGATTTACCCTTTTTTCGCGGCTTTTGTTTTATAAATAGTAAGAATTTCAAATAACAAACAAAAACATAGAACGGACAAGTAACTTGGCACCTTACATATGCTGCAAGTTCCACCTTTAAAGGAGCTACCATCATTATTATGTGTGGAGGTTTTGAAGCACGACCGGATAAGCGTTTTTCTTCAAATCATGGGATAGTATGCTCCCTATGGAGTTGAGATGGTGCACAAGATCTTTATGAGGGGTGGAACCGTTGTTGCTGACCAAGAATAATCATATTTAATATGACTCTGAATATGACACCTAGAAACATGGCGCTCAATAAAAATGATTTAATTATATTACTTTGATCACCATCGTTGTAGGTTTTAGCTGCAAATGCATGACATTCTGTATTAGTGTGTTGTTTGAGAAATCAAGATTATATTCATTTTCATATGTCAAGCTAAGATTAAAGGTACACTTAAGTATTGGTACTTCCCGAAATGCCCCTTGACACTAAATTGGTTGGTTTTAATTCAATTTGAAAGTTCCTTGAATAACACATGTAAAATGAGAATCATATCCTTTCAAATGCTCTCATATAGTTGAACAAATTGATTTCAAGATATTTTATTCATAAGTTTACCGGCCGGGGGACATATCGACTTTTTAGAAAAATACAAAAAATGCTTAGAGACTACTTTGAAAAGAATCTAAATAGGGTTTTCAATACTTGTTGATGATATCACTATTGAATCATTATTTTAACAAAACATTAAATGCAGCATTTTGTATGAAAAAATGGCTAAAACCAATAAGTTTTTAGAGAGCGGCATCTTGAGTTGTAACGGCTCGTTTTAAAAAAAAAATGATAACAGAGTTTTTACTCAGTCGTTTGTAATTGTGTATACCTTTCGAGCATGGTGGAGTTATAACTATTAGTTTGTACCGTAATGATGCAGGTTTTGGTTCCTAAAGTTAAGTTTGCCCAATACTCAACTATCTCTTTAAAATCACTCACCAAGTGCTGCGCAGCAGAATGAAAACAGGATAAGAGCAAATGAAGTATGCAGAAGACCCTGCATCAAGTCAAAGGGTTAGAAAATTGGGATTTATTATAATTATTGGATATACTAGATATATTATATATCAAAGGACTGTTATTACAGATATTGATTTATCTAAAGTTATTTTTTATGATGTTACTGCAATAATAGTTTGCTATCGTTATTTTGGGTACCAGACCTTTACCCTATATGAAACATAAGCCAATAATTGCTCCAATAATAGCATAATCAAACTTGTATCGTTGTTGCGGTGTTGGGTTATACTTTCAAGTGGCCCGATATCAGAAGTGCGAACAATTTGACTTCTAGTCTGACTTTTTTATAATTTGTCACGGCGAGATAAAACTAACTCCAAAATAACAATTAGGGACGCCCAAACCCCGACAAATTTACCCGTATGCTGTTTCATTACACAAAAGGAGTGTGACGTCATTGAAGGCGGATGATCGCTTTGTCTGTAAATATAAATGCAACTTCCACCTGCAAAGCAGTCTGGACTATCGACCAAAACAGATATTTAAAGGGGAACACCACACGAAGAACAACACAGGCTAATTATGATTTTTTATTTTATTTATTTGATAATTAGATGTCAAACAATTTGCAAAGGCTTGTGTAATCCATAAACAATGCAATCAATCACCAAAACTTACGGAACATAACATGGCCTTTGGTTCCGTAAGCGCCAAACGTTTGCGAGTGCACCAATTCTACGTTTCGAGATGCCACGAAAAACACGTTTGTCCTGACTAGTCTTCTTCTAGTATGGTTTTGAGTTTCTATATTACATAATTTGTCAGGAAACCTATTTTTTTACTTGTTGGTGGAATGGGCTTCTAAAGAAATAACCTTTCATTTAAAAGAATAGTATTATTGGATGTTGGTTCCCTCTAAATTTAATGATAACAAATTATGATTGGTTTGAAGGGCCACTTTAAGATTGTCACGAGCAACTGTTATTAAAAGATGTACATGCCTACATGATTTTAAAATATAATAATACTTCATTATCAATATCATTTCCATTGAACATCACTCATTATTCACATGCATTGGGTGGAATTCACAAAGGAGGTTTGTAGGAGGTTTGTACAAAACATGGTTTGACCATGGTTTACATCTATGGAATGCCATTTGTAAACTGATGGAGAAATAATGTAAACTCCTTACTCGTTAACAATGTTGATTTACAATTTACTTGTATACGAGCAGCATTCCAAAGATGTAGACCATGGTAAAACCATAGTTTGTACAAACCTCCTACAAACCTCCTTTGTGAATTCCACCCCATTGTGTTCAAGGAGCAAGGCTGACGGAATTTTTTTTAATTAAGGGAGAATCCAATTTTAATCATGCCACTCAAAAACTGAGCGGTAAAAACGTAGTTTATGAAACGTAATTGCCTATCACAATGTGACATACTGATGAGGACAATAACGTATAAAGATAGGGGGGGGGGGGGGGGGGGAGTGGTGTTGCAGCCCCTCATTCAGTTGAAATTCTAGTATTGGTTTCCATATTGATGGTATCATATAAGACGCCGTATATATCGAACCTATTATAATAATAATTATGCTGTATATGCCACTTTTGCGAATATTATTTTTGGGTGCATATAATAATGTTCTCTTCATGAAACAAAATTGAATATATAACTTTTCTCCAGTCGGTAGAATCATGACGCACTTGCCCACACATGTCGTCAAGTCCGAATTTCCTTCCTAGGTATGCACCAGGGGGTGTATTCTGAAAACGATTTAAAGTTAAAATTGATCATTGTATCTACGTCATTCAACTGTACTGTAAAATATATGTTAGTGACGTAGATACAATCAATTTTAACTTAAAATCGTTTTCAGAATGCACCCCCTATTGCACAGTTGCAGGTCCAAACATGCACAAGCTCCCTTAACCGTAGGAGGGGGGGGGGGGGGGGGTGGGGGGAGGACACCCCCTCCACAACCCCGCTCAGTCGCCTCTCTCCTTCGGGCGCTTGTTCGATTCGCTCCCTCGCAAAGTCCAAAACTCATCGCTTGCTCAAAGTTAGCAACCCTGCCCTTACGCTATACCTGGTTGTGATGGGGATTTTGTTGTTGTTGCCCCCAAAAAAGTGTTTGCTCATTATACGTCACTGGTTGGAAGTGATGATACAGTATGTAATTGTAAATATTATATTTCTGTATATTGACACTTCAAGGTAAATTTGTCGAGGCTAATATCAAATGATATCCATTGTATATCATAACAGTTCGTGTTGGCCACTTTAACTTGTGTCCTCAAAAATCAGAGATTTGTTATTTTGTAATTTATTGGCGACATAGTGGCGTTATTTGAGAGAAATTGAAAATCAGACCTTCTACTTCTTTCTAAATGCTGCTGATTGTGTCCTTTCATATTCAACGTAATAAACATTATTGCAACACAAAAGGACATGCATTCATTTGACGTATTTTCTCAAGAGGTAAAAGTTAAGAGTTGTTCTTTAGCCATGGCAACATTATAAATAATAATAAATATCAAACATTGTTGTTATTATAATGATATATGTACGAGTTAGATGGAGGGCTGAGAGGCTAGGGCGTCATTCGCTGCGGGCCCTTTCCCCACCTCAACTCCCCCCCCCCCCGAAAGAAAAATAAATATATAAATACAAAATAAAATTAAAAAAAATAAATAAAATTATACTGTATATAATTGCAAAGAATACTCATAAATGATTGAAAAGGAAGAAAAGGAGCGTAGCTTAATAAGCAATGTTCCTCCCTTATCTTCTCCAAATTAAATAAGGCACGGGTCGAAATACTGTCTCCGCCACGACTCGAACCCGGGTCTCCGACTTGGAACGACGGAATATTAAAAATAATTTGTTTTGATAGTCCGTCAATTGAATCATTATTCAAACAAAATCACATTCACACATTTGTTTATAAACATATCTAAAACGTCCAAATGTATCAGGCAGCCTTTTGTGGCTGCTATTATAATAAAACACCCATCTAACTTAACCACTGATATGTTATCTACCTTTGTATATTTTTTCTTGTTAGCATGGTTGGATTTTAGTTTAATGATAACGAAAGTTTTAGTTTGTAATTTGCAGTTTGACTAGAACCTATATATGAACAGCTTCATTAAAAAAGGCGTAAAGTCCACTTTTCAAATTTGGAGAAAAACATTTTTTTTCTCCAACTTTGTACACATGCCCTTTGGAATATGAAGATGGAGCGTTCAATATATTTATATTGATTGTATAAAAATGTGGATATCTAGCATGTCTAGAAAGCTACCTCTGTATACTAATAACGTTAACACAATTTTTTATGGAAAGTGGATTTAGCTCTTTATAATACTGGCATGTAAATTGTATGTTCACGTACTTATTTATTTAATTTATTTATTTTGGTATACATTTCAAACTGATCAGCAGCAGTGCTGAAAGGATCAGTGTACATTGAACATCAAAACATACATAGTATAAACAAGATAAATAATATAATATAGCAATTGCTACATTCGCATTTAAATGAATTGGAACATTAATGTTAAGTACAAAATTTACAAAAGTAAATCACTATAAGATAAACAAAGCTACACTACACAAAGAACAAATATCATATCATTGAGCATAATTGTTAATTATTCATAAATGGAACTGTTCTAAGTTATTAATCACCAAGCAATTAATTCATTATAATATATTTATCATTTATACCTATCAGCTGAATACCTATTATGAAATCATTATTATATGAGAGCAAGACTATTCTAGTCATATTGATATTTCAATTAAAATTAATTAAGCATAATTTAAAAATGAATAATTATGTACGTATTACAAGTGTAATATCAATATTTTACCAAAATTCAAGGTACCAAACTGCAAGTTTATGAGTATTTGTCATATTACATAAATAAAGAAACGGACCAGTACTTAATTATTGCGTCCCGGTTTTTAATGGAAATATTACTCAAGAGCAAAATTACATTTAAAACGATATCAAAAGAGAGTCCTCAGAATAATATTGGGAGGTGACCTATATAACATATGCCACTTTTGCTCTTTCATTGTGCAATTTAACTACATTGGAAGCAAGAAAAACACAACTTTGTGAACAGTTTATAATATCTTTAAAAAACACCCTGTTTTTAATGATTAATTACCAATTAAAAGAGAAGAAAGTGCTCTTCCTTACCTTGTTTATATTTTAAACAACATATAATTTAATTTTTGTATAATCACTTTCTTTTCTTATGTACAATTGTGTATTTTGCTGTTTGCATATTACTCATTACTTTTTAAACTTACAACTTTTAACATGTATTATGCACTTTACAAATGTAACAAATGTACAATACAGCCTTTGGCTGCCAACTATTTAATTAATAAACTCTTTTTAAATTCAATTCAATTCAACACAAATAACTTAATTAAATTATACCAAGCAATGCAAATCATTACTAACAAAACACAATCCAACCAAATTCATGGTTTTAATGTTCGTGCCAAATAGGGGATAGTTGATTTACGATATCTTTCTGTGTTACATTTAATTGTACACAATCCCGACATGTTTCGTAATTGTCTTGTACATGTACTAGCTTTGGTTGTAGGGAGTAAGTGCCTATGTTTTAGAGATTGCAACATTTTTGTGCCAAAATTAATCAACAATGTGTTTCTACGTAAAGAGAGTGATGGTAGCTTACAAATAGACAACGCTACACTGTATGATGTGTAGTCTCTACCCAATATAATTCTGAGTGCTCGTTTTTGAACAAACTCAATTGCGTTGGTCTGAGCATCAGTAATTGAGGTATGCCAAACTGGACAGGCATACTCTAACTTGGCTCAATTTGTCTGAACACCACTTTATTGAGCATCTTCGTCGGCAAAGAATAAATAAAATGCCAATACACAATATTTACAAATAAGTAGATTTAGCCCGGTCAGTCTGACTGACTATGCAGGTTATAAATTATATTCAAACATAATGTTACACAACAACATGATAAAGAACAGAGGAATAAAGACCGTCAAAAATGACATTACACAATGGCGTAGCGTGGTCGAACTGATATTTTGACAGATTTTCCGTCATGTTTTTCTCTATTTTTTCTTCAAATAATCGGAGGCATATGCACCCGTCCGGTGCCCCCGTACCCCGATGGCCACTGACATGACTGATATAACATGCACAATTAGGGAGATGCACAAATTACTCGAATGTGAATAACAAATTTTACAAGCCAAGAAGGTTTATCAATACCGTATATATTTATTCCACTCGAATTTACATCACATGTTTTTAAGAAATTTCCTTTGCATCTGAATAATCAATAAAACACAAATGAATAGTTCCTCGTGATTCTGTGGAAAAGGAATACATAACTTTTGGTTTAGAAATTAATTCAAATATTCAATGAGGGGTAAGCATCAACTTTTGAAATTCCCAGAACATATAAACTATATCCAGTCTTAGATGTTTATCTGCACTTTAAACAAATTATATGTCTTTGGGGATTCGAAATGCAACCAAATTTGAATGAAAGAAAGTGAACTTACCATTTTCTCGATTTGGGATGCTCTCCTCTCGAACACTTTCTTTTCGACGAAGGTACACAACGTATTGTAAGCAAAGCCCAACAGCGGTCGATGACCAAAATGATTCCGTAAAATTATTATAATTATTTTAAATAATTTTATATTATTTTCAAGCTAATAGATCAGAATTAAAGATGTATGAATAAAGATAATCTCGTCTTTGAATAATCGCTGTAAGACACAATCGATGAAGTGTTATATTGAAATTGCATGTGAAGAGAAAATGATAACAAGCTTTGACCGAAGAAGTCTTTTAATAAGAATGAAAAGTTAACAGAAATATTTTCCCGTCTTTAACCAAAACGCCACTTCAGTATAATGTCGCCGTATGGTTTGCAGCAAATTGAAGATACCTTTGTAACCAGGGTGACAAACTGTTGCAACAGCAGGGCCCATGGGCTCGATTAAGGACCAGTGACATATGCCATGGTAATTAGAATCATTGTCGAATTATCAACAGTTAAAACATTTTGCACCTGCAGACCTTTTGTCTTGTTGCTATTCGCCACTGGAGATATTCTCATTGTTTCCTTTCATTATCCAGTCAATCCCTTGAGTTCTGCCAGTAGGCATCAGGACAATGGGCCCTTTGAAATTCAGTCATCGGCCAAATTGCGTCCTGGAACATCCAGGACATTGTATTGCTGGTGACCGGTTATACTATGGCTCTAAACTCATCGATATCAAAAATGCTATAATGATATAAAACATTTTAAAAACGTAGCAAAGCACACGTAATTTCCTCACTTATTCCGCCGTAAAGGTGTATCCACCCAAATCTAGAGATCAGTGGAACTAGCGCTGGTCCTGTGTCATGGTCGAGCTCTCGCCCCAGTTTGCAATCACAGAGCATAGCCGAAGCTGATTGGTCAATCAATTCATTGATATTGACAATCTCTCTTGCAGCTAGTTCTATTCAGTAAGGTTTAATTTCCTAGCAAATTGTATGTAATTAAATTTTCATTCAAAACATGAAGATCCACTGACGTAGCTTCGGGTGCGAAAACAAAAGGGGAACTAAAGCAAGTAAATCACCATAGACATACGAGGCGGGGAAGGCAGGGAGACGGGGAAGGCTGTGGGTGGGGGGGGGGGGGGGGGGGGGGGTGTGCTGCATGCGGCCCCGAGAGTGTGGGAAATTCCCATATTAGGTCAAAGAATCACCTAAAATGTTGGCATAACCATGTCATTTTCAGGCAAAATCATGATTATTACATTTGGACAAGCTCGCGCGCATATTCGGGCAGAAACATGTGTTATTCAGGCAAATTCATTATATCACAGTTGGGCACTACCCTGATAGCAGACACTGGTAAAAATTACGTCAAATTTACGTCATTTTACGTCGTGTACGTCGTCTTAACGACGTCTTAAATTAACGTCAAAAAGTGAAGATTTTGCACCCGCGTTTACCGTGATATCGACGTCATATTTTGACGTGATATTGACGTATTTTTTCCCGAAAAGGCGTCTTTATGACGTCTTTAAGTCGTCAATTTGTACCATTAATTACGTTATTAAGACGACATAAAGACGTCTTATTGGTCAATATAAGACGTAATTTTTACGTCTGGATTTGACGTGATTTTCACCTTGTGTACGTCGTCTTTAAGACGTCGTAAATTCACGTCAAAAAGTAAAGATTTTGCACCCGCGTTTACCGTGATATAGACGTCATATTTTGACGTGATAATGACGTATTTTTATCCGAAAAGGCATCTTTATGACGTCTTTAAGTCGTCAATTTGTTCCATTAATTACGTTATTAAGTCGACATAAAGACGTCTTATTGGTCAATATAAGACGTGATTTTTACGTATTGATTTGACGTGATTTTCACGTCGTGTACGTCGTCTTAAAGACGTCATAAATTCACGTCAAAAAGTGAAGATTTTGCACCCGTGTTTCACGACATATAGACGTCATATTCTGACGTGCTAACGACGTCTTTTTATGACGAAAAGACGTCGTATTTTTATGACGAAAATACGTCGTATTTTTATGACGAAAAGACGTCGTATTGACGTCATATTTTGAAGCGATTTTTACATTATTAATAATTTAAAAATTGAGATGGTTATGTCTTGTAGTATATTCCACAGTCAACACTTTTATAACATGTAACACATAATCCTATCCTATTCCTAAATCCTAATCCTACCCTATAACCTACGTCTAACACCTTACTGATCAGTTGTCGTATAGGTTCCGTATATATATCCCACTTCTTAGTATGTGAGATTTAAATGGTTAGTATTGACTGTTTAGTATTTCAAAGAGTTGATGCCTAAATAATTAATTTGCAAATCATGTTGAAAATATTAAAAATAGGTTGGTATTTATATTAGTTTTAATATCTGCAAAAACAAGATCATAATAACAATGTTTTCAATGTAAATAGTTATACAAATTGGAATTTTACTTTGCACTCTAATGCGATTGTTTATAATCGATCATGAATGAATCCTGTATCCATTAGACCTGAAGAAGTTAATCATAAGTCCTACTGTATTTTCTTTTGTTATTCATGTTCTAAAAGGTTTCTTTAGAAAATTTAGCAATATTACCACCTTGGGATCATTGGGTTATTTCCACTTTGATACGATCGTTTATAATCGACCATGAATTATTCTTGTAGGCAATCCTATTATGTTGTAGACGTTCATAAGTCCAATATTTGTTTGTTTGTTTTTACTCATGTTCTAAAGGGATTCTTTAGGAAATCTAGCAATATTACCACCTTGGCATCATTGGGTTATTTCCACTTTGATACTATCGTTTATAATCGATGATGAATTATTCCTGTAGGCGATAATAGGTTGTAGACAGTCCAATATTTGTTTGTTTTTTCTCATGTGCTTAAATGTTTCTTTAGATAATTTAGCAATGTTACCTTGGCAACATTGAACATTTGTTGTATTAGCATTATACAGATAATCAGCTAAATTGCATATTTGTTTTATTAGGTCTGAGGCAGGCGCGCCGGAAGCAGTTTTGGATTGGAGGGGGGGGGGGGGGGGGGAAACCCCAAGGGGGCTCACAATTTTGGTGTATAGGGGCTCATGCCCAACCACACTCTGGGTTGCCAAGTTTGAGCCAGAGGTGAGAGTGAGACATTGCGAGGGAGCGAAGCGACTGAGCGGGGGGAGGGTGTGGGAGGGGGGTCCTCCCTCCAACGGTAGGGAGTTTTTGCATTTTTGGACTTGAAATTGTGCAATCTGATGCATACCTAGATAGGACATTCGGCTGTATTTGGGAAAGCGTGATATGATTTGATCGACCAGAAAGTTTTAATATATTTTTCACGTAGAAAACAAATAATTGACACACTAATAAATATGTACCCCAAAACACACACACACAACACAACATAAACCATAATTATGCAACATTATGTATGATCCAACAACACACTGCCAATAATGAGTCCCGATGGAGCGAAGCGCCTGAGGGCTGGGGCAGGGAGGGAGGGGGAAGGTTTGGGAGGGGGTATCCCCCTCCCACGGTAAGAAAGATTTTGCATTTATGACTTTGAAATTGTGCAATCTGGTGCATACCTAGATAGGAAATTCGGGCTTAAGATTAACTGCATCTGGGAAAGCGTGTTATGATTTGATATATTTTTCACGAAGAAAGCAAATAATTGACGCACTAATAAATATGCACCACTCCCACAAAAATATTGTATTTAGTGTCATACACAGTTCCAACATAAACCATATATGGCTTATGTATGATCCAACAACATGGCCTACAGCCAATAATGAATCCCTGATAGCAAACACTGGTAAAAATGGCGTCACTTGAAATTTACGGCGTTTTCGTCGTGCACGTCGTCTTAAAGACGTCTTAAATTCACGTCAAAAATTGAAGATTTTGCACCCGCGTTTACCGTCATATAGACGTCATATTTTGACGTGAAAATGACGTACTTTTTTCCGAAAATGCGTCTTTACGACGTCTTGAAGACGTCAATTTGTACCATAAATTACGCCATTTAGACGACATAAAGACGTCTTATTGGTCAATATAAGACGTGATTTTTACGTCTGGATTTGACGTCATTTCCACCTTGTGTACGTCGTCTTTAAGACGTCGTAAATTCACGTCAAAAAGTGAATATTTTGCACCCGCGTTTACCGTTATATAGACGTCATATTTTGACGTGAAAATGACGTATTTTTTTCCGAAAAGGCGTCTTTCCGACGTCTTGAAGACGTCAATTTGTACCATAAATTACGCCATTTAGACGACATAAAGACGTCTTATTGGTCAATATAAGACGTGCTTTTTACGTCTGGATTTGACGTCATTTCCACCTTGTGTACGTCGTCTTTAAGACGTCGTAAATTCACGTCAAAAAGTGAAGATTTTGCACCCGCGTTTACCGTTATATAGACGTCATATTTTGACGTGAAAATGACGTATTTTTTCCGAAAAGGCGTCTTTCCGACGTCTTGAAGACGTCAATTTGTACCATAAATTACGCCATTTAGACGACATAAAGACGTCTTATTGGTCAATATAAGACGTGCTTTTTACGTCTGGATTTGACGTCATTTCCACCTTGTGTACGTCGTCTTTAAGACGTCATAAATTCACGTCAAAAAGTGAAGATTTTGCACCCGCGTTTACCGTGATATAGACGTCATATTTTGACGTGATAATGACGTATTTTTTCCGAAAAGGCGTCTTGAAGACGTCTTGAAGACGTCAATTTGTACCATAAATTACGCCATTTAGACGACATAAAGACGTCTTATTGACGTCATAAAAAGGTCGTCCATACGCCAAAAATAATTGTTTAAATGTCTTTGAAAGACGTCATAATCACGTTGTAATAACGTTGTCTATACGACAAAAAATAATTGGAAAAAATGTTTTTTAAAAGACGTCACAATGACGTCGTAATGAGGTCGTTCATACGACAAAAAATGATGGCAAAAACTAGTCTTGTAAAAACGTCATAATGATGTCTTAATATTGTCGTGCGTAGGACACAAACCTTAATGGCAAAAATGGTCCTTTCAAAGACATTATAAAGACGTCATTATAAAGCTTTTTATACTACAAAATAAATACTTAAAAATGATCTTTTAATGACGTGATAATGACGTCGTTTTTACATCCTTAATATGACCAAAAAGAATTGGAAAAAATGGTCTTTGAAAGACGTCACAATGACGTTGTAAAAAGGTCGTCCATACGACATTAAATGATGGCAAAAACTAGTCTTGAAAACACATCATAATGACGTCATATTAACGTCGTCGTACGACACTAACCATAATGGCAAATATAGTCTTTAAAAGACATCATGAAGACGTCAATTTTAAGACGTTTTTATGACAAAATAAATAGTGAAAAAATGGTCTTTGAAAGACGTCAACATGACGTAGTAAAAAGTTCGTCCATATGACAAAAAATTATGGCAAAAAAACTAGTCTTGAAAAGACTTCAAAATGACGTCGTAAAGTGGTCGTCCATACGACAAAAAATGATGGCAAACAATAGTCTTGAAAAGACGTCAAAATGACGTCTTAATAATGTTGTCCGTAGGACACAAACCTTAATTGCAAAAATGGACTTTCAAAGACATCATAAAGACGTCGTTATAACGTATTTTATACTACACAATAAATACTTAAAAATAATCTTTTAATGACGTGATAATGACGTCGTTTTTACATCCTTAATATGACGAAAAAGCATTGGAAAAAATGTCTTTGAAAGACGTCACAATGACGTTGTAAAAAGGTCGTCCATACAACAATAAATGATGGCAAAAACTAGTCTTGAAAACACATCATAATGACGTCGTATTAACGTCGTCGTACGACACAAACCATAATGGCAAAAATAGTCTTTAAAAGACATCATCAAGACGTCAATTTTTAGACGTTTTTATGACAAAATAAATAGTGAAAAAAAATGGTCTTTGAAAGACGTCAAAATGACGTAGTAAAAAGGTCGTCCATACGACAAAAAATGATGGCAAAAAAATAGTCTTGAAAAGACTTCAAAATGACGTCGTAAAGTGGTCGTCCATACGACAAAAAATGATGGCAAAATAGTCTTTCAAAGACATCATAAAGACGTCGTTGTTACGTCTTCTATACGACAAAAATAAATACTGACAAAGTGATCTTTAAATGACGTAATATTAACGTCATTTTTACGTCCTTCCATACGACAAAAAACAATTGGAATATGGTCTTTGAAAGACGTCACATTAACGTCGTAAAAAGGGCGTCCATACGACAAAAAATGATGGCAAAAAAATTGGTCTTGAAAAGACGTCAAACGTACGTCTTTATAGCGTTATTGATACGACATAAACCCGTATGGCAAAAATGGTCTTTAAACGACATTATAAAGACGTCGTTATCATGTCTTCTATACGACAATAATACATTCTTAAAAATGGTCTTTGAACGACGTCATAATGACATCGTTTTTACGTCTTTCCTACGACAAAAATAAATAGTGGAAAAATGGTCATTTAAAGATGTTATAATGACGTCAATTTTACGTCTTTTATACGACATAAGTCATCATGTCAAAAATGGTCTTTAAAATACGTCATAATGACGTCGTATTCTGATCGTTTGTACGACATATGACGTGTTTACCAGTTTACGACCAAATTAAGACGTCATAAAGACGTCAGTCTGCTATCAGGGTAAGCACGTCAGTCGGCCAAAATTATGCCATTCCCGAGGGAACATCACGTCGTATAAAGCGCTATATAAAAATGGAAAATTATTATTATCATATACGGGCAAAATATTATCATATTAGGGCAAATAGCGTTTTCGGGGGGTCTCAGGTTGTATACGTGACAAGGACCTCTTTTGTTGTGTTGCTTGTCAGGTGAAAAGGAGGGATGCCATTTGGACACGGGGACCTCAGCCCCCCCCCCCCCCCCGACAAAAATATGCCTGTAAATTATACCCCTACCCCGAGTCAGTGGACACAAGCTTGTCATACAATCAGTGTCACAGCTGATTAATATTGACCAACTGTAAATTAAACTAGGTCCTTTGTATACACGTCAAAGACAATATATCTCATATCTACGTATCAATCCAGGTCTCATCTCAACTTGAACGGTTTCATTGTCATGTATAATGCGTCATTGCATTTTAAAATTAATATGTAACAAATTGATGAGATGGCATTTGTTTGTAGTCAAACTGTTTTATTCCTTTAAATGAACACAATCAGGGGGTGTATTCTGAAAATCGTCTTTTCCCTAATATCGTATTATCTTAGGCTTATGACAAAACCGGTATTCTGAAAACTCTCATATCTTTTGTATTATCTCTGAAAGTTTGTTAACCTCTATTAGCTGGCGCGCCTTGCCACGCATTATTGATAAGCGCGTTCGCGCAAGCAGAGGTGGAAAATGTGTATTCTGAAAACTCTCTTATCTTTTATCTCATCATGAAATTATCATAAATTCTACCCATATGCCGAGACAGCTATGGGGCAGTATTTTCCTTTTGTTATATCTTGTTTAAACATATTTAAAGACAATTATTTGAGATTTTAAAGAGCTCCCTATGTTTGTTGTGTGTATAGGTGTGTGTACGTGCGAAAAAGTTAGAAAATAAGAGTGAGGGGGAGAAAATTCCATTGAAAATCTAACCATATGAAAATCCCATTCTTACAAAAATACTCTTTGACCAAAATATATAAATTTCTTTGAACTTTGATTGAAAATTCTATGTGTGCGCAAAGCTAGTTAGATGCGCGCATTTAAAGAAAATGCGACGCATACGCAATTTAACCCACTTTGATTGGCTGAGGGGGCATATAAACATTTTGTAACAACAATTTTGATTGGTTAACTCAGCACTAATGGGCGTGGTCAGGGAAAGATATGATGCCCTTAAGACAATTTTCAGAATACCGATTTATGACAATTTTAGTGGTGTATTATCTTATGGACTTATGACAAAAGATAATACAAAAGATAAGACGATTTTCAGAATACACCCCCAGGGTACAATTTGACAACACAATAGCAATAACAACTGTTCATACATTAAAGGTGCACCTAGTCTACCTCCACAAAAAATCCTTTGAGCTTCCAAATATCTCTTCTACCGTGTTGTTTAGCTTATGGTAAGAAAGAATAAAAATAGGGTTAGATTTTTTCAAATGCCCCTTTAGTATGAAAATATCTATCATTGATAATCATTCAGCTCAAGAGCGTCTATACAGACGGTCATGAACGTCATACTGTAATAAGTTGTAAAAGATGACGCAAAATTTCACTTTTTTATTTTTACCAGGAAAGCAGTGTTCTTTTTCAATGAAACTTTCACACATCATTCAGTCATATCTTACACTGATTTTGGTATAGGATTTAAGTCTCAAATGTCAATTCAACGATTTTGGAGGTTATTATTTTGTTTATTTATAGTAATAGAAACTAAACCTTACGACACACACATACACACGAACGCACACACAAAAAATATGCATGCAAACACACATCCATACACATACAACACACACACACAAACATTTTTGCTTTACCCTAAAGGAATTATGTGTCTCTAGCATCACAAACATACACATACGCACACACGTGCATGCACAGGCACACACTCACAAACATACGCATAATTATGGAGCTTCATATAAAGTTAACACCCAAACAAAAGTAAACTAATTCAGGCGAGCGGGCGCAAACACACAAAGACTCGAACTACACACACACACCCACACACACAAACACTCACACACACAATCCATTAGTATGCATCATTCCCAGTTATACACATTTTACAACAATCATATATGAACATATTCGATGTTTAATATTCCGTATAATCATAAAATGAAGAACTCATCACAAAATAGTTTTCAAAAAATATGAAACATAAACATTCGTATTTATTTTGTTGTTGGCATAAACAAATATAAAAAGAAAAACAGAAACAAATATTACATATTTTGTGATTTTGTTGTTCAGTCAAATATTTCATGAATCGTAAAGGCAGTAAAAGGTAAAAACGGGAGAGTATCATGAACACACATGCGTGTTCACCCAAACGTGTAGTTACTGTTTTAATACATAATTAAAAGCATCGTTCCAACGTAAATCAATAAACATGGTCTGAAATGTGTACATTCTTATTAAATTGTCATTTATTTCAGTACAAAACAGCTAAATTAACCTTTTTGGCAAACCTCCCATTCAGACAATTTGTTTTAAAACGGTATATTAACAATGATCGTTTTAGCCTCTTATCCTAATGTTTACCGTCATAGTTATCAAATGTAATAACCAAATATGGTGCAAACGCCTAAATCATAGTGATGTATACTAATCATAACAGTATTTCAAAGCAATGTAACCACGTATGATTTCACATACAACGCAATGAAATTGACTAGATAAATTTACAGAAGCAAACAGTGTACCAGAAAGTTACATATCTGCCGTATAATGGCACATGTTTGTCCTGATTATCTCAGTTGCGAAGCAGCTGTACTCATTGTATGATAATATTATCTGAACGAATCATGATAAGTGGAAGATAAAATGATTAACAATTTCAACATAATTTTTGTCATACAGGTCAAAAATGTAGTAATATTGGATTATGATTATTACGAATGTGATATATCATATAAAAATGTCCCTTTCTTACAGCGCATAGTAAAATACGCAAAATAAATACTAGGGCATTGTCATTGCCCATTTGAATACCAAACTGGCAAAATATTATGACAAAGATTAACATAATTTAGTGACACTTCGACCATTGCTACTACGGACGAATACTAGTAGAACATAGTGAAATTAAATATGTCTTCTTTTCAACATAAACGGGGTGAATTGCATAAGGCAATTTACCCTTTTTCCTCGGTACTACAATACTGTACATATTATACAAATATTTATAGTGCACTTTAATGAGATTGTCTGCACCTAATATACATACTGTATATACATTACAACACAACATAACATAACGTGAAATAAACAAGGCATTGTATACCATACCATACATTTATGTAGGCATACATCGCTGTTCAACCGTAGAAGTCTGAAATTATTACAAACTCGGTCACTATGCATTCATAGTGACATCATTATGGGAGATGCTAGTATCATTCGTTCATTAAAGACATTTTGAGATATTATTTCTTGTACAGGAATGTATCGCCCCCCAAACAAATTAATTAATTAATTAAAACAAAATAAATAATAACAATAGCAACAACAAAACTATATCGGAAATAATATCGCTAGTGATATTCGTTTGTCTCGCAATGTATGGTCAACATTGAATCTGAAAGATCACGACGTTTCGTATGCTACTGCAATACTTTGTCAAGTGATATAAAGTAACGTAAAACACTCCTATTTATGCTCTCATGCTGCTCCAAACCGCGTTATCTCGCATGAGCGAGTTGTTCCTAATTGGTCCATAACGGTTTTGTTAAAAACAGATCCAGGGTGGAAATTTATCGACCCTAATACGCTTACCCCCAAAACTTCACATTGACCCTCATTTGACCTTTGACCCCAGCATATCATGGAGGCCGGTATAGGGCATCTACCAATCAAGTTTGGTTACAAACAGATGCACGGTTGAAAAGTTATTCAAATTTTTGTAAGCGTCCAGGACAGACGGACGCAATTTGGATCCCTTTGTCTCACTCTACCTACGGTGGGCTCGACAACAATTCAGATACCTTAGTCTCCCTCCACATACGGTGGGCTCGACAAAAACTACATTATTTAGGGGAGATAATCTCATGTCCGATAGTCCCAATTAAACCTTCTCTAACTTACAATGAAACCTTCTCAAACTTACTTATTGTAAATACATTTATCCACAATAGGACAACAAAAACCCAATAAGCTGCATAAGAGGAAGAGCTCTGAGAAATACATATGGTGTGTAGTTAGAACTATGTAATCCAGGAATGTTTTTAGGTTGGGCATTCGGATGGCAATTCACCAGAACAATTTATTCTCATACGATCTTTTGTTGCTTTGTTGAAAGTTTAGGGCCAAAAGTTATGCTCGAAGGGTGTTAACCATTATGTGATTGTATGTGCACTGACAGATAATGCTTATGAACAAAGGACTTTGAACAAATATTTCATTTGTTTTGTCTTTTCCCAGTATGTGTTGTTACGTGGTAAGCCAAAGTGTCAGCTCGAAAAAAGGTTTTAGAGTAGAGTTTGCATTCGTATGGTCTTCCACCAGTGTGTAAATTTTAATGTGCAGTGTCATACTGGACTTCTGAGTGAATGTTTCAGCACAGATGTTACAATTGTATGGTCTTTTCCCAGTGTGTGTTCTCATGTGCTGGGTTACATGATGCTTTTGAATAAATGTCTTGGAACAAAGGTTGCATATTAATTTGCAAAGTCTTTCCCTAGTGTGCAATCTCATGAGATATAAGCTCTTAGTTTGTGAAGAATGCATTTGTACATTGGTTGTATTTATATTTATATGGTTTTTCCCCAGTGTCTGTATTGATGTGCTTAAGTAAATTTCTTTTCTGTTTAAATGTCTTAAAACAAACTCTGCATTTCTATGGTCTTTCCCCCATATGTGATCTCATGTGTACATTCTGATTTGATTACCGAGTGAATGTTTTAGAACATAAGTTGCATAATTGTCTTTCACCAGTGTGTATTTTCATGTGCTGGGTTAGATGATGCTTTTGAATGAATTTATTGGAACAAAGGTTGCATTTGTATTTTGTAAGGTCTTTCCCCAGTGTGCAATCGCATATATATAGGCTCTTGGCCCTCTTGGTCTGTAAATACTGCAATTGTGCATTGGTTGCAATTGTATTTATATGAATTACTTTTCCCCAGTGTGTGTGTATTAATGTGCTTATTCAAAGATATTTTATGTTTAAATGCCTTGAAACAAACTCTGCATTTGTACGGTCTTTCCCCAGTATGTGATCTCATGTGTTCATTCTGCTTGGATTTCGTAATGAATGTTTTAGAACACAAGTTACATTTGTAGGGTCTTTCTCCAGTGTGTATTCTCATGTGATCTTTTAGATTATGCTTTCGAGTAAAATTTTTAGTGCACAGATTACATTTGTAAGGTCTTTCCACAGTATGTATTATCATGTGATCTTTTAGATTATGCTTGGAACAAAGGTCTTGGAACAGAGAACGCATTTGTATGGCCTTTCCCCAGAATGTGTTCTCTTGTGTACATTCTGACTTGATTTCCGAGTGAATGTTTTAGAACACAAGTTGCATTTGTATGGTTTTTCCCCAGTGTGAGTTCTCAAGTGCCTTTTGAAATCTGCTTTCCGTGTAAATGCCTGAGAACACATGGAACATGTTTGTGGCCTTTTCCTCTTTTGTTTAGGATCAGAGTTACTTCCAGAAGCTGAACATTGCCAGTTCATGTCTGAACTACTCTCATGGCTGCTACTATCACACTCCTGCCATCCTGTACCATGGTCTTCAGACAGTTCACTATATGAATCACTCCCTACATTATCTACAGACAATTGTGACCCATCTCCTCCTGGCATGGCTTCTTCAGATGATGTCCCTTGTCCGGTCTCTAATGTGCTACAACTGACGTCTTTCATGCACGAGTCACATTTATCAGGACTTCTCTGCTCTTGATCATTTAGGAAATTCTTTGATCTGATCCCTGGCAATACTTTGTGGCATGAAAGACATCTTGCAAGTCTCCTCCTCCTTGTATCCAACTGCGTTAATACAATATGTGATCCCTTCATCTGTGGCATTCCAGATTTTATTTTATGTTCCACTACAAGAGGCTCACTAACTTTACCTGTAGCAGAGAATTAGGTTCAAACAATTATTATTGTCATATTAATTTGTCTTTACAAAGTCACACATTACTGATGTAACAAAAATGGGCTTACAAAAGGCATTTGTTAAGTAGAAACATTCAACAGAGGTGAACAGGAATAAATTCCCTTGCTTCTTGATACATGATCATATGATACATCTCATAATACTATCTTGTCGATACAAGTATTTGTTAAGGTGCTCTGCCCTTTTGACCTCATGACCTTTTTTTCCAATCAAACCATGTGCTCCTATGTGATAGTTTCTAGGATCAAACTACATAGTCCAACAAACTAGATTGTTCAGGGGACTCATGTCCGATAGTCCCATTTAAACCTAACTTACTTGTTGTAAATACATTTATCCATAATCTGACAAAAAGAAACCCCAATAAGACACATAAGGGGAAGAGCTGTGAGAAATACATAATGTGTGTAGTTAGAACTGTGATCCAAGAAAGTTCTTAGGTGTTGCATTCGGATGGCAAATCACCAGAACATTTCATTCTCATACAATCTTGTATTGCTTCATGTTGCTTCTTGTTAGACTCGAAGGGTCTTACCCACTATGCAATTTCATGTGCACTGATAGATGATGCTTATGAACAAAGATCTTTGAACCAATGTTACATTTCTATGGTCTTTCCCCAGTATGTGTTGTTACATGGTGAGCCAAAGTGTCAGCTCGAATAAAGGTTTTAGAGCAGAGTTTGCATTTGAATGGTCTTTCACCAGTGTGTATTTTTCATGTGCAGTGTCATACTGGACTTCTGAGTGAATGTTGTAGCACAGATGTTACATTTGTATGGTCTTTCCCCAGTGTGAGATCTCATATGCTGGGTTAGATGATGCTTATGAATAAATGTCTTGGAACAAAGGTTGCATTTGTAAGGTCTTTCCCTAGTGTGAGTTCTCAAGTGCCTTTTACAATCTGTTTTCTCTATAAAAGCCTTGGAACAAATGCTACATTTGTATGGTCTTTCCCCAGTGTGAGTTCTCAAGTGCCTTTTAAAATTTGATATCGTTGTTAATACCTTGGAACATATGGGACATGTATGTGACCTTTTCCTCTTTTTTTTAGGATCAGAGTTACTTCCAGAAGCTGAACATTGCCAGTTCATGTTTGAACTACTCTCATGGCTGCTACTATCACACTCCTGCCATCCTGTACCGTGGTCCTCTGACAGACCACTACGTGAATTATTCCCTACATTATCTACAGAAGATTCCGACCCATCTCTTCCTGGGATGGCTCCTTCAGATGATGTCCCTGGTCCTGTCTCTAAGTTGCTACAACTGACCTCTTTCATGCATGAGTCACATTTGTCAGGACTAATCTGCTCCTGACTATTTAGGAAATACATTGTTCTGATCCCTGGAAATACTTTGTGACATGACAGACATCTTGCAAGATGTATCCTTGTATCCAACTTCTTTAATACAATCTGTGATCCCTTCATATGTGGCATTCCAGTTTCTACTACAAGAGGCTCTCTAACTTTACCTGTAGCAGAGAATTGGGTTTAAACAATTATTATTTGTCATATTAATTTGTCATAACAAAGTCATACATTACTGATGTGACACAAATGTGCATGGAAAAGGCATTTGTTAAATAGAAACATTCAACACAGGTAAACAGGTATTAATTTCCTTGCTTCCTAAAAAGTTTTTACTTGCATTTTCACAGATAATACATCTCATTATACTATCCTGTTGATACAAATATTTGTGACCTCATGACCTTTCTTGCAATCAAACCATGTGCTCCCATGTGATATATTCTAGGATCAATCTCCAACAAGCGATAACCCAAAGTGTCTCACCCACTTGCGTGCAATTGACCCTCATTTGACTTTTGACCTAATTATGTGACCTTTGACCACAGAATATCATGGAGGCCAATATAGGGCATCTACCAATCTAGTTTGGTTACAAACAGATCCAGGGTTGGAAAGTTATCGACCCTAATAGACTCTTACCCCCAAAAATTCACATTGACTCTGATTTGACCTTTGACTTACTTATGTGACCTTTGACCCCAGCATATCATGGAGGCTGGTATAGGGCATCTACCAATCAAGTTTGGTTACAAACAGATACACGGTTGCAAAGTTATTCAAATTTTTGTAAGCATCAAGGACAGACGGACCGACGGACGCAATTTGGATCCCTTTGTCTCACTCTACCTACGGTGGGCTCGACAATAATTTGGATCCCTTAGACCCTGTTTACAGTGCAGGGCCGGGCCGAGGCCGGCCTAAATTGCGGTACTTGGCCCCCCAATTTTGTGCGTTAACAGTGGTGGGCTCGGCCCGGCCGCCCTTTCAATATTTTGTCGTAGTTTCGCTCTGCATGTAAACAAACGATTATTTTGGGGGCGCACCGGGGTCACAGTGCAGAGGCGCGTTATTTGCAATGAATTGTTTTCCGAATTTGGTACCGCATTTGGCCCTGCGTGCGTTTACAGTGAGAAAAGGCTGGGCCGAGCCGCGGCCGAGACAACCTCCAGAGCGGGGCCAAATGCGCGACCACTTTTGGTACCGCATTTGGCCTTTTGAGCGTTTACAGTGAAAAAAGGCCAGCGAGCCGCGGCTCCGCCCGGCCTTTTTTTCACTGTAAACGGGGTCTTGGTCTCCCTCCACATACGGTGGGCTCGACAAAAAACTAGATTGTTTAGGGGAGGTAATCTCATGTCCGATAGTCCGAATTAAACTTTCTCTAACTTACAATGAAACCTTCTCAAACTTACTTATTGTAAATACATTTATCCACAATCTGACAAAAAAAAAACCCAATAAGATGCATAAGAGGAAGAGTTCTGAGAAATACATATGGTGTGTAGTTAGAACTATGTAATCCAGGAATGTTTTTAGGTTGGGCATTCGGATGGCAATTCACCAGAACAATTTATTCTCATACGATCTGTTGTTGCTTTGTTGAAAGTTTAGGGCCAAAAGTTACGCTCGAAGGGTGTTAACCATATGTGATTTCATGTGCACTGACAGATAATGCTTGCTTATGAACAAAGGACTTTGAACAAATATTTCATTTGTTTTGTCTTTTCCCAGTATGTGTTGTTACGTGGTAAGCCAAAGTTTCAGCTCGAAAAAAGGTTTTAGAGTAGAGTTTGCATTTGTATATGGTCTTTCACCAGTGTGTAAATTTTAATGTGCAGTGTCATACTGGACTTCTGAGTGAATGTTTTAGCACAGATGTTACATTTGTATGGTCTTTCCCCAGTGTGTGTTCTCGATCACGTGCTGGGTTAGATGATGCTTTTGAACAAATGTCTTGGAACAAAGGTTGCATATTAATTTGCAAAGTCTTTCCCTAGTGTGCAATCTCATGAGATATAAGCTCTTAGTTTGCGAAGAATGCATTTGTACATTGGTTGTATTTATATTTATATGGTTTTTCCCCAGTGTCTGTATTGATGTGCTTAATTAAATTTATTTTCTGTTTAAATGTCTTAAAAATAAACTCTGCTGCATTTCTACGGTCTTTCCCCGTATGTGATCTCATGTGTACATTCTGATTTGATTTCCGAGTGAATGTTTTAGAACATAAGTTGCATAATTGTCTTTCACCAGTGTATATTTTCATGTGCTGGGTTGGATGATGCTTTTGAATGAATTTCTTGGAACAAAGGTTGCATTTGTAAGGTCTTTCCCCAGTGTGCAATCTCATATGAGATATAAGCTCTTGGTCTGTAAATACTGCAATTGTGTATCGGTTGCAATTTTATTTATATGAATGACTTTTCCCCAGTGTGTGTATTAATGTGCTTATTCAAAGATATTTTTTGTTTAAATGCCTTGAAACAAACTCTGCATTTGTACGGTCTTTCCCCAGTATGTGTTCTCATGTGATCATTCTGCTTGGATTTCGTAATGAATGTTTTAGAACATAAGTTACATTTGTATGGTCTTTCCCCAGTGTGTGTTCTCATGTGCCTTTTCACACTGTCCTTCAGGGTGAAGGTTTTAGAACACAAGGTACATTTGTAGGGTCTTTCCCCAGTATGTGTTATCATGTGTACCTTCTGACTGGATTTATGAGTGAATGTTTGAGTACACAAGGTACATTTGTATGGTCTCTCCCCAGTGTGTGTTCTCATGTGCACTGTCAAATGTCCCTTCTGGGTGAAAGTTTTAGAACACAAGATACATTTGAAAGGGCTTTCCAAAGTATGTGTTCTCATGTGTTCATTCTGCTTGGATTTCTGAATGAATGTTTGAGTACACAAGGTACATTTGTATGGTCTCTCCCCAGTGTGAGTTTTCACGTGCACTGTCAAATGTCCCTTCTGGGTGAAGGTTTTAGAACACAAGGTACATTTGTATGGTCTTTCCCCAGTATGTGTTCTCATGTGTACATTCAGACAGGATTTCTGGGTGAAGGTTTTAGCACACACATTACATGTGTATGGTATTTCCCCAGTGTGTGTTTTCATGTGCCTTTTCAAATCTAATTTCTCTATAAAAGCCTTGGAAATTCTTGATTGTTTAGGATCAGAGTTACTTTCTGAAACTGAACATTGCCAATTCATGTTTGAAGAACTACTTTCATGGCTGCTACCATCACATTCCTGCCATCCTGTACAGTGGTCCTCTGGCAGATCACTATATGAATCACTCCCTACATTATCTACAGAAGATTGTGACCCATCTCTTCCTGGGATGGCTCCTTCAGATGATGTCCCTTGTCCTGTCTCTAATTTGCACGAGTCACATTTATCAGGACTAATCTGCTCCCGACTATTTAGGAAATACTTTGCTCTGATGCTTGGCAATACTTTGTGGCATAAATGACATATTGCAAGACGTCTCCTTGTATCCAATTTCTCTAATATAGTCTTTGATCTCTTTATTCGCGGCATTCCCGTTTCCATCTCATTTTCCACTTCACAAGGCTGACTGACTTTACCTGTTAACAAAGAATAAGGTTCAATTCAATACAATATTTGCTATTTAAGTCACACATCACTATACTGATGTCATTAAATATAACACACATTGGACTCGATTATTTATTTCACTGTCAATTGTCAACTTTCAACATAGTTTAATAGGTAATAATGTCATTGTTCTTTAATAATAAAGTTTTCACCTGAATTTTAACTGATGATTCATAATAGTATTTTGTTGGTATTGAAATAACTATTTTGAAAGGTGAATTTCCGTTTTAACGCATGGCCCTATTATCATTCAAACCATCTGCCCTCCAATGATAGTTTCTAAGATAAACTAAATACAACTAAATTGTCCGGGGGAGACAATGTCATGTCCTGTAGTCCCATTCAAACCTTCTTTTACTTAGTTATTCTAAAGACATGCATAATCCGACAAAAAAATATGACACAATTGGGGAAGATTTGTGATAAATACAGAAATGAATGAGGCATGTAGATCTAAGTGTTCTAGGCTAGCTATCAAATAGTGCTCCTGACAATTTGTTTCAATAGATACGTTCACGGTTCATGCGTATTTCACCAGAAGAATATGGTTTAATTAAATACAGTACTTGTTGTGAACACAAAGTCACACATTACTCCACTGATGTCATTACAAATGAAACAGAACGCGCCTTAGATCGGGCATTTACAAACATAACATTCAACAGAGTTTAACAAATAATAATTTGCATGTGTCTCAATGAAATAATATGTGCTAGCTGATGATTAATCTCATAATACTATCTCATTAAAAATAACCATTACTATTTGTAAGGATGGATTTTCATTTTGACCTCATAGCCCTAGTTACAATCAAAAACCATGTGCTCCTCCATAAAGCCCACATGCAAGATACAAGTCAAATCAGAGTCTTTGCAACACTCTTGAACATAGAGTATAAAGAAAGTCCCTAGTTCTTGCAAGAGTTCCACAGTCCACTAAGATGTTTTTCTTTTAGTAAAGTGGGTTCAAGAGAAAGTCCCAGATGCTTGAGAACATTAGAAAATTGTGACCTCTCAAGCAGTGGGTTTTTTAAATTGTAAAATGCTGAATCTATTTATCAACTTCAATAGGGTCCATGTAGGTGGTCCATGGGGGCTGAGCCTCCTAACAGTGTCAGATTTGGGCAGTGGTTCTTGACAATATATATGACGCAGTGTTGGGCCCAAGACCAACGGGCAGAGGTTAAGATCAAGATCCGCAGCTCAAGATCGAGATCAGAACCTCTGAGATCAAGATCAGATATGTCCGATCTTGAGACTGGTCTTGACATCAAGTTCAATCTCGAGATACCCAACACTGGTGCATCTGCTCCTCAAAGTCATGTTTTCGCCGATTGGTGAATGATTTGAAAAGATTTTTTGTAATAACGATGTTGGTCTCGAGCAGATCTCGAGCAACAATGCCGAGAACAGGAGCTCCGAGATCAAGATCAACACCAACACCATCGAGATCAAGAACAAGATTACTCATGCGATCTCCCCCGATCTCCCCTTCATAAGTTCTATTGTTTATTCGCAGCTCATCACAGGTCGTGGCAGCCTATTGCAGCTGCACATTTGACCATACCCTTTATACGTAGCTAACAAGGATTCCAGATTGAATCCCAAACTGGTGGTGGGGGGAGGACACCTCTCAACCCTTGAGCCATGCTATCAGTAGCAGAAGTATCCCTAATACTGCTCACTAGATATCCAGATTATATAGGGTTCAACAAAGTAACATTCTTAACTAATTTTTCTTAACAGGATGGGTATTAAGAATATTAAGACTCTTACATGATGATCAAAATTTGTATCAGATGTTCTTGTCATGCTTTTGGTGTATTTTTACGTGTTCTATCAAATGCGAATTCTTACCGAAATGTTTAGAACACAAGTTGCATTTGTATGGTTTTTCACCCGTGTGTCTTCTCATATGGTCATTGAGATTATATTTTACCTTGAAGGCTTTACAACATAGTTCACATTTGTAAGGTCTTTCCCCGGTGTGTGTTCTCATGTGCTGTGTTAGAATTGACTTATAAAGAAAGGTCTTGGAACAAAGGGTGCATTTGTAGGGTCTTTCCCCAGTGTGTGTTCTCATGTGCTGTGTAAATCTTCCCTTCTGGGTGAAGGTTTTACCACACACATGATTACAGTGTATGGTATTTCCCCAGATTGTGTTTTCATGTGCCTTTTCAAATCTATTTTCTCTACAAAGTCCTTGGAAATTATACATTTGTATGGCGTTTCCTTGTTTTGTTTAGGATCAGAGTTACTTTCTGAAACTGAACATTGCCAATTCATGTTTGAAGAACTACTCTCATGGCCGCTACTATCACACTCCTGCCATCCTGTACCGTGGTCCTCAGACAGATCACTATCTGAATTACTCCCTACATTATCAACAGAAGATTGTGACCCATCTCTTCCTGGGATGGCTCCTTCAGATGATGTCCCTTGTCCGGTCTCTAAGTTGCTACATGTACAACTGACGTCTTTCATGCATGAGTCACATTTATCAGGACTTCTCTGATCCTGATCATTTAGGAAATTCTTTGATCTGATCCCTGGCAATACTTTGTGGCATGATTGACATCTTGCAAGACGTCTCCTTGTATCCAATTTCTCTAATATAGTCTTTGATCTCTTTATTCGCGGCATTCCCGTTTCCATCTCATTTTCCACTTCACAAGGCTGACTGACTTTACCTGTTAACAAAGAATTAGGTTCAATTCAATATAATATTTCCTCTTTAAGTCACACATCACTATACTGATGTCATTAAATGTAGCACACATTGGACTAGATTATTTATTTCACTGTCAACAGAGTTTAATAGGTAATAATGTAATTTTTCTTTAATAATAACATTCAAAATAATCTGAATTTTAACTGATAATTCATAATAGTATCTTGTTCATATTGAAATAACTATTTTGAAAGGTGAATTTCCATTTTAACGCATGGCCCTATTATAATTCAAACCATCTGCCCTCCAGTGATAGTTTCTAAGATAAACTAAATAGAACTAAATTGTCCAGAGAAGACAATATGTCCTGTAGTCCCACTCAAACCTTCTATTCTAAAGACATGCATAATCCGCCAAAAAAATATGACACAATTGGGGAAGATTTGTGATAAATACAGAAATGCATGAGGCATGTACATCTATGTGTTCTAGGCTAGCTATCAAATGGTGCTCCTGAAAATTTGTTTCAAGAGATACGTTCATGCATTTAGATGGTATTTCACCAGAAGAATATGGTTTGATTAAATATAGTACTTGTTGTGAACACAAAGTCACAAATTACTCCACTGATGTCATTACAAATGAAACAGAATGCGCCCTACATCGGGCATTTACAAAGATAACATTCAACAGATAATAATTTGTGTGTGTCTCAATGAAATAATTTGTGCTTGCATTTAAACTGATGATTAATTTCATAATACTAACTCATTGAAAGAACCATTATTATTTTTAAGGATGGATTTTCATTTTGACCTCATAGCCCTAGTTAAAATCAAAACCATGTGCTCTCCTATGTGATAGTTTCTTGAACTCCATAAAGCCCACATGCAAGATACAAGTAAAATCATAGTCTTTGCAACAGTCTTGAACATAGAGTTTAAAGAAAGCAACCAAAAAAATACACGGGGGCAAAGGGCGATTCGCCCCCGATACCTTTAAAATCGCCCCCGTGAGCCACGGCACGGGGGCGGAAAGAAAAAAAAATGATCGGAAAGCGTCAGAAACGAACCAAACATGGCATAATAAGATAGATCACATCATAATAATCATTTATTAGACCCTTCAGCAGTGAAAACGATGTAAAAAAAAAGAGCCCCCATGAGCCCCAAAATAGCCCTCGTGAATAATTTCATGAGGGCGTTTTTTTCCCTCAAAATTTTAAAAATCGCCCTCGTGAAAAAAAAAGTATTTTTGGGGTTGAAAGAAAGCCCCTTATAGTTCTTGCAAGAGTTCCACAGTCCAGTAAGTTGTTTTTATTTTAGTCAACGTCATTTAAGATCATACACATTTCTGAAAAGTATTTCATTCTCTAAGGAGTATCAATGATGTGCTCAATAACATGTTATAAATATATGATCACAAATGGTAGTACATACAGTCATGTATTTCTTGAACCACAGATGTTGTGCAGTTGACAGCTAACACAGGAACTGCCCTGAGCTTCCTCAGTGAGAACAGTGTTTGGGTGAACAATTTAATAGTTAATGAGTCTTGGAGACATGTACAGTCACCTGGAATAACCATAGTTGTTTAAACCATCAACCTGACCAGTTCGAGGATTCAAATAATTGACAAGGTGCCATATACAAGCTGTTTATAGTAATCCCTCTGAGTCTGAGGATCTTTTCCCAATATAGAGCATGCTTCTCCATGGGAGGTTCTAAGGTCACCATCAATGAGAAGTATGCAATGTCACGGATTCAAACAGTATAGGTCTATGTTTTTCTAAATGTTAAGTGCTCATTCATGATATACATGTGTGTCCTTCTAGTCCAATGAACATTTTGAGTCAAATACAACTTATAATTATGTGGACTTGTTGAAACAATGATGTACCATGCAGTATAACTTAAAAGTGTACGATGGTTCAGAAAATGGCCTACTACATTAACACAAATTGTAACATTGTTTAAAGATGTAGAGTAGGTCACTTTGTTTTTCTCTGGTACGATTATAATTTGTTATCATGATTGTTTTTGTCCATGCCCATTACTGTGTTTGATTGTATTATCGTGTACATGATTAAAAAGAATCTTCCTACTTAAGGTGGTATCTCACTGGGCTGGAGACTAGTTGGCGACTCAGTCTCCGCTGGTCGCGGAGACGTCTCCGCGACGTTGCCGCAACGTCTCCTGGAGACTAGCCGGGTCTCCGGGGAGTCGCGGGAAAATCAAACATGTTCGATTTTTTTGGGAGACTTTTTCAGTCGCGGAGACTAATTTTGTCCGCGACTGGGGAGACGTCGCCGCGACCTACTGGAGACCAAGGCGACTGAGAGGAGACGTTGCGGAGACGTCTTCGCGACACTACTTGACGCTGCTTGACCCACTTTAGAGACCACGTGACTGAGTTCTTTATCATTTGGTACAGTTTGTTCCTGCTCCCATGGATACGTCGCGGAGATGTCTCCGAGACTTCGCCTTGGTGAGATTGCAAACCATTTTCGGGTCTCCTGAGTTGCCGCGACTACCGCAACTGATCAGTCGCGGCGACGTCTCCGCCGGTGAGATACGCACTTTAACAAATTAACAATAATTCGACAGAGTTGAGGTAAGTGCTACTGCCTTTGCTGCTTCATTTATTTTCCCTAATCTTTCCCTACAGGCTACACCTACAAAATATTTACACTAATGCTGACTTCTGTATTAGTTACATGTTAATATTGGCAAAATACGTAACATACATACAAACAAGTATAAGTGCATCATTAAACTGTCATTAGTAAGAAAATCACTTAAATGGTTCATATTGTATTATATTCTTTATCAAGGTCTATTGTATACCTGCACTCTATATATCATATGTCCTCATTCTACAATATGTTCATTTCATTATCAAACCTATTTTACCTCTATTATAATGATTTAGTAAAATCAGATACCAACAATACACTATTAGGAACTCATATCATTATGTATTTTATTTTTTTCAAATGTTTGTGTTTTATTATTATATTGCTTTCGTTTATATCATTTCAAAAACTTTAATAAATTAAATTGAATGCCAATTGAAGAACTTCAAACACAAATTGTGTAACGTTTTAAATATCTTGAGCATTTCAATGCGTTTTTGTATATAACTGAACGTGCAATTTTAAGTCGTTTGTATAACACGTGACTTAAAATGACACGTGACACATTAACCAAAGATATTATGCAGTCAAATTTGGTATCAAAAGATGCACACGACTTTACAGAATACAAATCTGAAGCAATGTGATGATATCATAATGCTTTTTAGTGTAATTTTGTCAATAGCACAGACAAACCTTCATGAACCCTAAGGATTTAAGGCGCTATTAACGTACATTATAGGTTAAATCGTTTGTACGCGTTTTGTGAACTTCCAGTAGCTAGATCGCGAGGTTGTCCACCTAGGTTGTGATCCTAGAAGGTCCTAGAAGACATTTCTGGTGAACAACCTTTCATAACATTCCATGTATGATATCCTAAAAAAAGGGGTGTTTGCTCCCTGGGTATATATAGTGGATAGTTAAACATCTGAACACTTCAATCATAATTTTCAATAAAGGAAAATCCGAAAAAAAAAAACCTGAACCACGCTTCCATTGTTGATACAAATACAGTAAGATATGAGGGAACTGCTAGAAATCCAATTGGATTTTGAGGATGTGGACAATGTTACCAGATCCCTTTAAGGCCACATTTTACCCTCTAGGGTTTGCTATGTCTTTTCATGTGCACTGACAGACTGTACTGCCTGGTGAACGTTTGACAACAAATGTTGCATTTGAATGGTCTTTCCCCAGTGTGTGTACTCATGTGATCTTTTAGATGATGCTTATGAATGAATGTTTTCAAACAAAGGTTGCATTTGAAGGGTCTTTCTCCAGTGTGTGTTCTCATGTGCAATTGCAGACGAGACATTTTACCCTCAAAGGGTCTGCTATGTCTATTCATGTGCGTTGAGAGACTGTACTGCCTGGTGAACGTTTGACAACAAAGGTTGCATTTGAATGGTCTTTCCCCAGTGTGTGTACTCATGTGATCTTTTAGATGATGCTTATGAATGAATGTTTTCAAACAAAGGTTGCATTTGAAGGGTCTTTCTCCAGTGTGTGTTCTCATGTGCAATTGCAGACGGGACTTCCGAGAGAAATTTTTAGCACACACCTTACATGCGTATGGTCTTTCCACAGTGTGTTTTCATGTGCACTGTCCGATTACACTTAAGCGTGTGTGTTTTAGAACAAAGGTTGCATGTAGGTGGTTTTGCCACAGTGTTCTCATGTGCTCTCGTGTGTACAAGCAGATCACTTTCCACAAAGCCTTCATTTAATCCAGAGTTGCAACTGTAGAGGGCTTCATTTGTATGTACCCTTGTTGGTGCTGTCTGAGAGGGCATGGTGGAGTAATTGTTTGAATCAAAGTTACTTTCTGAAGCGGAACATTGCCAGTTCACATTTGAACTACTTTCATGGCTAGTGTTAGCGCACTCCGGCCATTCTGTACCATGGTCCTCAGACAGATGTGAATTACTCCCTACATTATCTACAGAAGATTGTGGCCCATCTCTTCCTGGAATGGCTCCTTCAGATGATGTCCCTTGTCCTGTCTCTAAGTTGCTACAACTGACCTCTTTCATGCATGAGTCACATTTATCAGGACTAATCTGCTCCTGACTATTTAGGAAATACTTTCCTCTGATCCCTGGCAATACTTTGTGACATGAATGACATCTTGCGATTTGTCTCCTTGTGTCCAACTTCTTAAATATAATCTGTACTCCCTTCATTTGTGGCATTCCTGTTTTCACCTCACTGTCTGTTACAAGAGGCCGATAAACTTTGTCTGCAACAGAGAATGAAGTTCATATCAATCCATTATTTCATCATTTTGAATGGAACACTACAGCATCACTTTATTTTTTATTATTGAAATGACACGTTTATAATTACAGAAATTTTGGCCAAAATCTTCAGTAACCTTGTCCACTGGCAAGTCCAAACCCAAACCAACACGAAACTGACTTATCTGGGTGATGTTGATTTGGTTTTGACTGCATGTATGTTGGTTCTGGTGTCATTCTGTACTCTTAGCCCGAAGTTGGAGTACATTTGACATCCAGACACATAAGACTGAATCCAAACCAATACTAAACTGAACCCATATCAACATACTTGGTTGGGTGCCCATTAGCCATCGGTTTCTGTTTGGTCTGTTATCGGGTTTCTTATGGGCTCCATACAGTTGGATTCGGTTTCGCCAATTCGTGGAAGTGGATTATTTTAAGCGCTTTTGAAACATTTAACTTTGAACAATTTGGGAGCCCTTATCCAAACTGCAGGGTTACCAACTCTCACACATTGAGCATCAGACTCATGCATTTTTGCCCATTTCTTTCACTTTTCCGCAGATCTTCTGAAATTTCATGCTCAGGCCTAAACATTTTAATAATTAAAAAGGAATAGAGTGTTTCATTCATAACATATTAATAAAATAAGCATCTCCATCAAATGTAGTCCTGTCCCTTTTTTGTGAAAAACAGTGTGAGATGCAACATTCCAGAGCTGTAGTCGAGTCCACAAGTTCCGATTCCGAGTCCCCAACTAAATAGCAAGTTCCCATATGTTTTACATAGGGACTCGGCTCCGAGTCCGAGTCACAAGACCATCAAAAGCGAGTCCGAGTCCGGACTCGACTACAGCACTGCAACATTCCAACCAAAGTTTATATCAGAAAAAATTAGGATAAAGGAGAATGACATGTTCCATTAGTGTAAAAGCCTTCTGTGACTTGCTTCGCCTCGCACAACGTTGGGGTTGTGGCCAAAATGAAGCCACTGCAGGCAGAATTTGCATTCATCTGTACCTGTGGACAATTCCTGACTTCTGCCTGCATTGATGTCACACCCCTTGTTTTATGTAATGCGGACAGTGTCCTGGTAATTTTTAATTTTTAAATGTTCTGAAATTTATTTATTACTATTTTATTTTATTTTTCTTGGGGGTGGTGTGGGGGGGGGGGGATGATCGCAATGGTGATTTTTTTGGTTAGATTTTTTTTTTCAGAAAAAAAAACGCTTTTCATATTTGAATTCTCAATCACAAATCACAAATTACAAAAGTCAGTCTTGAAGTCAAAGTATGTGTTTTTTATGTAAGGACCATTTTGAGCTTTCCTTTCTGATGGCCAGAATAACACATCAAATAGACTCCCATTATAGGCTTGTATGTTGTAATTCCAAATGCACTGTCGTCCAATACAAACAGTTTCTAGTGGCTAAATAAAATTCATGATGGCTCTTGTTAAGGGCAAGCCCTGCTTTGGATACAACTTTTGCGGTACAGAAAAATCTTGTGGTCACTGAAGGCAGGTTTCTGCTATACGGAGGTGGTAATGAACACAGGTTTGACTGTATTTGGGTCATGAGGTCATCTGAAGTTGATCAATATGGAGTATATTTTGATTGTATACATGTACAAGAGGGTTGAGCTCATGAACAATCCATATTGATTTTCTTACAACATTGTACTTTTACTCCACTTTCATCTCTCGCTCCCCCTCTCTATTTAAATAATGAAAGAGAATGAATTTAACAAAATCTTAATCTTTTGACAATAAAGCCAATGGTAATTCACATAATTAAATCCTGTGTTATATTACAATTTCAGGACTTTGATGTTAAAGGGATCTAGTAACTTTGTTGACATGTGCAAAACTGACAAAAGATTGATAGAATGGGTATTTGTTATGTCCGGTTTAGGAGTGAAAATTTGATGGTAAATACTAAATAGATGTCATATTACCGTGTAATGAGCCAAAAATGCAAAGTGATATTTGCTAATACTTTACACAGTTCAAAGTCTCCGAGGTAGACTTTCAACTTTCAAATCCAAACACTTCAATCATATATATCTCGTATATCTCATATATATTTGTTTTAAAATATGCGCAAGACCCAAAAGAAAAAAGTCACTAAGCAGCGGCGCGTCATCTTACCGCGTTTTGGAGCAATAACAACTAGATGGATCTTCGACTGCGCACAGTCGAAAATTATGCCTCTGCTATCACGTGATTTTAATATCAAGTCCAAATTAACATGCACTGAATTAATATTTTAAAAATATTTTTCATGTATTTTGAGTCCTGTGACCTTGACCATATGACCCCAAACTTTGATGGCTACATTGGCTCCCTAAGAAACATTCAGGTACCAAGTTTGATTGAAATCTGACATTTAGTTCTTGAGATTTTGCCATTACAAGCTTTTTTGCATGTATAATGAGTCCTGTGACCTTGACCTCAACCTCATAACCCCAACATGTTATGGCTACGTTGACTCTTTGTGATACATTCCGGTACCGAGTTTGATTGAAATCTGACATTCAGTTCTTGAAATTTTGCCATTTCAAGCCATTTTCGCATACATATTGAGTCCTGTGACTTTGACCTTTGACCTCATGGCTCCCCAAATCTAATCAGATCATTGCTACCCCGATATGTACACTCATACCAAGTTTGAAATTGATTCGTTAAGCGGTTCTTGAGGTATTGCGAGAACAAGGCATTTTTGCACATATATCGAGTCCTGTGACCTTGACCTTTGACCTCATGAACCCCAAAATTTAATCAGATCATTGGCACCCCAAAATGTACACTCATACCAAGTTTGAAATTGATCCGTCAACAGGTTCTTGAGATATAGCGAGAACTAAGCATTTTTGCATATATATTGAGTCCTGTGACCTTGACCTTTGACCCCCTGACCCCTAAAATCTAATCAGATCATTGTCACCCCAATATGTACACTCATACCAAGTTTGAAATTGATCCGTTAACCGGTTCTTGAGGTATTGCGAGAACGAGGCATTTTTGCACATATATCGAGTCCTGTGACCTTGACCTTTGACCTCATGAACCCCAAAATTTAATCAGATCATTGGCACCCCAAAATGTACACTCATACCAAGTTTGAAATTGATCCGTCAACAGGTTCTTGAGATATAGCGAGAACTAAGCATTTTTGCATATATATTGAGTCCTGTGACCTTGACCTTTGACCCCCTGACCCCTAAAATCTAATCAGATCATTGTCACCCCAATATGTACACTCATACCAAGTTTGAAATTGATTCGTTAACCGGTTCTTGAGGTATTGCGAGAACGAGGCATTTTTGCACATATATCGAGTCCTGTGACCTTGACCTTTGACCTCATGAACCCCAAAATTTAATCAGATCATTGGCACCCCAAAATGTACACTCATACCAAGTTTGAAATTGATCCGTCAACAGGTTCTTGAGATATAGCGAGAACTAAGCATTTTTGCATATATATTGAGTCCTGTGACCTTGACCTTTGACCCCCTGACCCCTAAAATCTAATCAGATCATTGTCACCCCAATATGTACACTCATACCAAGTTTGAAATTGATCCGTCAACCGGTTCTTGAGATATCGCGAGAACGAAAACGGGACGTACGTACGTACGAACGGACGGACAACCCGAAAACATAATGCCTCCGGCCACTTCGTTGGCGGAGGCATAAAAATCGCGGCCATTATGGCCCCCCCCCCCCCCCCCCCCCCCCGGCCTTTTTAGGGTTAAAAGCAACATTTTGGAAAACCTGTTCTAAGCTCCTATTGGTAACAAGGAATGTGAGAACCACTACGGTTAAGCAACTTTTTTGGGTTTTGAAGGAGTTACTAGATCCCTTTAATTTGGATGGATTCTTATACTAAGTTAAAGAGTTTTGAAATCGAAAGATTACCTTCAGTTGTGTCATCTCCTTCCTCGGTTTTGATCACTCTGGTCATTCCGTCTGTGGCCTGGTCATGTGACATATCAGGTGATGCCATGTTGGCATATGACTGGTCAGCAAACCAACCGTCTGAAGTACCTTCTGTTGTGTGTATAGGAAGAAAGAGGAAAGGGTGAGTAGACTTGATTGATATAATTAACTATGTTCAATCCTATAGTCAGAGGGTTATAAGAAATTATATCAAAGTAAGGCTGAGTCGGTTCGGTCGATCACACCGGTTACCGACCGAAAAAAAAAAAAAAAAAAAAATGTTAAAAAAGAAATTAAGATTATCACAATAATGTAGCGGAATTCAAATAAAAACGGGGCAATTGATATCATTTACTTTAAAGAGTGGTTATTTTCGACAAATTCCTGGTTCGTTTCTTCGTTTGACAGTCAGAAATTGAACAGGAAGCGCAAAATTGCTAGTCATTTGAACGATATTGTTGGCGGATGTGCACACAAAGTTAGTCCGATACTCCAGGGGAGTTGTCTGATGGATCTTTGTATGATCCAGCTGATGAGCCAGTGCATTCAAAAAGTGGCTCAAAATACGTCATTTGCACCATTTTTAAATGTTTTGATATTCTACTTACATGATTTCATGGCGTTTGATAGCTGAACAGAAACAAAAATGAGCCCCAAAACAATGAAAACAATTACGCAAAATATCGATAAAAAACGACTACATGTATAACGTATGGCGAATGAATTAACATAGCTCCACCGGCCGGCGGATGAATCTCGCCTATTCTCGCGTAAGAAAAAAGACCCGTAACTTGCACGCAAAGTATACGAGCGATATGCATGAAAGAGCGGCCCGAAAACTCTAGCCGTCCGGTTTCAGTAATTAACCTGACGATCACGAATGTTCCTTGGAAATTTATCGATAATTCGGCACAGTTTTTTCATTGTTTTGGGGGTGATTTTGTATTCTGTTCAGCTTTCAAATGCCATGTTATCATGTAAGTAGACTACCAAAATCGTGTTGATTGCGAAAAGGCTAATTTATAGTCACTTTTTGAGGGCAGTGGGGGCAGTGGCTCAGTCACAAGCGATTGTACATGTGATGTTTCCCCCCAACTAGCGGGCTAAGTTTCTGTGAAACGTGTTGCGATGCGCAATGGTGAACAAACGATCGATTTCTAGGTCCAATTTACTTCGAAAACAAAACACTTTTCTTGCGAAACTGAGTTAATTCTGGATAGTCTGTAACTATTTTTCCGTAAAGATTGATATGTAAATCCATAACAGCCTCAGTATTTATAATGTTATTTGCATATAAAAAGAGCAATATAAGCCCCAAACAGTGCATTTTTGCCGATGCTTGCACGATTGCGTGATTTTACCGGTCCGAGTTTCGACGATACAAATTTATCGGGATACCAGTTCCCGACCGGTAAAAGTTTATCGGGACCCGGTTCCGACAATTACCGACATGACTCGGCCTTATATCAAAGAGAACATTTACAAAATTGTTTGAAGAAACAACAATGTGTTATTGTTTAACAAGTGCTGGCCATTGTTGGTGTTCTCTCAGTGCTACCAATTCTTTAGATTAGAAAATAATGCCTCCAGCCACTTCGTTGCAGAGGTATGTGTACAAAAAAGGTTAAATAACAAGTACATTTTATATTAAATATGTCAGTGAAACTCCAATATTTATTTGAAATGTTACATTATGTGAATACCTTCTGTGGCATCTTCCTCTGGCTCTGTTTTTATCTTCACGATAATCCTGTCTGTTGCATGGTCATGTGATAAGTCAGGTGATCCCTCTTTACTGATTGGTCCATCCCAAGCCTCTTCTTGAATCTCTGCATTGAGTACATAGTTACAAAAGAACAGAAATTAATATTGGGATGTAGGGGAACCATACATGTATGCTGGCAGTTTTGCTTGCTGCTATAATTCCCATTTTTTTCTTTCTTATGGCACTGTATGAGATGTCATCTGTGCGTGCACTAACAAAAGTGACTTACATAACGACTGACATACCAGCCAACTCAGCAGTAGTGGTTACCTAACCCGCTTTTGTTAGTGAACGCTCAGATGACATTTCATGCGGTACCGGTGGAAAGCATGGCAGCCTCCAGTGGATAGTCAAAGCAGATGCTAGTGGTCTCAAAAAGGTTGATTATTTCCATTATCAGCGATGCAATGTTCAGGAATTATATATAAAATGTCAGCAATTGGTCACCCTATAGTTTTTATCCAATGCCATCTAATGTAGATCTAGTTTCCTGCATGTTAAATACAATCCTATAAACATGGAGCTTCATGGAGCTACGTGTAGAACTTTGCACTGCATGCACACCATACAAATTATACAATATTATATGGCCACAAAATACAGTTTTGACTAGGAAAACGACAAATTGTTTCACGTACATGTCAATTTAAATTATTTGTTCACACAAAATTCTGTACCCATGGTGAGGCAAATGAAGTTATTTCTTTCATGAATGTCCTGAAATAATGTTTGTGATTACTGGGCCAATAATCATAATACTTCACTAGCTTTAACCCTATCTTAACTGGGGGGGGGGGGGGGGGGGGGGTCAATTTGACCCCCCCTTGACTTTTCGCGCGATAATTCTGCAACGCGCGCAGATATTGCAGCGTGACTTCATGAGTTTTTTCATTGAAGTCTTGCGCAACTTTTTAGACCAAATTTGCGACGACCAGATATACCGTTCTAAAGTCACGTGACCTTTCGTAAGTGATCGTCGGCCCAAAAATCACTAAATTGTGTGATTTATGTACAAATCCGATGGAAATTGATTTTTTCCTAGAATACACAAAACCTTCATTATTTTTCATTCTAATCACTGCAATCATTTAATTTTGGGCTAAAAATGGTTGGATAATGGTCAATAATTTATTCCATTGAAAAAACAATAAAAAACATAAGTCGAAAAAACAAAGAAATACATAAGAAATTCCAAAAACAAAGAAATACATAAAGAAAATCACAATTTTTAATGTTGAAAACCTGTTAATTAAGTCATAAAGAATATTCATGCACAAAATTAGCATATTCTGAGCAATATTTAGTGATTTACAGACAAAAAGAGGATTTCTGCATAAATTAACGTACCTCGGTAATGAATATGCGCATAATTTGCATATTTAACATTGGATCGAAAACATGAACGCGTCGCTAATACTTCAATGTACCCCCATGCAAAATTTTGCGTAAATCGGACAATCGGTCTTCGAGATCTTAGGGGGGGGGGGGGGGGGGGTCAAATTGACCCCCCCCCCCCCCCCCCAGTAAAAACCTGGTCTGAAATAGCCCAGTTAGAATAGGGTTAAATAGTTCAATTGTAAGACTATCAAATAGATGGCCATGGTAAACTATGTTACCACTGTATGTCTAGATCCCTTTAGTTCATACCTGCCAACATTTGAAAATGAAAAATCCTACTCTCATGTTAGCAAAGCACATATCACGCGCTCAAAGCGCGTAGTCCTTTGCAGCCGTGGTCCAGCTCTAGGGTTCTAGATGCTCTCTTGTGCTATCTTAACCTTACTTTTGAACATATGACCACACTGAATGAGCAATACTTCAATGATAAAGATCATTATTGGCTTAATAAGCTTTTTTTCATATACATAATTCTTAAACTATGTATGTGTGCATCTACATTTTTTTTCCCCCCTTAAAAATCCTACTGTTCCGATTTTTCAGCCTTTTCTAGGGAAAAAATCGGAACAAATAGGACAAAATCCTACTGGTTGGCAGGTATGTTAGTTGCCCCGTAACATACATTTCAACAAATCACCAGAGCCCCAGTGGCATTGCAGAAAGAAATACAATCAATTGCAAGTTAAAATTAATTGCCAGTCAGATCAAGTGTTCTAAGTGAGCAAATCTGATTGGTTGAAATGCGAACAAATTTCAGACATAATATTATTATCTTTCTGCAACGGGGCCCTGATTTTTGTGGTAAGCCGGTATAATTCAGAAAATTTCAACAAACCATCATCTGAAGCAGTTCTGTTCATGCTAGTAATCAACCATGGCTCATCACCCAAGGTCAAGGCTGGAGTTGTCGGCACACTTTCCAAAGCTTGTAACCTGACATCCTCTTGGAGTTGAGAATCTTCAACTGGACAGCCTGAAGTGGAAGGACAACTCGAGATAGGCGCTGACAATTTGCCTGTAGATTTGAAGCCCTTGGTTTGTTGTTTATCTGAGTTCCGTGACCTTTTGGAGTTCCTGAATTTGCTGAAACTGCTGCTAACTCTGATTTCGTTCAACTTGGGCTTTGCAGCAACGTCTTCGTCCATTCCAAATCTGCAAGATGTCTTGATGCAGAACTTTGCATGAATCTCCAGTAAGTGGAAAGCAAATTCCTCATCCATGATGTTGCTGGAGTTGTCACTGTCAATACCATGCTGTTGCTGCTGTTGTTGTGAAGCTGTTGCGAAGAAGTGTCCCTTCTGCCTCGTCCACACATCTGATGTGCGCACATTATTCAGGTAGATGATTTGTGGAGAGCAGATCTGGTACTTTGTTTCCATTTCCATCCTGCCTAGATCAAACATAAAATAGAGATACAATGTGAACTGAAGTTATGACATCAACAAGAAATAATAAGTGGCTCAACAACGATATGCTGTGCACATATGATTTATCAATAAATTTGTTGTCTTTGCCTCTGTTTTATTTGTCTGTGGTTGTTAGTATAGCAAAGAATGCTATGTTGTGATGTTGTGACGAAAAGATCATGGCTGGATGACATAACAGCCGATCTTTGAATAGAACACACACACATACATACACACGCACGCACACCAGTAGCTGAGACATGCTTTTCCATTAGCAGCATGTTTGTTGGGGTGTGGGGGATTTTTTAGGAGTGTGTTTGGGTATAGCTTTATTACCGGCTGACAATATCTGTTATATATTAGTTACCGTGCATATTCATGTGTATCGCAAGCGCTGTTCGCATCGGCGGCCATCGCGATCATCTTTCGCTCAAAATCTGTTCGGAGTCGCGTTAAAACACGGAGAGAAGTCGAGGAGGCGCATAAATCACTGATTTTTATGCGGAATGGAGGGAAAAATCATCATTTTAATCCACCGCACAGTTGGATCACATATTAGAGAGTCAGAGTGCATCGGTGGTAAGTATGGTATCGAGTCATATTACCGGATACCAATAGTTTGACGGCACAAAACAAACGATTGATGCATAAAATCAAAGTGGAAATGGGCAATTCCATGATTAGGTGGACATGACCCCAAAATTTCAAAGTGTCTTTTTCTTACATTTTTTGGTTGTATATGATTAAAGACACATCAAAATTACTGGAAAGGTTATTTATTTTGCTTTGACTGTGGTAAAAGTGGGTTAAAATAGCGAATTTATATTGGTTATATTTTCCTGTGTTATTTCTAATGTAAGTTAAGAAAAAGTTGATTAAGCCATTATGAGCATGAAAATACACAAGACCTTACAAACTTATCATATTTATTTAGTGAGTACAATGCTCTAATAGATTTATCATGCAAAATTAAGAATCTGAGTTGCTTATGCCAACAGTGAGTGAAATTAAAAACCATTGGTATGCCATGTAACGTTACTAACCAAAACATGGATTTATTTTTCTATAGAGAGAATGCAATGCCTTATAATATTCCTACTTCAAATGTTTCTCTTCCAGGCAATGCTCTATCAAATTTAAGGAACATATTTTACAAATATTATATGATGTATTAATTATAAGCAGTCAAAATCTGTAACGTTACTAACCATGTAACGTTACTAACCAGTCTATGATACATAGTGTAACGTTACTAACCATAACCACAGTGAAAGAGACACTTATAAGCTGGCCCTAATCAAAAGTGAGTGAAAGGATATAAGACAAAAGAGGCCACTTTAGAACAATGGATGACCAATTGTTTTAAAGTAATGTGAGTTATTCAACCATGTGCAGCATCCCATGTGTGCAGCATCTCATATCTATGGTCTATGCAAGAACATGTGCAGTATCTGATGTTCAGCGTGAGCAGTATTTTAGTGTAAACTCCTCATAAATCTTTCTCCTGGAAAGTAGTCATTGGAAAATATTGTTGACTCTACTTTGACGAGCAGCGACCGGTCTTTGGTAAGTTGAATTATTGTAGTAATTATAATCTTAATTATCATTTATACCCTATATCAAGGTATTTCGTTGTACTGAATACACTGTGTACAGTTTAAACTGATTAATGATAATGATATATACATTGTATTTACAGTGAAAACTAATATATTGATATAAAACAAATATATTGTAATGGATTACATAAACTTACAAGTGTATATTTAATGTAATTACACTGTCCAGAGATGTTTAAAATGTTTGTGTGTTTTTAGGGGTACATAATGATTAGCCATGTCGGTTGCCATGGAAACTTGTATGTAAAAAAAAACATCTTTAGTGATGAAGCACTTGCAAAAAGTAGTATTTTAATTTAGTGAAAACTTCTAAGGGATACAACAAGAATCTTAAAACCAATTTTGTGACTGAAATATTTTTACAGGTATACTATATTTGTAACAATTGTTTTATCTCATTTGTTTGTGTCATATGGGAACTTTCCAACACTCACAAATAAGTATTCTACTCTGCAATATGATGCAGAAAATGTTCATCTTAATTAATTACTACTTGCCTATCTTTTAGTTCATGAATAAATTATATTTTGTTTTTATTTATTTTTCTATATGTAGGTCATGAAGCAAATTCAATAGTGAACTTGAAGAGGACTGGCAAGTATGAGGAGTACAAAGATAAGAAAGCAGTTACCATGAAGAGGAGCTGGGAGAAGAAAAAGATGCAAGAACATTCCCTACCAAAAAGTGTGCAAAAACAGCTCCAAATTAAGAAGAAACTAGCTACAAACAAACATCTCTTTTTAGAATTCTATCTCTCCAATGATCATGTTTTGTATTAAAACACATAATTATTTTATTTACACAAAGCTACATGTATTTGAATTTGATACTATGAACAAAGTACTATTTAAAGTTTTTGTAAGAATCCAAATGTAACATTAATTGGATTATTGAACAAGTCAACAAATGACCATTTGGATTGATAGATCTCTACTCAATATTTGCCTGCTAAAATACTACAAATATTGAATCTAAATGCTTGCAAATAAACAGTTAACTGGTATTACAAAGTATGCATTATTAACCTACCACTTGATGAACTTTGGTGAACTATGGAATGTATCGGATAAGATATGTTTTCAAACAGTTTTCATGTTTCAAGTTGTGAGTTAAGAGTTTCTAGTTAAATAATTTAAAAGTTAAGAGTAATATGGATAATTATGTTGATTTACTTGTAATTCCTAAGTATTACTTGTGATTTTGAGGCGAAGGGAGGGTAAAAAAATGATGTTTGGTAACTTTTACCTTTGCACGGACAAAGTGTAACGTTACTAACCGTAACGTTACTAACCATGATTTTGGAGCCTAATGAAAAAAATATGAGTCAAGATGCTTTAATTATTGGCTGAAACATGTGCCAACTAACTAGAAGTAAAATGAATATGGCACTTTGTTGGAATTATCTAAGGTTTTAGAAGACTTCTCATTTGAAAACATTGATTTTTTCCCATGTCCTTTTTTTGTAACGTTACTAACCGACAATAAAAGTTGCCATGGCGACGCGAATATTAGTTCAATTGTGTTCATTTTTTTTTTGTATTATAGACCTAGGGTGGGTGAACATGTTGTAACATGATTGTGACTTGAAATTAATAGATGGTGGTGTTATAGTAGAATATGTTATGAAAATATGCTCTAAATGTAACGTTACTAACCGTGGAATTGCCCAAATTATACGAGCAGCTGCATAAACTCATAAAGAACACATTTGAAGTAAAATATCTTCAAGAATTTTACAATTTTCTCTGAATCAACTTTCTTGTAAACCCTTCCAAAAAAGAAGCCTCTTCCCGACGCAAAATGGTGTGTTGTATTAACAGAACGCACCGAACGTGAATGTTTTGCATGGGAATGTCATCGACATGCGCGCTGCCACTGGTGCGCGGCAAAACACGCTTATAACGCCTCAGGACGCTTATTTTCTTTGGGAAATGGTGGAAAATGTTTGCTAAACATCCATTTATTATCCTACGTTAATGCCGACTTTCAAATTCAACTTTCAAAATTCGAACGATTTTCCTATGTGAATCTGCATGTCCGGAAATACAACCTGTTCGATAATGCAACCCCCTGCTATACCGTATCATAATATGTATCATTTTAACTAGCACAATTATCGTGCACATAAAATTTATATTTTCAGGCCAGCATTAGGCGAGTCCCACATCTACTAGTAAATTGGTCCAGTCTGCTGGACCATTTACACGCAACATATAGAAAAGTGCTATATCAGCGATGTACCTACCTGATGCCATCTACCGACAAGAAACCGCGCAGGAAGCTTGCTCTTGAATACTTGTGCAAAAGCTTGACTATTCAGACGCGTCCGTATATATTGCGCTATTTGATCTCCGAGTCTTCGTTTCGCGCTTGCCTCGCTCGCCGACGAAACATATCATGTGTTATTCTATTGGACCGATTTTCTTTGCGATGGGATTTTACAGCGCGTGGTAAGGCGTGCACGCTTTGGACGTAATAATCGATATATGAAGGGCGTATTTACTAAACGTCTCCTTTTAAGAATTTGAATAGTTTACCTTCCGATTTAATTAAGTCGAGTGTGATTAACACTTGAATTGACACAAACCTGAACGATGATGATCAGACTCAAATTAATAAAATCCGAATGTAAACTATTCCTAGTCTTAAATGGAGACTAATTATTAGGACATTTGCATTTTGAGCAAATAGGCCCTTCATAAAGCTTCATATATCGATATGCCCGTGTACACGCGCTATGAAATCCTATATCGTCGTGGCGATGAAACGAGGACTCGGAGATCGGAAAGCGCATGTTAAATGGTCGTAGCTGGCTCACTGTTTTTGTGTACAATTTGTTATAATGTACACATGCGAATGTAGTTCTCGCGTGTGCAGCCGACCACTCATTTTTCCAAAGAAAAGGAGGCCTAAAATGCTACTCAACGGGAAAATTCAACATTCAAAACAGCATATTTGGTATAGCAGGAGGTTGTATTACCAAACGGGTTGTATTGCAGGACATGCAAATTCCCATAGGAAAAACGTTCAAAATGTTAAAGTTGAATTTGACAGTCGGCATTAACGGAGAATAATAATAACATGTTCAGCAAACATTTTCCATCATTTCCCGAAGAAAATAAACGTCCTGCGGCGTTATACGCGCATTTTGCCGCGCACCAGTGGCAGCGCGCATATCAATGACATTCCCATGCAAAACATTCACCTTCGGTATTGCAACACAAAATTTGGCGTCGGGAAGAGGCTTCTTTTTTGGAAGGGTTTACAAGAAAGTTGATTTGGAGAAAAATCGGTAAATTCTTGAAGATATTTTACATCAAATGTGTTCTTTATGAGTTTATGCAGCTGCTCGTATAATTTCCACTTTGATTTTATGCATCTAATGTTTGTTTTATGCTGTCAAACTAAAAGTATCCGGTAATAGGACACGATACCAAAGACAAAGTATATAGTTTATCTTCGTTAATTTAAATTAATAAGAATCGATGTAAGGCTTCATTGCCTTCAACATAAGAATCAATAAAAGGCTTTTTTGCCTTCAACATGTCGTCAATAGCGATATGTATGAACCATTGTCCATTGCTAGTAATGGTGGTGATGAGGCCTAGAACGCCAGGGCTTCGCGCTGGCGTTCTCTAGAGTTTTCATTGCTCTGGCTGCTTGTGTGGCGCACTAGAGCGAGTGATACGATCATACAAACACATCAACATCGTCATAGAGTTGTGTGAATTCCACTTTATTTCAACTGTCTCCTAATTATGGAGATATCTAAGATTGAAGTAAAATCATTCTGGGCGCTTTTTGATTGTAGCTGTCCAGCTGACTGGACCATGTACTTTGTTATTGTAGCCACCGTATCCGAATTCGGAACTTTGATCGTTCATAGTATCCGAAATCGAATACACTACGCGAACGATCGGTTGAATCCGACACAAATTTCACATTTTCACGAGGTAAACAGCGTTCTTTTTCTATAAATTTCTCACAAATAATTCCAAAGAATCTTATAACGATATGGGTAATAATATGATTAAAGTCTGAGGAATAATATTTAGAAAATGTATAAAGATCACTTTCATACCTTCGGCCGTTCTGCCAGGAGAATGCCCCTTTGACCCCAAAATGACTGGGTTTTTTTTTTTGGGGGGGGGGGTTTGAACCCCCCCTTTTCAAAATTTAACTGGTCTCGAGACCAAATTTTAGCGGTCTCGACCGTCATTTTCGATGGTCTCGGCCTCGAATAGTGCGACAAACTGTGGTCTCGACCTCGAAAATGTCAACAATTTGTGGTCTCAGCCTCGAGACCCCCCCCCCCCTGACAAAAAAAAGAAAAAACCCCCCCTTTATAAAAAAAATCTGGGTACGCCACTAGATTAAAGTATACTTCAATGCCAATACAAAATGGTCAAATGTGACTATTGTTGCCAAGTGCGTTTCTATTCGTGATTTTTCCATTAACATTTCATAAATCATCCCAAAAAGTGGCTATGGCACCGATCGATATAAAAGTATCGCAATATATGTTTTTCTTCAATAATTTGTATACATCACTGAGACTCCCTCGATAATATGTGGAGTTATAAATTATACGGAGTTGGCCATCTTTTAATCAAAATGATTCTTTCGTTCTATCTCTCTATCTAAACACTATTTCAACAAAACATCAAAACATCACATGCACAATATTTTATTTAAAATGGTTGAAACCAATGATTTTTTTAATGATATCAGGCTTTCATTTAATCTTTTTAGTGCAGAGGATTATGTGGGTAAAGAGACTTTAAAGGGGGATGCAAAAATGGGATGGAAACAGATACTTGATCACAGATGTTGGAGGACTTTTGATATTTCAAAGAAAGGGTTTAAATATTTTTAAAAGTATTGAAATACAACGTATTTTCTTGGCATCCCCCCTTCATGGAAACAATTTTAAAATAAAAAATACCCACTCAAATATAGATAGGGAATTAGATATGGATTTGTTTATATTTGAAAAGGTATTTGTTAGATCAAATAACCTGAACAAGTATATATGCATTTTTATTAAATAAGAGAGTAGAAAAGTCATATGCAGAACGAAATTTAGAACAGATTTATAATATTACTGGGAAAGATAGTACAATCAATATTGTTAAGACTTAGAAAATGCACTTTGAATAGTAAGCTTAGAGAATTTCAATTTAAAATGCTTTATAATATAATATCTACTAAATTACGTGTATAAACATTTAAAATGGTTATTAGTAAATTATGTTATTTTTTGTAGTAAATATAAAGAAACTGATGAGCATTTATTTTGACTTTGTGAGAAAGTAAAACCAATCTGGGGAGAGTGTGGGAATTTATTTAATTTATTAGAGATTACAAATATATATTGGAAAGGTATCCATGTAGGAATAGTTGAGCAAACATTGGGAAGAACAGTTATTAGATCATATCATAATTTTGATAAAATATATGATATTTATTGATAGTAAAAGCCACCAACTCCTTTGGAAAAAAAAAAAAAAAAATAGAGAGGAGAAGAAATTAGCAGGGGACTGAGGTACATTATTATATCATTTTAGAAAGTGAAACAATTTAGTATAGCTTCGTGCATAATAAGGAAGGCGAACTTACAAGCAATGAAGTGAACATCATTGGTATACAGGGTGGCCCAGAAATAACGGAACGGGGTGCTTGCTATAATGAAGACACATGATGCCCGTCATAGCAACTACGTTCAATGCGTGCGCCATTGTTAGTACCCTTTCTTCTCTATACACGTCGTACACAGCTGAACGCACACTCACAATGGCGCACGGTTAATCGTTACTCGATGCAGTATGGCGGGCATCATGAGTCTTTAGTATGGCAAGTAGGCTACCCCGTTCCGTTATTTGTGGGCCACCCTGTATAATGGTCGAGATTCTCACAAGATGATCCGGGTGTATAGGCATGTTATCTATGGATGTGCATGGGCGTCGATCTGTAATTGATACCCATTCATCAGGGGAGATCTATTCATTCACCCCCCCCCCCCCCTGATGAATAGGTATTACGTAAGTAATAATAATAATAATAATATATAGCATTTATTGTGCGCCATCTATCTAATAAATTATTCAGAGGCGCAGAGGGAATAATAATCACAATTTTTACAGAAAAAAAAAAAAGAAAAAAAAAAGGCTACTCAAATGCCGATCTGAATAAGTATGTTTTAATGCTTATTTTAAACACATCTATTGACTTTATAATCCTCAAATCTAAAGGTCAATTGTTCCACAATAGTGGTGCAGAGAAAGAAAAAGCCTTTTCACCTGCCCCCAACCTGACTCTACGAGGGGTCAACATGCTGCAACCCGAATATCTTAGCTGTCTTGGAGGATTATATTCAGAAATACAGTCTTGTAGATGATTATTGGGGTGCAAGGCCGTTAATAATCTTCCACGTCAATAAAATAATCTTGTATTTTACACGCTCACGAACCGGCAGCCAATGCAGCTCTCGGAGAATGGGTATAATGTGAGAGAATTTTGAAGTTCTAGTAAGGACACGGGCAGCAGCATTTTGTACCCTTTGTAATTTGGTCAACTGACCAGCAGCTACACCGTACAATAAGGCATTACCATAATCCAACCGAGACACCACATACGAATGAATCACCGAGGCCGCAACCCTATCAGAAAGAGATTTTCTTATGCTACTAATATTACGAATGTGATAATATGCGGCTCGACAAGTGGCATTTATGTTGGAAGACATTGTCATTTCGGAATCAAATGACACACCAAGATTTCTGACACTGGACTTAGCAATTACATCAACATTTCCAATACGCATAGTTTGACAATTAATTTTACAAGCTTGTCGTTTTGGTACAATAATCATAAATTCACTTTTGTTGTCATTTAACTTTAACTTATTATGAGTCATCCACAGTTTCATATCACCGATGCAGGCCTCCATCCTGGTTCTGGCAGAGACTTCACTGTGTGGATCAGAAGGATTGAATGAAGTGTACAGTTGTGTGTCGTCTGCGTAGAGATGCACTTCAATATTGTGTGATCGGGCAATGTCTGCGAGTGGACCAGCACATATACACTGAAGAAGGACGGGCCCAAGACTGAGCTCACTCTCAGATGACATGGCATTGTTTATTCTAACCGATTGCGTCCTGTTTCTCAGATACGATGCGATCCACTTTATGGCAGATCCCTCTATACCCAGCGATTGGAAGCGTTGGATAAGCACATTTTGATCTATAGTGCCAAAAGCTGCCGATAGGTCGAGAAGCACGAGGAAGACTGCCTGTTTTGAATCTAACGCAAGAAGAATGTCATTGTGAACCTTTACAAGGGCCGACTCGGTACTGTGTTTCTTTTTGTATGCTGATTGCAGTGGCTCTGATAATTTATGCTGATCGAGGTAACCCTGGAGACGATGTGCCACAACCCTTTCGAGGACTTTTGAGATAAACGTTAGGTTTGACACAGGGCGGTAATTATGTAAGACCTCGGGATCAAGATTGGGCTTCTTCAAGATAGGAACTACAGAAGCTTTCTTGAAGGAATCTGGGAAAACGCCGAGTTCAAGAGACCGATTGACTATTAGAGTAATTGTTGGTAAAATGATGTTCAAATGTTTTTTTCATCAGCCACGTTGGAAGCGGATCATGTGTACTGAACGTAGATGGTGACCTAGCTATAATTCGCTGGATTTCGTCTTCAGATGTAGTCATGAAGAATTCGTTGGAGGACACTGCTAGCACTCGGTCACTAGCATGTGATGGAAGCTTAGATTGTTTGCCTTGATGGAGCATCTTATTGACCACTTTGTAGACCTCTCTCTGGTTTGAACAATCAGAGAGCTGCTCTGCAAAGTGTTTCGACGCCCATGGATGTATGTGTGGGTTTATGTGCATGTATGTGTCTGTGTGTATGTAAGTGTTTGTATGTGGTTTGTCTATGGGGGGGGGGGGGGGGGCAATGTGTTGTCCCGTTTATTTTCTCCTTTTTTTTAATATACATGCTTTCTTCATTTATGCTGATCTGTATTTTTTGTAATTTGTTGTATTTGATCTGAATGTAAAATAAAATGTATATTATGTTATTCTGCTGATTATTGTATGTATTAATTACTATGTTATGGTTTGTGTAAGGAATGGAGAAAATAAATATCATTGAAAAAAAGAAAGAAGGCACTTTACATAGTCGTTCATAATTTGTTTTTATACCTATTGAGCATGGTGGAGTCATTATAATACAATGGTGCAGGGTTTGGTTACTAATATTCAGTTTGACCAAAACTGTACTCTTGTTTACCAAAACTCAACTATAATCTAAGGAACTACGAGACAAATTATTTAAAGCTGCATGTAAGTAATGACAGACAATTAATAGCCGTGCTCCGGCTATTTTTGGTAACACATCAGCAAAATTTGACTTAAAGGTATAGTGAAATCCCGGCTTTGATTCAGGTTTATAGCTTTAAATTGGCGCCTCTATTGATATACCACACTCTTTTTAAAAAAGGTAAATTTCGTGCAACTTTTTTGCCTTTTTTCGCATCGGCGTTCCATGCTCCGAAAACAATTATTTATAGCGGAGCGCGAATGTGCGCACGTGCCACCCGGGTTATGACATCACAAGAAGACCGCAACACGGAGGAACGTGCATGGTTTACATGCAGAGCCTATGACTTGCTAGTAAAACAAACTCGTTTTTGCTTGGAAATGCCTAATAAATAAATTGCAGCAGGATGCAGCAACACATCTGAGTGTAGATCATCCATGATATAAACTTAAACAAATGTTTGCAAATATTGAAAAAACTCGAAATAATATCTCTCTGTCAACGTGAGTATATTGCACTCAGCGCGTACGTCTATGACCGAGCTAAACTGCGATTGTCTACATGTGACGTCACAAAGATGACGTCATTTCTCTCCACCCGGACTCAATTTTTTTTACCAGGGTTACTAAAGTGAATTTACAAGTTGATTTTATTTTACTGGGTTTTCACACGAGGAAATTTTATATTAGTAATCTTCATGAAAATCTACCTTAGATACAGTAAAACACAATTTTAAGGCAGTTTTCTTGTCTGTGGAGCTTTAAGGTAGTATGTAAAAAGAATACAAACACACACACACACACACACACCCACATACATGTGTCTAGCTTTTAAGCGATGACGCTACATTACGCAAGAACACACACAAACACAAACTCAAAAGGGATGCAATCTTTGTGCGTTTTTGTACGCATATCAACCGATGGCAAACAATCTATATGATTGACACACAAAACCGATTACTGTTACTTTCTATCACAATATTAAAATCCGAACTAACCTTATTGTCATCGCGAAAAACGTCATAGATTATAAAAAATTGTATTCATGAACGTAAGTAATACGTGCAACACAAGGGCGTCGATTTCTTCTCATGGTTGGGGGGATGATCAGGGGGTTTGACCCAATGACGATGCGTAGCGTCGTCCACGAGCCGCGAGGCGATTTTTTTGGCTATTTTGCTAAGGGGGGTTTGACCCAATGACGATGCGGAGCATCGACAAGAGCCGCGTAGCGGCGAGGCGATTTTTGTTTTGGCTATTTTGCTAAGGGGGGGGGGGGGGGGGTTTGACCCAATGACGATGCGGAGCATTGTCCACGAGCCGCGTAGCGGCGAGACGATTTTGGGGGGGCTATTTTGCTAAGGGGGGGGGGGGGTTTGACCCAATGACGATACGGATACTGTGTGGGTCTGGACACAATGATGGCGTTTTTATTTGCACATCACATTTTCACTTGGCAGCCCAAGGGGGGGGGGGGGGGTTAAACCCATGATGGCGTTTGTCTATGCACATCACATTTTCACTTGGCAGCCCAAGGGGGGGGGGGGGGGTTAAACAAACCCCCTAAACCCCCCCCCCCCCCCCTCCCCCCGTAGATCCACGCCTGGGGGGGTGGGTGTGTGAGGGGGGGTGTCCCCACTCCCACGATAGGAAGCTTTTGCATTTTGGGGCTTGAAATTGTGCAATCTGGAGCATACCCAAGGCATCAATTTCACGTTTTATAAACTTGTTTCTGAGTTACCGTGTTATAGATAAACACAATTAATGAAATCAAGTTTGCAGAAAACCAAAGGGCGGATCGCACTTCTTGTTTTGCTTATGGTAGCCTCTTCCACAATTACATGCGCCAGTATACTTTTTAAAATTTTTGTTTACCCTCCCAAATATTGGGGGGGGGGGGGGGGGGGGCGGGGGGATGATAATACAGGCCATCCCCCCCACCTCAAATACTGGGGGGATATATCCCCCCCATCCCCCCGTGATCGACGTCCCTACTGCAACAGAATTAATGAACACGTACGTAAGTCCTCGTTAAATGTTTTTTTTTTTTCACTAGGTAAACAGCTTCGGAATAACGAACCTTCGGAATAACCGAACCTTCGGAATAACGAACCTTCGGAATAACGAGCTGTAACCGAAATTTGCTGGTTAGCAAGCACTAAACAGTCACACTAACAGTGCACAACGCACAGCTAACATAGCCTCGAGTGCAATGCATAATTTACACAACGCACTCTAGGCCGTGTATTATTTGTATAAACACACACCCAAACACCAAAGTAAACTTACATTGTATTTAAGCGTGCGGTCGCAAACACACAAAGACTCGGAACTACACACACACACACACACACACACACACACACACACACACACCCACACCCACACAACACACACACACAAACACTCACACACACAATCCATTAGTATGCATCATTCCCAGTTATACACATTTTACAACAGTCATATATGAACATATTCGATGTTTAATAGTCCGTATAATTATAAAATTTAGAACTCATCACAAAAATATTTTTCCAAAAATATGAAACATAAACATTTGTATTTATTTTGTTGTTGGCATAAACAAATATACAAAGAAAAACAGAAACAATTATTATTTATTTTGTGATTTTGTTGTTCACTTCTAAACTTATCAGTCAAATATTTCATGAATCGTAAAGGCAGTAAAAGGTAAAAACGGGAAAGTACCATGAACACACATGCGTGTTCACCCAAACGTGTAGTTACTGTTTTAATACGTAATTAAAAGCATCGTACCAACGTAAATCAATAAATATGGTCTGAAATGTATAACATGCTTATTAAATTGTCATTTTTCCAGTAAAAACTACAAAACAGCTAAATGAAAATGTTTGGCAAACCTCCAATTCAAAAAATTTGTTTACATTGATCATATTTCGACAACTCGTATTTAGATGTTTAATACGAAGAACATTTATTTGAAAATTTGTATTCAAATATTTATTTTCTGATGTACTCATAAAATACTGGAACCTACATTGGAACTACTTTGTACTTCATATTTCCAGCGATGCAACATCTCAATCATTTTAAAACTTTATATTAACAATGATCGTTTTTAGCCTCTTATCCTAATGTTTACCGTCATAGTTATCAAATGTAATAACCAAATATGGTGCAAACACCTAAATCATAGTGATGTATACTAATCATAACAGTATTTCAAAGCAATGTAACCACGTATGATTTCACATACAACGCAAGGAAATTGACTAGATACATTTACAGAAGCAAACAATGTACCAGAAAATTATATCTGCCGTATAATGGCACATGTTTGTCCTGATTATCTCAGTTGCGAAGCAGCTGTTCTCATTGTATGATCTATAAAAAAAATCATGATACATGTAAGCGGAAGATAAAATGATAAACAATGTCTAAAAGCATAATTTTTGTCATACAGGTCATAAATATAGTAATATTATATCCCTTCTATGAATATTCATGAGTATTCTAGAACCGTGATTGGTCAATTGGGGCTCTCACAATAAAGATTATTTCCACTATAAATCTGAAATCGGGGAATATGTTTCATTATATCCTACATGAATGAAATCCTGTTCAGTGATTGGTCTACATAGCGTCATGTGACCAAACATAGTAATGCCCATGGAGAAAAATGTGCTATGCGTGACGTCATTCATGGAATAGTAAATGCTATTCCATGAATGACGTCATAGACGCCGGGTGATCATATTGAGCCCATAGAGATGCGTGTTATAAAACTTCCCTGCGAGCAGAGGTCTTGTTTTAGCTTGCGAAAGATGCTCGACGAGATTTCTCAAAGAGTTATTTAAAAAGAAACACAGCATATTTTCAATCGTGAATATCAATAAGTTCCAAAGAATATTCTAGAGATGCATTTCATGTATAACGTAACGGTATTCGAATTAAAAAATTACGACAATGGTGCACATTGTACATCATTGTCCTTTTGGGTCGTGACACTTATTCGTCATTAATCGGCCGCGGTGTGCACTGCACTAGCTGTATGTGTAATGTACGAATAACAATTTTCTCCATACAATTACACGTGTGTAGTATGTAAAGCAGGTTAATTATTCATTTTGATGCGCGCGTTTTGCATTTGGGTGCGCATTAGTTGTTAAGGCGCGTAACCCTGAATGGAAAGATAGCGCAATACGCGCTGTGCGCTAGGACTATTGCGCAAAGGGGGTCAGTGTCACAAACAGAACATAGTCAGTCCAGTGATGGTTCCATGATCAATGTTTGTTTTTCTTTATATTTTTCTTTAATTTAATTGAAATCATTTATTTTTGTGATGATTATGATTATGCGAAGGATATAAAAAAAATATATCATGCACTATTTCGAGCCACTAGTGAAATTATGGATTCCTCGGTGACAGAAAAAGCACTATGTTCTTCGGGTCTACGACCCTCAGAACATAGTGCTTTTCCTGTCACCTCGGAATCCATAATTTCAACTAGAGGCTCTCAGTGCATGGTATATTTGTTTACTATCTTTGCCGATAGCAGAAATAGCAGGAAAATAACGTTATAGATCATATTTCCCGTAGAGATGCGTGTAATAACAGCTTCTCTGCGAGCGGAGGTCTTGTTTTAGCTTGCGAAAGATGCTCGACAAGATTTCCCAAAGAGTAATTTAAAACGAAATACAGAATATTTTCACCCGTGAATATCAACAAGTTCCACAAAATATTCTAGAGATGCATTTCATGTATAACATTGCTGATTTCGAAGTAAACAATTTCGAAAATGGTGCACATTTTGCATCGTTGTCCTTCCATGGTCGTGACAGTAATTCATTTCATTTAATTTCATGTAATGTAATGTATGTAATGATGATACGAATAGCTATTTTCCCATTCAATTACACACGTGTGTATATGTATAGCGGGTTAATTATTTACTTTGATGCGCGCGTTTTGCATTTGTGTGCGCATTAGTTGTTAATGCGCGTAACCATGAATTGAAAGATAGCGCAATACGCGCTCTGTGCCAGGACTATTGCGCTAAGGGGGCCAGTGTCACAAACAGAACATAGTGCAGTGATGGTTCTATGACCAATGGTTTGTTTTCCTTTATAATACTTAAGTTTAATTGAAATCATTTATTTGTGCGATGATTATAATCATGCGAAGGATATAGAGCAAACAGAAGGGATATAAAACAAATATACCAAGCTTTTAGTTCAAAAGTATAGTGGAATTATATATCTTCGGAGGGACTGGCATAGAACTATTTTTGTCCTCGGGGCTTCGCCCCTCGGAAAAAATAGTTCTATGCCAGTCCCTCCTCAGATATATAATTCCACTATACTTTCTCACAGCTTGGTATATTTGTATAATAATCAACAGAGTTTAGCACATAATAATTTCCATGTGTCTCAGTAAAATAATTTTCGCTTCCATTTAAACTGATCATTCATCTCATAATACTATATTGTAGATATTACCATAAGTATTTGTAAGGGTGGATTTTCATTTTGACCTCATGGCCCTAGTTCCGATCAATGTAATCTTTGTCCTAAAAAATGTTCTCGGAAGTCTCATGTTGTTTGAACTCTATAAAAGTCAAATTCATCACATAAACCGATGTGATCAGTAATAGACAATCAACCATGGGTTCGGTAGGAAGTCTTTTCAAACAAAATTGATTGAATTTGGTGCAAGCATATAACAAAAGTAAATACACAAAAAGGCATGTGTGTGCAAACACACATCTTGACTTGTTCAACATGTTTATCGTGTCACACACATAATGAGCAGACTGGCAAAAATATGAAGAACAATATTCAACAGACCTGTAACATCTGGCTTCTCTAAGATTTGAGTATAACAAAAATTGCAACTCAAATAAAGGTTTACCAGCAAATTATATTGATCTTATGCATGAACGTTGTCACACATTGTTCACACTCCAACTCTGTACTCATAACATTTCACCAAAGTGTGCGCTTATGAGAGATACAAGTCAAACCCGTGAATCTTCATATTTTATTTCAAAGTCTTTGAACATGAAGGTTAAATGTAGCCCCTTAGGATCTTAGCCTTTTGCTACAGTACTGAGAATAAGGGGCAAAATTAGACCTTTCAAGCTGTGTGGTTTTTCATGGTAAAATGCTGAATCTAGTTTTTCAACTTAAATATGTCCTATGTAGTGGTTCCACACGGACCGAGACCCCCAACATTGTCCGTTTTGGGCAGTGGTTCTTGACAATATGATATATAACCTTATGACCATGTTAGCTCTACTAACATTGCCAACATGGATTCCAGATGGAATGCTCAAATGGTGGGGTCATCCCCTCTCAACCCTTCAGGCATATTAACATGATAATCAACAACTTGATTAGACGGTCTTAATTGTCATTCATTAGGTGTGTTTCCATGTGCCGTGTCACATGAGTCTTCCTACTAAAATGTTTAGAACACAAGTTGCATGTGTAAGGTTTTTCCCCAGTGTGCGTTCTCATGTGCTTAGTCAGACTATTATTCTAAACAAAGGTCTTGGAACAGAGGTTGCATTTGTAAGGTCTTTCCCCAGTATGTGTTCTCATGTGCTTTGTTAGAATATGCTTGTAAACAAAGGTCTTGGAACAAAGAACGCAATGGTAAGGTCTTTCCCGAGTGTGCACTCTCATATGAGATGTAAGCTCGTGCTTTGTAAAGAATGCATTTGTACATTGGTTGCATTTGTATGGTCTTGCCCCAGTATGTGTTCTCATGTGCTTTGTTAGACTATGCTTGTAAACAAAGGTCTTGGAACAGAGAACGCAATGGTAAGGTCTATGCCGAGTGTGCACTCTCATATGAGATGTAAGCTCGTGCTTTGTAAAGAATGCATTTGTACATTGGTTGCATTTGTATGGTCTTGCCCCAGTATGTGTTCTCATGTGCTTTGTTAGAATATGCTTGTAAACAAAGGTCTTGGAACAGAGAACGCAATGGTAAGGTCTTTCCCGAGTGTGCACTCTCATATGAGATGTAAGCTCGTGCTTTGTAAAGAATGCATTTGTACATTGGTTGCATTTCTATGGTCTTGCCCCAGTATGTGTTCTCATGTGCTTTGTTAGAATATGCTTGTAAACAAAGGTCTTGGAACAGAGAACGCAATGGTAAGGTCATCCCGAGTGTGCACTCTCATATGAGATGTAAGCTCTTGATTTGAAAAGAATGCATTTGTACATTGGTTGCATTTGTATGGCCTTTCTCCAGTATGTGTTAGCATGTGCCTTTGCAGACTTTTCCCCTGAATAAATGCCTCAGGGCATAGATTGCATGTGTATGGTCTTTCTCCAGTGTGTGTTCTCATGTGCCTTTTTAAATCCGTTTTCCGTGTAAGTGCCTTGGGACAAATGCTACAATTGTATGGTCTTGCCCCAGTATGTGTTCTCATGTGCTTTGTTAGAATATGCTTGTAAACAAAGGTCTTGGAACAGAGAACGCAATGGTAAGGTCTTTCCCGAGTGTGCACTCTCATATGAGATGTAAGCTCGTGCTTTGTAAAGAATGCATTTGTACATTGGTTGCATTTGTATGGTCTTGCCCCAGTATGTGTTCTCATGTGCTTTGTTAGAATATGCTTGTAAACAAAGGTCTTGGAACAGAGAACGCAATGGTAAGGTCTTTCCCGAGTGTGCACTCTCATATGAGATGTAAGCTCTTGCTTTGAAAAGAATGCATTTGTACATTGGTTGCATTTGTATGGCCTTTCTCCAGTATGTGTTAGCATGTGCCTTTGCAGACTTTTCCCCTGAATAAATGCCTCAGGGCATAGATTGCATTTGTATGGTCTTTCTCCAGTGTGTGTTCTCATGTGCCTTTTTAAATCCGTTTTCCGTGTAAGTGCCTTGGGACAAATGCTACAATTGAATGGTCTTTCCCCATTATGTGTTGTCATGTGGAGAGCCAAATGGTGGGATTGAATAAAGGTTCTAGAACAGAGTTTGCATGCGTATGGCCTTTCCCCCGTGTGTGTTCTCATGTGCAATCTCACACTTCCCTTCTGAGTGAAAGTTTTATCACCCAGTGACAGGTTACATTGATATGGTTTTCCGCCAGTGTGTGTTCTCATGTGCCTTTGAAGTAGAGCTGAGTCAAATCGAATGGCTATTCGATATCCGACCGTGAAGGTCGGATACCGAATACAAATTTTCGGATACGAATATCCGAAAAAAAAAAAAAAAAAAAAAAACGATTTTTTTTTTTTTTTTTTTTTTTTTTTTTTTTTTTTTCCCCGTTTAATTTTGTAATCCCTATTCGATAGATTCGATCAGAAAATGGCACATTGAACCCTGCTTATCTATTGCTAAAGTTAAAAGTTAAGGTATTTTACATAAATTACAAATAACAAAACAAATAATAAACCAAAGCCTTGGTAAGAGGATTAATTTAAAATACATGTGGTATAGTGAGTGCCAAATTTAGAAGAATCTATGATGAGATACCAAAGTATTTCATCTTGACAGCAGTTTGTACACTAACAGCACACTGTACTGCCGATTCTAATTGAAAAAAAAAACGGACAGAATATTTATTAAAAAAATTATGAAGAAAAAAAAAAAAAAAAAAAAAAAAAAATCGAATTTTTTTTTTTTTTTTTTTTTTTTTTTTTTTCGAATATTCGATATCCGACCGTTTTTACACGACTCATATTCGAAATGCAAAATATCCGGTTTGACTCAGCTCTACTTTGAAGATATATGTTGTGTGCAAATGCCTTGGAACAAAGGTTACATTTATGTGGCCTTTCCCCATTTTGTTCAGGATCAATGTTACATTCTGAAGCTGAACATTGCCAATTCAGATTCTCATGGTTACTGCTATCACACTCTTGCCATTCTGTGTCATGGACCTCAAGCAGACCACTATGTGATATACTCCCTACAGTTTCTGCAGAAGATTGTGTCCCATCTCTTCCTGGGACAGCTCCTTCAGATGATGTCCCTTGTCCTGTCTCTAAGTTGTTACAACTGACGTCTTTCATGCATGAGTCACATTTATCAGGGCTAATCTGCTCTTGATCATTTAGGAAATACTTTTCTCTGATCCCTGGCAATACTTTGTGGCATGAATGACATCTTGCAAGTCTCCTCCTCCTTGTATCCAACTTCTTTAATACAATCTGTGATCTCTTCATCTGTGGCATTCCAGTTTTTATTTCATGTTCCACTACAAGAGGCTCACTAACTTTACCTGTAGCAGAGAATTAGGTTCAAACAATTAGTATTGTCATATTAATTTGTCTTTACAAAGTCACACATTACTGATGTAACAAAAATGGGTTAGAAAAAGGCAATTGTTAAGTAGAAACATTCAACAGAGGTGAACAGGAATATATTCCCTTGCTTCTTGATACATGATCATATGATACATATGATACATCTCATAATACTATCTTGTCGATACAAGTATTTGTTAAGGTGCTCTTCCCTTTTGACCTCATGACCTTTGTTCCAATCAAACCATGTGCTCCTATGTGATAGTTTCTAGGATCAAACTACATAAAGTCCAAGAAAACTAGATTGTTCAGGGGAGATAATCTCATGTCCGATAGTCCCAATTAAACCTAACTTACTTGTTGTAAATACATTTATCCATAATCTGACAAAAAGAAACCCCAATAAGACACATAAGGGGAAGAGCTGTGAGAAATACATAAGGTGTGTAGTTAGAACTGTGATCCAAGAAAGTTCTTAGGTGTTGCATTCGGATGGCAAATCACCAGAACATTTCATTCTCATACAATCTTGTATTGCTTCATGTTGCTTCTTGTTGAATGTTTAAGGCCAAAAGTTAGACTCGAAGGGTCTTACCCATTATGTGATTTCATGTGCACTGACAGATGATGCTTATGAACAAAGATCTTTGAACCAATGCTACATTTCTATGGTCTTTCCCCAGTATGTCTTGTTACATGGTGAGCCAAAGTGTCAGCTCGAATAAAGGTTTTAGAGCAGAGTTTGCATTTGAATGGTCTTTCACCAGTGTGTATTTTTCATGTGCAGTGTCATACTGTACTTCTGAGTGAATGTTTTAGCACAGATGTTACATTTGTATGGTCTTTCCCCAGTGTGAGTTCTCATGTGCTGGGTTAGATGATGCTTTTGAATAAATGTCTTGGAACAAAGGTTGCATTTGTAAGGTCTTTCCCCAGTGTGCAATCGCATATGAGATGTAAGCTCTGGCTTTGTACAGAATGCATTTGTACATTGGTTGCATTTGTATGGTCTTTCCCCAGTATGTGTTCTCATGTGTACATTCTGATTTGATTTCCGAGTGAATGTTTTAGAACACAAGTTGCATTTGTACGGTTTTTCCCCTGTGTGAGTTCTCAAGTGCCTTTTAACATCTGTTTGATCTATAAAAGCCTTGGAACAAATGCTACATTTGTATGGTCTTTCCCCAGTGTGAGTTCTCAAGTGCCTTTTAAAATTTGATATCCGTGTTAATACCTTGGAACATATGGGACATGTATGTGGCCTTTTCCTCTTTTGTTTAGGATCAGAGTTACTTCCAGAAGCTGAACATTGCCAGTTCATATTTGAACTACTCTCATGGCTACTACTATCACACTCCTGCCATCCTGTATCGTGGTCCTCGGACAGACCACTACGTGAATTACTCCCTACATTATCTACAGAAGATTGCAACCCATCTCTTCCTGGGATGGCTCCTTCAGATGATGTCCCTGGTCTTGTCTCTAAGTTGCTATAACTGACCTCTTTCATGCATGAGTCGCATTTATCAGGAATAATCTGATCCTGACTATTTAGGAAATACATTGTTCTGATCCCTGGCAATACTTTGTGACATGAAAGACATCTTGCAAGATGTATCCTTGTATCCAACTTCTTTAATATAATCTGTGATCCCTTCATCTGTGGCATTCCAGTTTCTACTACAAGAGGCTCTCTAACTTTACCTGTAGCAGAGAATTGGGTTTAAACAATTATTATTTGTCATATCATTACGTTTCACTAAGTTAGCCGTGATCTCCACCACGGTGGAAATCAACTCAACCATTTTAATAGCTTTCGTCAACATTCCATTCCCTGTTAACTGCCCCCCCCCCCCCCCCCCAAGACCTAGTGGTATTATAGAGATAATCTCCTCCGGTTACACGCAGTAAACCGATAAGAACGGTGTAAACGGTGATAAAATTCTACTAGAGGCACGAATCTCTCAACCTCTCCTCCCTGAGAAGCGGTTATTTTCTAACTTGGGTGAAACGTAATGTTAATTTGTCTTAACAAAGTAATACATTACTGATGTGACACAAATGGGCCTGGAAAAGGCATTTGTTAAATAGAAACATTCAACACAGGTAAACAGGTATTAATTTCCTTGCTTCCTAAAAAGTTTTTACTTGCATTTTCACAGATAATACATCTCATAATACTATCCTGTTGATACAAATATTTGTGACCTCATGACCTTTCTTGCAATCAAACCATGTGCTCCCATGTGATATATTCTAGGATCAATCTGCATAAATTCCAACAAGGCGATAACCATTAAGTGTCTCACCCACTTGCGTGAAATTGACCCTCATTTGACTTTTGACCTACTTATGTGACCTTTGACCACAGAATATCATGGAGGCCAATATAGGGCATCTACCAATCTAGTTTGGTTACAAACAGATCCAGGGTTGGAAAGTTATCGACCCTAATAGACTCTTACCCCCCAAAATTCACATTGACTCTCATTTTACTTTGACTTACTTATGTGACCTTTGACCCAAGCATATCATGGAGGCTGGTATAGGGCATCTACCAATCAAGTTTGGTTACAAACAGATATAGGGTGGAAGGTTATCGACCCTAATACTCTTACCCCCAAAACTTCACATTGACCCTCATTTGATCTTTGACCTACTTTGTGACCTTTGACCCCAGCATATCATGGAGGCCGGTATAGGGCATCTACCAATCAAGTTTGGTTACAAACAGATACACGGTTGCAAAGTTATTCAAATTTTTGTAAGCGTCAAGGACAGACGGACTGACGGACGAAATTTGGATCCCTTTGTCTGCTCGACAATAATTTGGATCCCTTAGTCTCCCTCCACATACGGTGGGCTCAACAAAAACTAGATTGTTTAGGGGAGATAATCTCCTGTCCGATAGTCCCAATTAAACCTTCTCTAACTTACAATGAAATCTTCTCAAACTTACTTATTGTAAATACATTTATCCACAATCTGACCAAAAAAAACCAATAAGATGCAAAAGGGGAAGAGTTCTGAAAAAATACATATGGTGTGTAGTTAGAACTATGTAATCCAGGAATGTTTTTAGGTGTTGCATTCGGATGGCAAATCGCCAGAACAATTTATTCTCATACGATCTTTTGTTGCTTTGTTGAAAGTTTAGGGCCAAAAGTTACGCTCGAAGGGTGTTAACCATTATGTGATTTCATGAGCACTGACAGATAATGCTTATGAACAAAGGACATTTGTTTTGTCATTCCCCAGTATGTGTTGTTACATGGTGAGCCAAAGTGTCAGCTCGAATAAAGGTTTTAGAGTAGAGTTGCATTTGTATGGTCTTTCACCAGTGTGTAAATTTGAATGTGCAGTGTCATTTTGGACTTCTGAGTGAATGTTTTAGCACACATGTTACATTTGTATGGTCTTTCCCCAGTGTGTGTTCTCGATCACGCGCTGGGTTAGATGATGCTTTTGAATAAATGTCTTGGAACAAAGGTTGCATATTAATTTGTAAAGTCTTTCCCCAGTGTGCAATCTCATATGAGATATAAGCTCTTAGTTTGTGAACAATGCATTTGTACATTGGTTGCATTAATATTTATATGGTTTTTCCCCAGTGTCTGTATTGATGTGCTCAAATAAATTTATTTTCTGTTTAAATGTCTTAAAACAAACTCTGCATTTTTACGATCTTTCCCCCATATGTGATCTCATGTATACATTCTGATTTGATTTCCGAGAGAATGTTTTAGAACATAAGTTGCATAATTGTGTTTCACAGTTTCACCAGTGTGTATTTTCATGTGCTTGGTTAGATGATGCTTTTGAATAAATTTCTTGGAACAAAGGTTGCATTTGTAAGGTCTTTCCCCAGTGTGCAATCGCATATGAGATATAGGCTCTTGGTCTGTAAATACTGCAATTGTCCTTTGGTTGCAATTGTATTTATATGAATGACTTTTCCCAAGTGTGTGTATTAATGTGCTTATTCAAAGATATTTTATGTTTAAATGCCTTGAAACAAACTCTGCATTTGTACGGTCTTTCCCCAGTATGTGTTCTCATGTGATCATTCTGCTTGGATTTCGTAATGAATGTTTTAGAACATAAGTTACATTTGTAGGGTCTTTCTCCAGTGTGTATTCTCATGTGCCTTTTCACACTGTCCTTCAGGGAGAAGGTTTTAGAACACAAGGTACATTTGTAGGGTCTTTCCCCAGTATGTGTTATCATGTGTACCTTCTGACTAGATTTATGAATGAATGTTTGAGTACACAAGGTACATTTGTATGGTCTCTCCCCAGTGTGTGCTCTCATGTGCACTGTCAAATGTCCCTTTTGAGTGAAAGTTTTAGAACACAAGATACATTTGAAAGGGCTTTCCAAAGTATGTGTTCTCATGTGTTCATTCTGCTTGGATTTCTGAATGAATGTTTGAGGACACAAGGTACATTTGTATGGTCTCTCCCCAGTGTGAGTTCTCATGTGCACTGTCAAATGTCCCTTCTGGGTGAAGGTTTTAGAACACAAGGTACATTTGTATGGTCTTTCCCCAGTATGTGTTCTCATGTGTACATTCAGACAGGATTTCTGGGTGAAGGTTTTAGCACACACATTACATGTGTATGGCGTTTCCTTGATTAGTTTAGGATCAAAGTTACTTTCTGAAACTGAACATTGCCAATTCATGTTTGAAGAACTACTCTCAGGGCTGCTACTATCACATTCCTGCCATCCTGTACCGTCGTCCTCAGACAGATCACTATATGAATCACTCCCTACATTATCTACAAATTATTGTGACCCATCTCTTCCTGGCATGGCTTCTTCAGATGACGTCCCTTGTCCAGTCTCTAATGTGCTACAACTGACCTCTTTCATGCACGAGTCACATTTATCAGGACTTCTCTGCCCCTGATCATTTGGAAAATTCTTTGATCTGATCCCTGGCAATACTTTGTGTCATGATTGACATCTTACAAGACGTTTCCTTGTATCCAATTTCTCTAAAACAGTCTTTGATCTCTTTATTCGCGGCATTCCCGTTTCCATCTCATTTTCCACTTCACAAGGCTGACTGACTTTACCTGTTAAAGGGGAATTAACCCTTATCCTTTTGACTTACTGGATGTGATGAGAGCATAACTCTTGTCATTTCTAGTCACTTATTTCCTCATGAATATTCCCAATAATGAAAATAATCAATATTTTATGGCCCACTGTCGTCTGCTTTCAATGCCAACAGGAGGCGGCCATTTCTTCAACTTCTCGCGGTGAAATGACGTGTCAGGCGCAGAACACAATAGCGGGTTACGATAATGCTATTGTGTTCTCCGCCTGCCACGTCATTTCACCGCGAGTAGTTGAAGAAATGGCCGCCTCCTATATGGGCATTGAAAGCAGACGACAGTGGTCCATAAAATATTGATTATTTTTGTAATCGGGAATATTCATGAGGAAATAAGTGACTAGCAATGATAGTAGTTATGCTCTCATCACATCCAATAAGTCAAAAGGATAAGGGTTAATTCCCCTTTAACAAAGAATTAGGTTCAATTCAATACAATATTTGCTCTTTAAGTCGTACATCACTATACTGAAGTCATTAAATGTAACACACATTGGAATAGATTATTTATTTCACTGTCAACTTTCAACAGAGTTTAATAGCTAATAATGTCATTGTTCTTTAATAACACAATTTTCATCTGAATTTTAACTGATGATTCATAATAGTATCTTGTTCATATTGAAATAACTATTTCTAAAGGTGAATTACCATTTTAACGCATGGCCCTATTATAATTCAAACCATCTGCCCTCCAATGATAGTTTCTAAGATAAACTAAATAAAACTAAATTGTCCAGAGAAGACAATATGTCCTGTAGTCCCACTCAAACCTTCTTTTACTTAGTTATTCTAATAATAAAATTTTAATCTGAATTTTAACTGATGATTCATAATAGTATCTTGTTGATATTGCCCTCCAATGATAGTTTCTAAGATAAACTAAATAAAACTAAATTGTCCAGGGGAGACAATTTCATATCCCGTAGTCCCACTCCAACCGTCTTTTACTTAAAGTTATTCTAAAGACATGCATAATCCAACAACAAAAAAAGAAGATACAATTGGGGAAGATTTGTGATAAATAGCAAAATGAATGAGGCATGTACATCTATGTGTTCTAGGCTAGTTATCAAATAGTGCTCCTGAAAATTTGTTTCAAGAGATACTTTCATGCATTTAGATGGTATTTCAGCAGAATAATATGGTTTAATTAAATACAGTACTTGTTGTGAACACAAAGTCACACATTACTCCACTGATGTCATTACAAATGAAACAGAACGCGCCCAAGATCAGGCATTTACAAACATAACATTCAACAGAGTTTAACAGAAAATAATTTGTATGTGTCTCAATGAATTAATTTGTGCTCCCATTTAAACTGATGATTAATCTCATAATACTATCTAATTGAAATAACCATTGCTATTTGTAAGGATGGATTTTCATTTTAACCTCATAGCCCTAGTTACAATCAAAACCATGTGCTCCTCCCATGTGATAGTTTCTTGAACTCCATAAAGCCCACATGCAAGATACAAGTCAAATCAGAGTCTTTGCAACAGTCTTGAACATAGAGTATAAAGAAGCCCCTAATAGTGCTTGCAAGAGTTTCAGTCCACAAAGTTGTTTTTCTTTTAGTAAAGTGGGTTCAAGAGAAAGTCAAAAGATGCTTGAGAACATTAGAAAATTGTGACCTCTCAAGCAGTGGGTTTTTTAAATTGTAAAATGCTGAATCTATTTATCAACTTCAATAGGGTCCATGTAGGTGGTCGGCTAAGCCTCCCAACAGTGTCAGATTTGGGCAGTGGTTCTTGACAATATATATGATGCAGTGTTGGGTCCAAGACCAAAGGGCCGAGATCAAGATCAAGATCAAGATCCACAGCTCAGATCGAGATCAGAACCTCTGAGATCAAGATCAGATATGTCCGATCTTGAGACTGGTCTTGAGATCAAGATCGATCTCGAGATACCCAATACTGGTGCATCTGCTCCTCAAAGTCATGTTTTCGCTGATTGGTGAATGATTTGAAAAGCTTTTTCGTGATTTAACGATGTTGGTCTCGAGCAGATCTCGAGCGACAATGCCGAGAACAGAAGCTCTGAGATCAAGACCAACACGATCAAGATCAAGATCTAGATTACTGATGCGATCTCCCCTTCATAAGTTCTATTATTTATTCGCAGCTCATCGCAGGTCGTGGCAGACCATTGCAGGTGCACATTTGACCATACCCTTTATACGTGGCTAACAAGGATTCCAGGTCAAATCCCAAACTGGTGGTGGGGGGAGGGGGGGGGGGGGGGGGAGGATGACGGGGACATCTCTCAACACTTGAGCCATGCTATCAGGAGCATCCCAAATATAGATATCCAGATTATATAGGGTTCAACAAAGTAACATTCTTAACTATATTTTCTTTATAACATGGGTGTGCAGAATATTAAGTCTCCTACAATTATCAGATGTTCTTGTCATGCTTTTGGTCTCTTTTCACGTGTTCTGTCAAATGCGAATTCTTACTAAAATGTTTAGAACACAAGTTGCATTTGTAGGGTCTTTCACCAGTGTGTGTTCTCATAATGGTCTTTGAGATGAGATTTTCCCCTGAAGGCTTTATAACATTGTTTGCATGTGTAAGGTCTTTCCCTGATGTGTGTGCTCATGTGGTGTTAGATTTGGCTTATAAAGAAAGGTCTTGGAACAAAGGTTGCATCTGTGGGGTCTTTCCCCAGTGTGTGTTCTCATGTGCTTTATCAGAATATGCTTGTATAAAAAGGTCTTGGCACAGAGAACGCAATGATAAGATCTTTCCCCAGTGTGCACTCGCATATATGAGATGTAAGCTCTTGGTTTTAAAAAAATGCATTTATGCATTGGTTGCATTTGTATGGCCTTTCTCACATATGTGTAATCATGTGCCTTTGGAGTCTTTGTATTTTAATAAATTCCTCAGGACATAGGTTGCATTTGTATGGTTTTTCACGAGTGTGTATTCTCATATGGTCTTTGAGATGAGATTTTCCCTTGAAGGCTTTACAACATAGTGCACATTTGTAAGGTCTTTCCCCGGTGTGTGTTCTCATGTGCTGTGTTAGACTTTGCTTATAAACAAAGGTCTTGGAACAAAGGTTGCATTTGTATGGTCTTTCACCAGTATGTGTTCTCATGTGTATATTCTTACTTGATATCCGAGTGTACGTTTTAGAACACAAATTACATTTGTAAGCTCTTTCCCCATAGTGTGTTCTCATGTGTCTATTGAAATCTATTTTCTGTATAAAAGCCTTGGAACAAATTGTACATTTGTATGGCCTTTCTTTGTTTTGTTTAGGATCAGAGATAATGTCTGAAGCTGAACATTGCCAGTTCATGTTTGAACTACTCTCATGGCTACTACTATCACACTCCTGCCATCCTGTAGCATGGTCCTCAGACAGATCACTATACGATATACTCTCTACAGAGGATTGTGACCCATCTCTTCCTGGGATGGCTCCTTCAGATGATGTCCCTTGTTCTGTCTCTAAGTTGTTACAACTGACCTCTTTAATGCATGAGTCACATTTATCAGGGCTAATCTGCTCCTGACTATTTAGGAAATACTTTTCTCTGATCCCTGGCAATACTTTGTGACATGAAAGACATCTTGCAAATCTCCTCCTTGTTGTATCCAACTTCTTTAATACAATCTGTGATCCCTTCATCTGTGTCATTCTAGTATTCATTTCATGTTCCACTACAAGAGGCTCACTAACTTTACCTGTAGCAGAGAATTAGGTTCAAACAATTATTATTGTCATATTAATTTGTCTTTACAAAGTCACACATTACTGATGTAACAAAAATGGGCTTAGAAAAGGCATTTGTTAAATAGAAACATTCAACAAAAGTGAACAGGTACTATATTCCTTGTTTCTTCAACAGTTTTCACTGATGATACGTCCTATAATACTATGTTGTCGATACAAGTATTTGTAAAGGTGCTCTTCCATTTTGACCTCATGACCTTTGTTACAATCAATCCATGTGCTCCCATGTGATAGTTTCTAGGATCAAACTACATAAACTCCAAAAAACTAGATTGTTTAGGGGAGATAATCTCATGTCCGATAGTCCCAATGAAACCTTCTCTAACTTACTTATTGTAAATAGATTTATCCACAATCTGACAATAAGACGCATAAGGGGAAGAGCTGTCAGAAATACATATATGGTGTGTAGTTAGAAAATGTGATCCAGGAATGTTTTGAGGTGTTGCATTCGGATGGCAAATCACCAGAACAATATATTCTCATACGATCTTTTATTGCTTTATGTTGCTCCTTGGTTGAATGTTTAAGGCCAAAAGTTAGACTAACACGGTGTTACCCGTTATGTGATTTCATGTGCACTGACAGATTGTATCACCTCACAAACGTTTTACAACAAAAGTCGCATTTGTATCTTTCCCTAGTGTGTGTTCTCATGTGCTCTGTAAGATGATGCTTATGAACAAATGTGTTTGAACCAATGTTGGATTTGTATGGTCTTTCCCCAGTGTGTGTTATACAAATAATACACGGTCTAGAGTGCATTTTACATGACGCATGATAACAAGACCGTAGTATTATTTGTTTTATAAAACTAGCTCAACCACGGATTGTTTTATTTTGCTGGATTATTGAAATCAGCCACAATTAGTAACCCAGTCTATCTACTCTCTAGAGTGTGAATTTATTAGGAATTTACAAAGTTAATCATCACTTCTGCACTCGCTTCACTGAATTTGAGTCTGCAGCTCTGCAGATCAACTGCAGTCGATGGGTAATTGCCGAAAATCCGAAAATTTTCCTGTTAAAAGTGAGAATTATCAAAAAATTGTATGCATTTCCATTCCAAAACTTCCCAATATCAAACCACATACCATATAATTTACGAATCTGCTAAGATTTATTTACAGAACAGGTAATTTACAAAACGAAGCATTTTCCATTTTTTTTTAATCACTTTTGCAAGTTTGACTTCGTAGAACTATGTAAACAAGCATTGTGACGTCACAGCCGTGCAAATATCGCGCAACAAAAAGTGACAACTCATGTGTGTTACGCTTTTTCTTGTTGGTTTGTTCAAATTTAATGAATAATCACGTGACTGGATTTAACCAATCACGTTACTGAATTTACCAGAGCTGTTTTATAATACGTGGTAAGCCAATGTGTCAGCTCGAATAAAGGTTTTAGGGCAGAGTTTGCATTTGTATGGTCTTTCACCAGAGTCTATTTTCATGTGCAGTGTCACACTGTAATTCTGAGAGAATGTTTTAGCACAGATGTTACATTTGTATGGTCTTTCACCAGTATGTGTTATTACTTGGTCAGCTAAAGTGTCAGCTCGAATAAAGGTATTAATTACAGCAGAGTTTGCATAATTTGTATGGTCTTTCACCAGTGTGTATTTTCATGTGCGGTGTCATACTGTACACATATGTTACAATTGTATGGTCTTTTCCCAGTGTGTGTTCTCATGTGCTGGGTTAGATGATGCTTTTGAATAAATGTCCTGGAACAAAGGTTGCATTTGTGAGGTCTTTCCCCAGTGTGCAATCTTATATGAGATATAAGCTCTTGGTCTGTAAAGAATGCAATTGTGCATTGGTTGCAATTGTATTTATATGTACGGCTTTGCTCCAGTGTGTGTATTCATGTGCTTATTCCAATATTTTTTCTGTTGAAATGTCTTCAAACAAACTCTGCATTTGTATGGTCTTTCCCCAGTATGTGTTCTCATGTGCACAGTCAGAGTGGATTTCTGACGGAATGTTTTAGAACATAAGATACATTTGTATGGTTTTTCCCCAGTGTGAGTTCTCATGTGCAATGTCAAACACCCCTTCTGGGCAAAGGTTTTAGAACACAAGATACATTTGTATGGTCTTTCCCCAGTATGTGTTCTCATGTGGTTTTTTAGATGCATTTTCTGTGTAAATGCCTTGGAACAAATGCTACATTTGTATGGTCTTTCCCCAGTGTGAGTTCTCATGTGCCTTTTCAAATCTAGTTTCCGTGTTAATGCCTGGTAACAAATGGGACACGTCCACTTTTGTTTAGGATCAGAGTTACTTCCAGAAGCAGAACATTGCCAGTTCATGTTTGAACTACTCTCCTGGCTACTACTATCACACTCCTGCCATTCTGTACCATGGTCTTCAGACAGACCACTACGTGAATTACTCCCTACATTATCTGCAAAGGATTGTGACCAATCTCTTCCTGGGATGGCTCCTTCAGATGATGTCCCTTGTCCGGTCTCTAATTTGCTACAACTGACTTCTTTCATGCACGAGTCACATTTATCAGGACTAATCTGCTCCTGATTATTTAGGAAATACTTTGCTCTGATCCCTGGCAATACTTTGTGGCATGAGTGACATCTTGCAAGATTTCTCCTTGTATCCAACTTCTGTAATATAGTCTTTGATCTCTTTATTCGCGGCATTCCCGTTTCCATCTCATATTCCACTTCACAAGGCTGACTGACTTTACCTGTTAACAAAGAATTAGGCAATTCAATACAATATTTGCTCTTTAAGTTGCTCATCACTATACTGATGTTATGAAATGTAACACACATTGGACTAGATTATTTATTTCACTGTCAACTTTCAACAGAGTTTAATAGGTAATAACGTCATTGTTCTCTAATAATAACATTTTCATCTGAATTTTAACTGATGATTCATAATAGTATCTTGTTCATATTGAAATAACTATTTCTAAAGGTGAATTTTCACTCAAACCATGTGCCCCCCAATGATAGTTTCTAAGATAAACTAAATTGTCCAGGGGAGACAGTGTCATGTCCCGTAGTCCCACTCAAACCTTCTTTTACTTAGTTCTTCTAAAGATATGCATAATCGGACAAAAAAACAACAACAATAAGACACAATTGGGGAAGATCTGTGATAAATACAGAAATGGCATGTAGATCCATGTGATCTAGCTATCAAATGGTGCTCCTGAAAATTTGTTTCAAGAGATACGTTCATGGATTCAGATGGCATTTCACCAGGAGAGTAAGGTTTAATTAACTACAGTACTCGTTGTGAACAGTGAACACAAAGTCACAAATTACTCCACTGATGTCAGTACAAATGAAACAGAATGGGGCCTAGATCGGGCATTTACAAACATAACATTCAACAGAGTTTAACGGATAATAATTTGTGTGTGTCTCAATTAAATCATGTTTGCTGATGATTAATCTCATACTATCTCATTGAAATAACCATTGCTATTTGTAAGGATGGATTTTCACTTTGACCTCATAGCCCTAGTTACAATCAAAACCATGTGCTCCTCCCATGTGATAGTTTCTTGGATCAACTACATGAACTTCATAAAGCGAGATCAGAACCTCTGAGATCAAGATCAGATATGTCCGAGATCTAGAACAAGATCGAGATTACTGATGCCAAACTTGAGATCAAGATTGATCTCGAGATACCCAATACTGGTGCATCCGCTCCCCAAAGTCATGTTTTCGCCGATTGGTGAACGATTTGAAAAGCTTTTTCGTTTGATATTTTACGTAATGACAATGTTGGTCTCGAGTGACAATTCCGAGAACATAAGCTCTGAGAACTAGATCAAGATCAAGACCAACACCATCGAGATCAAGAACAAGATCGAGATTACTGATACGATCTCCCCCAATTTCCTCTTCATTAATTATATTTATTCGCAGCTCATCGCAGGTCGTGGCAGCCCATTGCAGGTGCACAATTGACCATACCCTTTATATGTGGCCAACAAGGATTCCAGATCGAATCCCAAACTGATGGTGGGGGAGGGGGGACTAGACACCTCTCAACCCTCGAGCCATGCTATCAGGAGCGGAAGTATCCCAAATGCTGCTCACTAGATATTCAGATTATATAGGGTTCAACAAAGTAACATTCTAAACTATTTTGTCTTAACAACATGGGTATTCAGAATATTAAGTCTCCTTCATGATGATCAAAATTTTCATCAGATGTTCTTGTCATGCTTTTGGTGTCTTTTCAAGTGTTCTGTCAAATGCGAATTCTTACTAAAATGTTTAGAACACAAGTTGCATTTGTAGGGTCTTTCACCAGTGTGTGTTCTCATATGGTCTTTGAGATGAGATTTCCCTCTGAACACTTTACAACATAGTTCGCATTTGTATGGTCTTTCCCCGGTGTGTGTTCTCATGTGCTGTGTTAGATTTGGCTTATAAACAAAGGTCTTTGAACAAAGGTTGCATTTGTGGGGTCTTTCCCCAGTGTGCATTCTCATGTGCTTTGTTAGAATATGCTTGTATAAAAAGGTCTTGGAACAGAGAACACAATTGAAAGGTCTTTTCCCAGTGTGTGTTCTCATGTGTTTTTTTAAGTCCATTTTCCGTGTAAATGTTGTGGAACAAATGGTACATTTGTGTGGCCTTTCCCTGTTTTGTTCAGGATCAGAGGTACTTACAGAAGCTGAACATTGCATGTTCATGTTTGAACTACTCTCCATGCAACACTCCTGTTTTTTTGTTCCTTGGTTATCAGACAATGTACTGCATACATTAATCACTACATTATCTACAGAAGATTGTGGCCCATCTCTTCCTGGGATGGCTCCTTCAGATGATGTCCCTTGTCCTGTCTCTAAGTTGTCTTTCATGCATGCATCGCATTTATCAGGACTAATCTGCTCCTGACTATGTAGGAAGTACTTTGCTCTGATCCCTGGCAATACTTTGTGGCATGAATGACATCTTGCATCAAGTCTCCTCCTTGTATCAAACTTCTTTAATACATTCTTTGATCTCTTCATCTGTGACTGTGGCATTCCAGTTTCCATCTCATCTTGCATTACAAGCGGCTGGTTTGCATTGCCTGTAACAAAGTATTGGGCTTAGATGAAAAATGGAAGACAGAAATTGTTTACCAGGGATTTGAACCAGAGGCCTCCAGATTGCTAGACCAGTACTCTACTGACGCAACAGATGACATTATAATTTACCAAATATATCAATTAGTAGGCGGTTTCCAGGCAAACTTTGTATCATCCCGTATTAGTAAAAACATATTCTTTCACATTCAGCGTCCATTTTATTTTATGAGAGGGGGGCATTTCCCAAAACTGGTATTGGCCTTTAAATACTTTTGGTTATTTTCTCTCTATTTGAATTGATTTATACCAAAGAGCTGCATCACTTTATTATGACATCATGACCTAGTTCTGGACAAACAAACCATGTGTTCCCCAAACATAACATATATTTCGAGTATGCGTACTATACAAGTGGTGCCAAATTGTTTACGGGGCAAGGGTGTGCCGCAAGCAGCTCAAAAGCCACAGGCTTGAGACAGGCTTGGACTACCGGTAATGGGAATAAAATACAGGTCTTGGGATAATATGATGTGGGTAATAGGGTCTCAGCAACAGGTCAGACTTGGTCCAGTGTCCATTAACCAACCATGCGTGTCAGGTCACCATTTGTCGACCATGTCCATTAATTGACTTTGGTGTTGCATGCATAAAGTCAATTACCCACGTGGAAATTCTCATAGAACCATAGGCCTATTGGTTTCTATGGGTTTCAATAGGGAAAGTGGAACATGGGTTTCTATGGGTATCCCATGGGTTTTGAGTCCAAGTAGGTGGGGAGATGTATTTCAGATTGATAGTCAAATTCGTAGATGCACAGCAGGGAATAATTTTCCTCCTTGATTAGCAATTTCAGCCGATGGATAAATATTTCAAATGAAATTCTGTACACTTCTATGAAAGAAAATTGCCACACAAAAGATATTTTGTATAGCAGTCATGCAAAACTGCATAGCAAATTGCGATGCGATACCAGGAAAATTATTCCCTGCACAGGCTATCCCATGAAGAAGTCGCACTGGATCAGTAGATCAACAGAAGGCAAACAAATCCCAGGGAGAAATCCAACAGTAACAACCTATGTATGTTAAAGGGACTTGTAACATTGTCCAAATCCTCAAAATAAATTTTTCATTCTAGCGGTTCCCTCATACCTTGTTGTATTCGTATTAACAATAAAATCATGGGACAGGTTTCGGTTTTTCAAATTTCCCTTTTGTTACAAAGATATGTACGATCAAAGTATTCAGATAAGAAAAACTCCGGGCCAGTTTTTCTTCTGTGTACAAAGTGAGTGCAGTGAGTTATTGAATATCACTTTGCATTTTCGCTCATTACTTGGCCATGCAATGTCCATTTGACTTGAAATGTTCACACAATACCCTGTGGACATATGAGATAACAATAATATACATTGCATCAACCATTCATCACTTTTTGCACATGTCAACAAAGTTACTAGATCCCTTTAAGGCGAAAATATCTTGTGAAGAACTCGCTCAGCAGCAACAGGTTTGATGTGAAAATATTTTGATAAATGTACCAGTCATTTTTCCACAACAGGTCAGGAGTTATAATGAAAATACCCTTAGTCTAAATCAAGCAGGAGTTTCCAGCAATATGACATGGACGCTGGCAACAAGTCGATTAGTAGGTTCTATAACTAGTTGGTAATAACTTTCCTCTCTGGAGCACAACACTGATCTGTTCACAATATCTCCCCACATATATTTCTTTTAACTCTGTTGTTTACAAAAATAAGATCAAAATCAAACAACAAATAGTTTCCATGAATGTAATAACACTATTAGTACATGTCTAAATTCAGGGTTTACAGAACATTCACTTCCTATAAAATGCTTGTCTAAGTACTGTTTCCAGAAACACATTCCTGTATCAGATGATTACACAACAATCTGTCTGACTATACATATGTATAACTATAAATCCAATAAAATGTTATTTAACAGCTAAATATAAATAGTGGATGAACCATGACCGGCATGAACCATAAATTGTGGTGCGTTGGATATGTACAATGCCTAAACCAAGGTATCAAACAAATAATCAAAGATCTGTAAAGCTTACAATGTATTTGCCCATGCTTTGTTTTAAGACTTTTCCCCTGCATATAAACAACCAATATCATTGATTAAATACCTCATGTGATTAATTTTTACATGCATGGTTGTCATATGATGTAATAAAACATTTACAAATTAAGTGGCTGAAATAGCAAACATTTAAACAAGGATTTCTTAATTTTTGTTGGTAGTTGGTTTTTAAATTTGTTCGATCTGAAATTGAATGTGGGTGTTGTATATCTATCCTCATCTATCTACTGGAAATGTGTAAATTGTGGACACTCCCATTAAGGCCACATGTTACTCAGGGTTTATGTGTTTTCATGTGCACTGTCAGATTGTTCTGCTTGCCAAATGTCTTACAACAAAGGTTGCATTTGTATGGTTTTTCCCCGGTGTGTGTTCTCATGTGATCTGTTAGATGATGCTTATGCATGAATGTTTTTGAACACAGGTTGCATTTGAAGGGTCTTTCTCCAGTGTGTGTTCTCATGTGCAATTGCAGATGAGATTTCCGAGAATATTTTTTAGGACACAGATTACATTCGTATGGTCTTTCACCAGTGTGTATCGTCATGTGCCTTTGTAGAACAGTTATTTCTGTAAATGCCATGGAACAAAGGCTGCATTTGTATGGCCTTATCCTGCGCTCCTTTCTCATGTGGACATGTATATCTTTTTGCTCTAAGCAGGTGTCTAAACAGGGGATGCAATTGTCCAGGGGTTCGTTCGTATTATATGTCCTTGTTTGTACTCTCTGAGAACTTATAAGAGAAGGCATAAAGAAGTAAGTATTATTATCAGAGTTACTATCTGAAGCTGAATATTGCCAGATCATATTTGAACTACTCTCATGGCTACTCCTATCACACTCCTGCCATCCTGTACCGTGGTCTTCAGACAGACCACTACGTGAATTATTCCCTACAGTATCTACAGAAGATCGCGGCCCATCTCTTCCTGGGATGGTTCCTTCAGATGATGTCCCTGGTCCTGACCCTAAGTTGCTACAACTGACCTCTTTCACGCATGAGTCACATTTATCACACCTTATCTGCTCCTGACTATTTAGGAAATACTTAGTTCTGATCCCTGGCAATACTTTGTGGCATGAATGACATCTTGCAAGACGTCTCCTTGTATTCAACTTATGTGTTCGCTTCATCCATGGAATCCCACTTTTCATCTCTCTTTCCACTATAAGAGGCTGGGTCACATCGCCTGTAACAAAGTATTGGATTTGATAAATTATTTTTGGGGGATGTTATTTTGACTTTTAAAATATCAAGGTTACATGCTGCTCGTTGTTATAGTTATGTTGAAAGTGGTTATAGGCAGTGGTTTTGTATGAATTATCGCAATGTAGAAGTAAAAATTTATCATTATGAAAAAAAAAAAACTTTACTTCAAAGGGGTAAAAACCTGTATCAATACTAATATAGATTTTGTTCCGAGATCCACTGAGAAATTATATTTATTAATTTGAAGAGTAGACAAAAATTTCCTGCTGTTATAAAATATTTCTAGGAAGTTTTCAATCTCCTCATATTTCATCCTTTTCATATCTAGTCATGTATTTATCAGGTTTAACTCCATTTTGACCTCATGCCCTAGTCTACCTGCCCTGATTATGTCTACTATGGTGCTCAAATTATTTTTCAAAAAGTGATGAATGCTTGATACAATGCAGGATATATTGTTATTATGCAACGCTCAAAATTAGCACAGGCCCGGGGACCAAAAATCTGTCGGGCTACCAACAAATCACAATTGCTTTATTGTAGTGGCCCGATCGGGACACTAAGATTGCAATATCAAAATCTGGAAATCTGGCATTAAAAACAAAGGAAATCACTGAAAAAAAAATCATCTAAATAGCGAGCGCAAATTTGCTAACAGCAATTCTTTCACGGCGCTGCGCAATTGAGTAATGCTGAAGCATATGCCTGAGCTGTACTTTAATTATGTACTATACTGTCAGGTGACTATGTGTGTGCTGGAAGCATTAGTCTATGGGCCATATGCATTGTCTATGGGTATGGTAAGTAGTGGTTTATTTAGTACAGTAGTTGCATAGACACACTCGGCTCCAGATCCACAGTAAAAAAAATTGTCAGTCCAAAATTTCGCGCATTTGTAGGGGCGAGAAACAGAAAGGGAGTATCATTATCATCGTAAAATGCTTTGAAAACACTTAAAATGATGAAGGACTCATTATAATAAGCTACATATTTTCTTTTATCTCTAATTATTGTCGATTTATTGCCAATTTTTGCAAGAGTCTTTAGTTTAGCAGCCACATGTCCCATACATGTGGTTTTGTGCAGTTTCAACTTGATTTGAACAAGTTGACAAAATCGCACAGAGAAAGGGCATTGTATCATTTCATCCCACTAAAATTACACTTTACTGATTCAATTTGGGCTTTATATATTCCATTACGGATTTTTGATCAGGCTGGCAATTTTAGATGACATTTTCATGAATGAATTCTTAAAGAAAGCTGAGTGTGATTACCAGTCACGTTTTCTTTTGTTTTTTCGGGCCACCAAATTTCGTTTTCAGGCCACCAGCAAAAAAAATTTAATTTCGAGCATTGTATTATGTGATATGTCCATTGGTTATTCTGTGAAAATTTCAAGTTAAATGGACGTTATATTCCTGAGTAATGAGCACAAATGCTAAGTCCTATTCAGTTACTCTTTGCACTGACTTTGTCAATGGTTACAACTATACAGGGTGGCCCAGAAATAACGGAACGGGGTACTTGCCATTATAAAGAAACAAACAGACTAGGTTCACTGGATAGATAATCTTTTAAAGGAAATTTGATACCAACAACAGTAATTTTGGTCGAGTAGTTTTTGTTTTAGGGCGTCTTAAGTGACACCATGTCAGGATCAACCTTTCGTCAATTTCTAGAAAGTCGGTGCCTGAAAAATAACAATTCATGCCCGTCATAGCATCAAGGAGTCATCAATGCGAATACTTTTGTCCATGTGCATTCATGCCCCTTCGCACAGTCGACATCGGTTTTACAGCTGAATGCACATGAACAAAAGAATTTGTATTGATCGCTACTTAGTCCTATGGCGGGCAGCGCATGAATGGATATTTATCAGGCACCGACCTTCTAGAAATTGACAAAAATTTGACCCTGACATGGTGTCACTTCATAATGGCAAGTTCCCCGTTCCGTTATTTCTGGGCCACCCTGTATAGTGGATAGTTAAACATCTGAACACTTAAATCATAATTTTCAACAAAGGGAAATCCGAGAAAAAAAACCTGAACCACGCTTTCATTGTTGATACAAATACAATAAGGTATGAGGGAACTGCTAGAAATCCAATTGGATTTTGAGGATGTGGACAATGTTACCAGATCCCTTTAAAGGACCTAAAGAATACAACATACTTTTACACTTATTCCATAGTTGATGACTTGAAACATAGGTCTGCCGGAAAAAAATCCATGAAAATAAACACAGTAGTGATTCAAGACTAGTTTTCTGATGCCAAATCTCACTTAGCAGCCAGTTTGCGCCCCACCCACATTTAGGGTCCGGAATCGGCAGCGTGATCGACATGTGATTGACAATTGATTGGCTACGTCATGACACGTCATCTACAGAATTTAGTTCATTAGTCCGTTCTTTAGATGATGTCACATTTTGGCGATTTAAAAGGGGCGTTCCCAGGACAATTAGATATTTACTAATTACCCCAAAATTGATTGATTTCATGAGAAAAGACTGCCAAATTCTTTTGTAGAGAGCCGAATTGTGAAAATTATGCCATCTAGATGCTGTAGTTCCTTCAAGGCCACATTTTACCCTCGAAGGGTCTGCTATGTCTTTTCATGTGCACTGACAGACTGTACTGCCTGGTGAACGAATCACAACAAATGTTGCATTTGAATGGTCTTTCCCCAGTGTGTGTTCTCATGTGATCTGTTAGATGATGCTTATGAATGAATAATTTCAAACAAAGGTTGCATTTGAAGGGTCTTTCTCCAGTGTGTGTTCTCATGTGCAATTGCAGATGGGCCTTCCGAGAGAAATTTTTAGCACACACCTTACATTCGTATGGTCTTTCCCCAGTGTGTGTTTTCATGTGCACTGTCAGGTTACACTTAAGCGTGAGTGTTTTAGAACAAAGGTTGCATGTAGTAGGTGGTTCTGGCCCAGTGTTCTCATGTGCTCTCGTGTGTACAAGCAGATCACTTTCCACAAAGCCTGCATTTAAACCGGAGTTGCATCTGTAGAGGGCTTCATTTGTATGTATCGTTGTTGGTGCTATCTGAAAGGGCATGGTGGAGTAATTGTTTGGATCTAAGTTACTTTCTGAAGCGGAACATTGCCAGTTCACATTTGAACTACTTTCATGGCTAGTGTTAGCGCACTCCGGCCATTCTGTACCATGGTCCTCAGACAGATGTGAATTACTCCCTACATTATCTACATAAGATTGTGGCCCATCTCTTCCTGGAATGGCTCCTTCAGATGATGTCCCTTGTCCTGCCTCTAAGTTGCTACAACTGACCTCTTTCATGCATGAATCACATTTATCAGGACTAATCTGCTCCTGACTGTTTAGGAAATACTTTGCTCTGATCCCTGGCAATACTTTGTGACATGAATGACATCTTGCGATTTGTCTCCTTGTGTCCAACTTCTTTAATATAATCTGTCCTCTCTTCATTTGTGGCATTCCTGTTTTCACCTCACTGTCTGTTACAAGAGGCCGATAAACTTTGTCTGCAACAGAGAATGAAGTTCAAATCAATCCATTACTTCATCATTTTGAATGGAACCATACAGCGTCACTTTATTTTTTATTATTGAAATGACACATTCATAATTACAGAAATTTTGAGCAAAATTCAGTAACCTTGTCCACTGGCAAGTCCAAACCCAAACCAACACAAAACTGACTTATCTGGGTGATGTTGATTTGGTTTCGACTGCATGTATGTTGGTTCTGGTGTCATTCTGTACTCTTGGCCCTAAGTTGGAGTACATTTGGCATCCAGACACATAATAAGACCCAAACCAATACTAAACTGAACCCATATCAACAAACTTGGTTGGGTGCCCATTAGCTGTCGGTTTCCATTTGGTCTGTTATTGGGTTTCTTTCGCGCTCCATAGAGTTGGATTCGGTTTCACCAATTCGTGGAAGATTCAACTTTGAACAATTTGGGAGACCTTATCCAAACTGCAGGGTTACCAACTCTCACACATTGAGAATGACATGTTTCCATTAGTGTAAAAGCCTTCTGTGACTTGCTTCGCCTCGCACAACGTTGGTGTTGTGGCCAAAATGATGTCATTACAGGCAGAACTTGCATTCATCTGTACCTGTAGACAATTCCTAACTTCTGCCTGCATTGATGTCACACCCCTATTTTATGTCATGCGGACAGTGTCCTGGCAATTTTTCTATTTTTTTTTAATGTTTTTATTTATTTATTACTATTTTATTTTATTGTTCTTGGGGTGGGGGGAATGATTGCAATGGTGATTTTTGGAGTTAGAATTTTTTCTTCTTTTGAATGAATTCTTTCAGAAAAAAAACTCCTTTCATATTTGAATTACAAAAGTCAGTCTAAAAGTCAAAGTTTGTGCTTTTTGACGTCAGGACCACTTTCACTTTGAGCTTTCCTTTCAAGTGGCCAGAATAACACATCAAATAGACTCCCATTGTTGTAATTCCAAATGCACTGTCGGCCAATACAAACAGTTTCTAGTGGCTAAATAAAATTCATGATGGCTTTTGTTAAGGGCAAGCCCTGCTTTGGATACGACTTTTGCGGTACAAAAAAAACTTGTGGTCAGTAAAGGCAGGTTTCATCTTACAGAGGTGGTAATGAACACAGGTTTGACTGTACTTGGGTCATGAGGTCATCTGAAGTTGAACAATATATATATTTTGATTGTATACATGTACAAGAGGGTAGAGCTCATGAACAATCCATACTGATTTTCTTACAACATTGTAATTTTACTCCACTTTCATCTCTCTCTCTCTATTTTAATAATGAAAGAGAATGAATTTAACAAAATCTTAACCTTTTGACAATAAGTCCAATGGTTTTTCACATAATTTAATCCTGTGTTATATTACAATTTCAGGACTTTGATATTAAAGGGATCTAGTAACTTTGTTGACATTCATGTGCAAAACTGACAAAGGATTGATAGAATGGGTATTTGTTATGTCCAGTTTAGGAGTGAAAATTTGATGGTAAATACTAAATAGATGTCATATTACCGTGTAATGAGCCAAAAATGCAAAGTGATATTTGCATTAACTTTACACAGTTCAAAGTCTCCCAGGTAGACTTTCAACTTTCAAATCCAAACACTTCAATCATAAATATCTTGGTAACGAAAGCAAATTTGTGGAAAACCAAAACCTGTTCCTAGCTTCTATTGGTAACAAGGAATGTGAAAACCACTACGGTTAAAGGACAATGAAATCCAGACAAATTGTTGTATGCACTATAAGACACTAAATATAATGAATAGTCTCTGAAAATTTGAGCACAATCGGTCAAGAAATAAGAAAACTATGGCCCTTTGAAAAGAGCAATGTATTTCTTTGAGTGACTCAAATTGGCAACGCACTCTGGCAAAGTTGTGGACAACTCCCCATACATTTTGTACACAAAATTTCAGTTTTGTTAAATTTTCTAAAAATTTATGTTTACCCTTCGTTTGAGTTCAACATATGTTTTGTAGAATGCTTTTATACATAACATATCATGAGTTGGGGGAATGGAAAAATGTGACTAGTATGAAGAAAACTGTAAAAATGGGAACATTTGTGTACAAAACATATGGGGAGTTGTCCACACACTTATCAGAGTGCGTTGCCAATTTGAGTTCCCCATAGGAATAAATGGACATCTTCAAAGAGCCGTAGTTTCCTTGTTTCTTACCCGATTATGCTCTAACTTTCAGAGATTATTCTTCTTAATCTCTTCAAGACTATGAAAGCAACATTTTGCTTGGGTTTCATTGCCCTTTAAGCAACTTTTGTGGGTTTTGAAGGAGTTACTAGATCCCTTTAATTTGGATGGATTCTTATACTAAGTTAAAGAGTTTTGAAATCGAAAGATTACCTTCAGTTGTGTCATCTCCTTCCTCGGTTTTGATCACTCTGGTCATTCCGTCTGTGGCCTGGTCATGTGACATATCAGGTGATGCCATGTTTGCATATGACTGGTCAGCAAACCAACCGTCTGAAGTACCTTCTGTTGTGTGTATAGGAAGAAAGAGGAAAGGGTGAGTAGACTTGATTGATTATTCAATCCCATAGTTATAGGAAATTATATCAAAGAGAACATTTACAACATTGTTTGACACAACAAAGTGTTATATTATATGTTTAACAAGTGCTGGCCATTTTTGGTGTTCTTTCAGTGCTACCAAATATTTAGATTTAAAAATAATTCCTCCAGCTACTTTGTTACAGAGGCATACACAATATGTTAAATAACAAATAAATTTTATTTCAAATACAGTGAAACTCAATTATTCATTTTAAATGATACATTATGTGAATACCTTGTGTGGGACCTTCCTCTGGCTCTGTTTTTATCTTCACGATAATCCTGTCTGTTGCATGGTCATGTGATAAGTCAGGTGATCCCTCTTCACTGATTGGTCCATCCCAAGCCTCTTCTTGAATCTCTGCATTGAGTCCATATTTACAAAAGAACAGAAATTATTACCGGGATGTTAAAGGGGAACCATACATGTATGCTGGCAGTTTTGCTTCTTCTTTTTCTTATGGCACTGCATGAGATGTCATCTGTGCGTGCACTAACAAAAGCGAGTTACATAACCACTGACATAGCAGCCAACGTAACAGAAGTAGTTACCTAACCCGCTTTTGTTAACTAGTGCACGCTCAGATGACATTTCATGAGGTACCGGTGGAAAGCATGGCAACTTCCAGTGGACAGTCATTTGAAGCAGATCTGCTAGTGGTCTCAAAAACATTGATTATTTCCATTGTAAGTGATGCAATGTCATGTATAAATTATAACAGCAAAAATGTCAGGATTTGGTTGTTACCCTTTTAGTTTTTCTCCAATGCCATCTAATGTAGATCTAATCAATTTCGTGCTATGGCCATGGTAAACTATGTAACTATGTCTATAGCAAGATCCCCTTAGTTGCCCCATAGGTTAACTTATTACATACTTTTCAACAAATCACAAGAGCCCCTTTGCAGAAAGAGATACAATCAATGGTAAGTTCAAATTAATTGCAAGTCAGATCAAGTGTTCTAAATGAGCAAATCTGATTGGTTAAAACGTGAACAAATTTCAGACTTAACAATATTAGATTGTATCTCTTTCTGCAAAGGGGCCCTGATGTTTGTGGTAAGCCAGTATAATTCAGCAAATTTCAACAAACCATCATCTGAAGCAGTTCTGTTCATTCTAGTAATCAACCATGGCTCATCATCACCCAAGGTCAAGGCTGAAGTTGTCGGTACACTTTCTGACCCTTGTAACCGGACATCATCCTGGAGTTGAGACACTTCAACTGGACAGCCTGAAGTGGAAGGACAACTCGAGACAGGCGCTGACAATTCACCCGTAGATTTGAAGCGCTTGGTTAGATGTTCATCTGAGTTTTGTGACCTTTTGGAGTTCCTGAATTTGCTGAAACTGCTGCTAACTCGGATTTCATTCAACTTAGGCTTTGCAGCGACGTCTTCGTCCATTCCAAATCTGCAAGATGTCTTGATGCAGAACTTTGCATGAATGTCCAGTAAGTGGAAAGCAAAATCCTCATCCATGATGTTGCTGGAGTTGTCACTGTCAATACCATGCTGCTGCTGATGTTGTTGTGAAGTTGTTGCAAAGAAGTGTCCCTTCTGCCTCGTCCACACATCTGATGTGCGCACATTATTCAGGTAGATGATGTGTGGAGAGCAGATCTGGTACTCAGTTTCCGTTTCCATCCTGCATAGATCAAACATAAAATGTAGATAAAATGTGAACTGAAGTTATGACATTCACTCATACAACCACTAGTGCTGTAACCGATCATCGGATCGGCATGCCGATCACGATCCGATCATACATGATCGGACCGTTTTTGCCGATTTCCGATCATGCAGAAAAAATCGGAAGATCGGATCGGCAAAAAAAAAAAAAAAAAAAAAAAAAAAAAAAAAAAAAAAAAAAAATCCGTTTTTTTTTCTTTGGAAAATGATCCCAAAAAACATATTTTGGGAATATAAATGAATACCAAAGCAACATATATCCATATTAATAAGCCCAAGGTAATCTTGTATGGGTATGCTTTCATTTAAAACTGATTACCTCTCCTTTTACAAAATTATTCGCGCCGATTTTGAGCTTAGTCCCATGTGTTTCTGAAAGGTTACGCCAAATTAATCACATGGGACTAAGCTCAAAATCGGCGTGAGTAATTTTCTAAAAGAAGAGATAATCAGTTTGAAATGAAAGCATACCCGTACAAGATTACCTTGGGCTTATTAATATGGATATATGTTGCTTTGGTATTCATTTATATTCCCAAATTGTGTTTTTGGGGGATCATTTTCCAAAGAAAAAAAAAACGATTTTTTTTTTTTTTTTTTTTTTTTTTTTTTTTTTTTTTTTTTTTTTTTTTTTTTTTTTTAATAGCCGATCATCCGATCCCGATCATCGATCCGATTTCGAAGATCGATAAAATTTTGCCGATCCGATCAAACGATCCGATCATCAAGGTCAGTTACAGCACTAACAACCACTACTTTATTGTTGTGTGTCGCAGCCAATGCATGGCTGGCGCTAACCTTACCAGGCACCGGCTCCTGACATACTTGCATTCAAAAACCTTGATTCTCACTGTTAGTATGATACAAAATCCCCCATAATGAGCAAATTAAAATGGGTTTTTACTTCAGATTCTTTGACAGTTTTCCACCTCCAAAATACATGATTTGATTAATAAATACCCAAATTTCGCAAAATAACCCTAAATTTGGACGAACCGGAAAAGACGATCGCGGGAGCACGACCACGACCATATAGCAGCGCGATTTGTCGCTAAAAAAAAAAATTTACGGGAAATACACAGCTAACGGGCAACGCTGGCAAGAAGTAGGCCCGCATGCATTACTCCGCGCAGGCCACATCTACAAAGTATTGTATATGGTCCTGGTAGGACCATTTACTCAATAGGACAATACAGTAGCAGATTCTAATGGACAACAAGACGCCAATTTTTTAGCAAGCGATCTACAAAAATCTGCAAAGTTAGGTAAGAAAGTGAAAAAGATATCTATTTCATTTCATTTTTTTATGGTGGATAAATCACCAAATTTTCATGAAAATTGACTCATTGGTTTTTGAGATGCGGTTGATAAAATGTTCTGTGCCGGCATACAGAGTCTAATTGAACCGTGTACACATCGTCTCAGGAGTGACGGTACTGCCGTATCAGAAACTCATGGAGTGCGGGAAGTTTGCGGGAAATACATGGCAGTCATCCAGATAGCAGCAACACTTCCGAGACGGATCACGTCTGACTAATCTTCAGTTTTAAGTTTGTTCATTGTCCAAAAATAAAATTGCAGATTTCTCCATATTTCCGACATTTGAAGAATAACTTGAAGTTGAACCATTTTGAGTTCAAATAATACTAAGTTGTATCATTTTCTGGGCCAGTTTCCCAGTTATGATCGATTTTGCTGAATTTAAGTTCAGAATTTTGCGTGAAAATTCTAGCTAGAATGCCGACAGTGTAAATAACAATAATAATGTCAAAAAGGCCATGAAAGCGATAGATTTGTCGATCTAGTACTTTAGTAGATGTAATTGTAGCCACCGTATCCGAATTCAGAACTTTGATCGTTAATAGTATCCGAATTCGGATACACTGTGCGAACGATCGGTTGAATCCGACACAAAAAATTCACATTTTCACGAGGTAAAAAGCGTTCTTTTTCTATAAATTTCTCACAAATAATTCCAAAGAATCTTATAACGATATTGGTAATAATATGATTACAGTCTGAAATATAATATTTAGAAAGATCACGTTCGTACCTTCGGATTCTGTCAGGAGAATGCAACCACGTACCTTAGCTACCTCTGCGCTGCGGCGCCGCTGCTTCTTCTTGTTGTTGTTGTTGTTTTTTAGGCGTCCATGCAATATGCAATATTCTAAACAGATTATTTCCGCCTAAAATTGTTTTTCGGTGATTAAAGATGGCGCTATATTTGTTGTCCTCTTCTTGCTCCTCAGCTGCTCAAGTCCTCAAGTCCGTATCAAAATCAAAGGTGCAGGCAACAGTGCAAATTATATTCTTACTTGTTACCCTCCTTCCTCCTGAGGACGGAGAGTAACAAACATATTATTTCTTTCACAAATTTAAATCACCTACTTATAATAAATAATATCTATCAGTGGCTTTTTATAAAAGCCATCACAGGCTGCAAATGATCTTCTTTCCCCAATAAATTCTGTAAACTCAATTGTTTTACTTTCAATCGTAAAAACAATTTTTTCCTCTCTTGTATATATACTTTTTACAATCAATTAAATAATGTTCAATCGTTTCAAATTTTATACAAAAATCACAAAGACCAGTTTCATGCTTATTCATACTAAATTTATAAAAAATTAACTTACATTTACCCAATCTCATTTGATGTCATAACCGTTCATCTTTTCTACAAAACCCAAAAAAGTTAATACACTGCGCCTATACTAGCCTAGCTGTTGTTGTTGTTGTTTGGTGTCTTGCTTGTACATCAATCATAATGCCAATGGCCGTTGCCAACTACGTGTTTATTCGTTATTCGGGATTTTTAAATTATAATAACATTTCATAAATCATCCCAAAATATTGCTATGGCATCGATATAAGTATATCGCAATATATGTTTTTCTTCCAACAATATAACTATTGCCTTTATATACACAGATAATTATAAACATTGGACTCCCTCCACTGGAGTTGGGCATCTTTTAATCAAAATTATTCTTTCGTTCTATCTCTCTATCTAATCACTATTTCAACAAAACATCACATGCACAATATTTTTTTTTAAATGTTTGAAACTAATTATTTTTTAGAGAGCGCCCTCTTGAGTTTTAACGGCTCTTTTTGAATGAGCCGTTTTTTGTTTTTGTTTTTGTTTTGTTTTGCTTTTTTCTGTTTTTTAAATATATACATCATGCTTTCTTCACTCATACTGATCAGTATTGTCAATTATTTTGTAATAATTTGAAATGGTTATATACCTTTATTTTATGTAAAAGAGAATTTGTATTTGATCTGAATGTAAAATCAAATGCTGTACATTTATTAATAGCCGTGCTCCCGCTATTTTTGGTAACACATCAGCAAAACTTGTATGTAAACAAAAATACAAACACACACCCACACCCACATACATGTGTCTGGCTTTTAAACGATGACGCTACATTATAAGAACACACATAAACACACACACACACACTTTTTTTTTTTTTTTTTTTTTTTTTTTAAATGATTTTTTATTCCTCCAAATTAAAACATTTACAATTGAATATACATAAACAAAATATGTCCAATGTGAACATCTTCAACAGAGAATAAAACAAATTACAATTCTAATGAAAGAAAGTATAAATAATTACCTTACATACATAAACAATTACAAATCTTACATCACATAATTATAAACTACAAACGAATAATAATAATTGGAGGTTTTTTAAGCTATGATAAAAAGAAGAAAAAAGAAGAAAAAACACAACAAAACAAAACAAAACAAACACCCTCTACCCCCTACCCCCCCCCCCCCCCCACCCCACCCCTGCATACTCACTCGCTCACACCTGGTCGGTAATCTGCTCAGATTCCTTTAGAAATAAATTTTTTTACAAATAACTAATTATCGATACTTTTGAATGTGACAAGCTCACGGGAGAAATATCGTATATAAACATTTTATTCTAATCTGCCTTACAAATGAAATCTTATTATACTTTAACTGTTTCCCATTTTTGTAAGTGTAGCCCTAATTTCCCAATTTTAATTGCTATCTTCTCTTCTTGAACCTTATAATCTAATAAGAGTTTCTGTATTTTATCAATGGTTGGTAGTACACCCTCTTTTCTAAATACAAATAAAATATATTTTACCATAAAAATTATAGTGTTACACATTTTTATTCTATTTGAATTACCCGACAGTCCAACAAATATATCTACCCAATTTAAGTCCTTCAATTCATCTAACTCATAACGTTGTATCAAAGCTTGCCATATCAATTTTACATTTAAACAAAACAAAAATATATGTGAATATGTTTCCCTTTCCTGTTTACAATACGAACATAAATTATCTTCAACAAATCCAAATCTAAATAAATGTTCTTTAGTATAAATTGCCCCATGCAGTAACTTAAATTGAAACTCTCTCTGCCTCCCTATCATTAATGTTATTCGTGGTCTAAAAAAACATTCACTTAATTCTTTATCTGTATAATTATAACTATTTTGTCCATCCCTTATTTGTAAATCATATGACTTTTGCAATTCTCGAATAAAATAATCATATATTTGTCTTGATGGTACATCCTTAAAGCTTAATGTTTTTTCCAAAATATGTAAGTTTATATTATAATTAATTAAGTCTACCTCACAAAATTGTATCAAACCTAAATCATTTGTCCAATCTCTCGGAATCGCATGAAATATATCAATTATTGTAAGCAAATTCTCACCTGTCATACCATGATTCAAAAAATATGCAACGGGTTTAACATGTCCATTATCAATAATGTGATTCAACATAACGATCCCTCGTTCTAATAACTCTTTATCAAATACAGTCTTATTCTTTATATATATATTCCTATTATTAAAAATAATTGGATTCATGCAACCATTAAAATGCCTTAAACTATTAATCTCTTGCCAAGCTTTCAACATTTCCAAATAATAAGGTGGAATCTTTAACATAAACTTCATATTTTTCATTTCATAATCACATAAAAAAATTAGCCTTCCTCCAACTGAGCTTAAGCTATAATCAAAAAATAACTTCCATCCCAAATTTCTTTCGCCATATAAAAGTCGTTTTACCCACATTATACGCTGCGTTCTAACAAATATTTCAAAATCAATCATTTTAACTCCACCATAATTATAATTCTGATACATAATTTTTCTTTTTATACGATCTTTCCCTCCCCATATAAATTCAAATGATATTTTCTCCACTTCTATATAAACCCATAAAGGGACAACAAGGAGGGATGAAACATAATTTAATTTTGTTAATGCATACGTTTTCAATAAATGTATTTTACCCATGATAGTCAAATCCCGCTGTTTCCACCAACCTAAAAGTTTTTTTATTTTACTTAATATTTCTTTGTAATTTAAATCATCTTTTAATCTAAAATCGACTGAAAAATTAACACCTAAAATTTTTACTACCCTAACAAATTCTCCAAATAAAGGCCAATCTGGTTTTCCAGTTTCCTCACCCATATACATAAAATGTGTCTTTTCCTTATTCACCTTTAAACCACTAACTTTTTCAAATTCTTCAAATATATATTGCAACCTTCTTATTGAGTCTATGTCTTTCAAAAAAATTGTCATATCATCTGCATACAATACTTGTCTTATTTCATGTTCCCCAAAATGTATCCCTTTAATTATTTTGTCCCTCCTTATTTCATGTGCCAATAATTCTATTGCAACCAAAAACAAATAGGGCGACAATGGATCACCTTGTCTGACCCCCCTTTCTATATTAAAATAACCAGTGGAATACCCCCCATTCATAATACAACTGCCTATACCATTATATAATATCTTCACCCAAGAACAAAACGAATCACCAAAACCAAACAATTTTAACACTTTCAATAAATATTGATGAGACACAGAATCAAAAGCTTTTTCAAAATCTACCGCAATCAAAAAACCCTGTCCTTGCTCCAAGGAATGCTTAGAATAAAATAATATATCCTCTATTAATCGAACCGCTTCCCCAATATTCCTATCTTTTATATATCCCACCTGATCATAATGAATTATTTCAGTTAAAACCTTTTTCATCCTAGTTGCTAAAACCTTCGATAATATTTTGTAATCTACATTTAACAACGTAATGGGTCTATAATTTTTAATATGCATCGCATCTTTTCCCTCTTTCTCTATCAATGTAATTGTCCCTTGTTTTTGAGATACCGTTAATTCTCCCCTTACATATGTTTCATTCAATACTTCTACCAACAAATCCCCTAATATTGGCCAAAATGTATAATAAAATTCCACTGAAAAACCATCATTTCCAGGGGATTTATTCCATTTCATTTCTTTCAAAACCTTAAAACATTCATCTTTTGTCATTTTACCTTCACATAATTCTCTATTCTGTTCACTTAACTTTAAAATATCATTAAAAAATAAACCATTATTTTGATCTCTATCATTCCTCAAAGAATATAATTGTTCATAAAATATCTTTATCTCTTTTAAAATTTCATTTTTATCCCTAATAATTTCTCCACTTTCCTTATACAATTCTCTTATAACACTTTTCCTCTTATTTACTTTCATCAATTGTTCAAAATATTGAGTATTATTCTCCCCTTCTTCAAACCAAGCTGCTCTAGAACGAACTCTTATACCCTGTCGAGAAAAATCGTACAATTTATTTAACTTATCTTTTTTCAACTTAATACTATCATTAATAAACCTAGATGACCCTGCAACTAACTGATTTTCTAAATCCTTAATTTCAATTTCCAACGTCTCTCTTTCAAGTTTCCTTAATTTTGCCTTTTCACGTGAGTATTTCATAGCGTATTCCCGCATTTTCATTTTCAAAAAATCCCAAAAAACTAATTTATTCAAAACCCTAGGTAACCATTCATTTTTCAATTCCTGTATTTTTCCATTCATCCCATCAACAAAATTGTTATCCATACATAAACTATTATTAAATTTCCAATACGATTTTCCAAAAACAAACTTATCTACTAAATTTTGAAATTGCAATCTAATGCCCGAATGATCAGGTGCTATCGATACCAAAATTTCACACTTCTTCACTAATTTTTCTAAACTACATGATATAAACCAATAATCTAAACGACTTTGGACTAAAGGCGACCTTTGTCTAAAAGTAAACTGTCGAGCATTAAGATTCCTTTTCCTCCATATATCTTCTAAATCATATTTATTCAAAAATCCTTTCAATACATCAATAAACCTAGATTTAAATACAGTGTTTGGACCTTCATAATCCATGCCCCCATCCATTAAAGTGTTAAAATCTCCCTCTAATATTACTGAATAATCCTTATCAAAAACTTCACAAATGCTTTTATCTAGCTTATTCAAAAAATCAACCTGTAATTGTACTTTATCTCTTGTAGGGAAATACACATTTCCCAACAAAAATTTAACCCCTTGTAATTCTCCTTTAAATAAAATGTACCTCCCTTCTTCATCTATTACAACTGCATCCCGTTTAAAATATAAATGGGGAGAAAATAAAATAAGAACACCCCTACTGTGGTTTGACCCATGACTAAAGAACATTGGCCCGCCCCATTCCCTTTTCCACTTTTCTTCTACTTCTATAGTACTATATGTTTCCTGTAAAAAAGAAATGTCACTTCCTTTACTTTTACACCATTCCAAAATTTGTGTTCTTTTAACCTTATCCCGTAACCCTCTAACATTTAAAGTAATCCAAGAAAAATTTGACATCATAATTCCATAACATAGATCCTACATATTACTACTCTAATTAAAGTAAGCTTTATATAAAGCCAAATACTAATTCTATTTCGCCCGTGAGCTCGTCTACATAATATCAACATTGCCTCAAAGCAAAAACCAATCAAAAATAAACAAAAACCTCTCCCTGAATGTGAGCAGACACCAAAACCCAAACACCCCTCACGACACCCAACTAACTTTGTACTATAATCCTGAAATAAACGCAAATAATACGATGTGTGAGGGAGACAGACACACACAAAACACCCATCGACCATTTCCATGTAATACAGGACAAATAATGAATGGCTCTCCCATCAACAATTCATGTATATATATTCCACACCAAAAAATTAAAACATTTAAAGTGTGTTTTCCCTTTATAAAACCTACAACATTAATTCCCGTATAAAGGTTTGTAACCTTATAATTATCAACACCATTCTAATGGAAACATAACGGCACGTCCATTCCCTATCAAATTTCCCTATATAATCACAACGATCAAACACTGCCTTACTTTTCTATAAATCAACATTCCTAACCTCGCACTAAAATTCCCCCCTTCACCTTTGGCCGAAAACCAAATAAACAATGGATATACAGAGCAAAAATGTCCACACTTGAAGAAACTACACATATCTGCCCTACAATATTGTCCCATCACCCCAGAACAAACACCTTTGTTCAAATTTCAAAATTCCTATACTCACACTTGACTGGGTTATCCAAAAGGTAATTACCCGTCAAACCCATACATTTAAATGCGTGATTCCAAGACCAGATTGAACGCATCAACAAAATACCTTCATCATAGCGTCATAATACCAATCACCCTGTTACATAATAACCATAAAAGGATTTATAATGCTATGTTTTGCACAAAGGTCGATATATGCCACACGAGGAGATTCAAGGGTTCAATAAATACAAACAATAACTATTCATCACTACCCAGTTTTAAAAGGCCCAAGCAAATTAAATCAAAACAGTATATTATCGCCATGGCATCAAAATAAATGCCACCTAATGTATACTTCAGAAGAAGTTAAAACATTTTGAATGCGTAAGAGACTAAGAGTCAATGAGTAGTCGTTGGGTCATTGTATACATATTAAACCCTTGATCCCCTCAACCTAATTTTGTGTGAAAACAGAACGCAAATACAAAAATTCCTGTGCTCATCCTTGACTGGGTTTCCAAAAATACAATGCTGTAAGTACCCGGTTAAACACAGAATGCGCGATTCTAAGACCAGTTTAAGGCAGATTAACACACTGCCTTCACCAGCTTCAGAATCTAGGTCACCCTATAATAATCATAATAGGATTACAAATGCTATGTTTTGCACAGATGTCGATAATCGTACCACATGAGGACGTTCAAAGGTTCAATAAAAAACGCTCAAAAAAAAAAAAAAAATTTAACCCAACACGATTCATTAATACCCAGTTTCACAGACCAAAACAATTTGGGTCATTATATACATATTAACCCTTAATCCCTCAACCTAATTTTGTGTGAAAACAAAACGCAAATACAGAAATTCCTGTGCTCAACCTTGACTGGGTTTCCAAAAATACAATGCTGTATAAGTACCCAGTGAAACACAGAATGCGCTATTCTAAAACCAGTTTGAGGCGGAGCTTCAGAATCTAGGTCACCCTATTACATAATAAACATAATAGAATTCCAGATGCTATGTTTTGCACGGAGGTCGATAATCGTATCAAATGAGGACATTTAAAGGTTCAATAAAAACAATCAAAATACTTTAACCCAACACGATTCATCAATACCCAGTTTCACAGACCAAAACAATTTAAATCGAAACAGCGTGTTGTCGCCATTTTTTTTTTTTTTTTTAACGCATTGAAGGTGTAAGAATCAATGTATAGTCGTTGGGTCATCATGCAATTATTTTACCCCAGATCACTCAGCCTAATTTTGTCTATATCAAAAGAACACACAGCCAGAAATTCATGTGCTCAACCTTGACTGGATTTCCAAAAGTACAATACTGCATAATTACCCAGTCAACACACAATGCGTGATTCTAGAACCAATGTAAGACGGAATAAAAATCACCTTTAATTACATAATAAACAAAAACACATTCCAAACGCTTTCCAAATGTTTTGCACGAAAAAAACAAAACAAAAAAACAAATACAAATGCCCATGAGCAGATCTATAGAAACCTCAACAGTCAAAACAGTTACGACAACAATTTACTAATACCCAGCTTCACACAGCTTCACACATTGATTTCTTTGCGTGATTCTAAATCCCAATCAAAATTAATTATTGTCGCGATGGCGACATCATAAAACTTCATAAATATGAAATTTTAACAAAACACTATCCATTCGATTGGCCGCCACTTTATAAGGCAATTATACTTCAAAATGGGATTACATTTTCAAAGGCCACAAATGCATACCTCACCCCCTCCTTTTTATTATTATTCAATTGGCTACCAAAATAACAATAATTTAACCTATATTCTCTCTCTTTCTTTCCTTCCTTCCTTTTCCCTTAAAGGATGTAATCCTTACCTCATCCTATCTTTTTTTCCCCCCATTATTTTTCATTACAATAATAACTTAAAGTAATATAATAACCTTTCATACAAATTATAATAAACTGCGTCAGTTTCCATCAAATTTAACGACATAAAACATTTATATCCCCTCTCAATTGCATATGTATTACATAGTATTCTTGAAAATAAAGAAAACTACAATTAAATCACCTTAATAAATTTAACAAAACACGCATCTGTTCGATTGGCCGCCAAGAAAAACCCCACAATAATTCAAAATGTGTTTCCATTTTCAAAGAGCTAAAATTCATACATCACCCCATATTGGTCCTTCTATAAGCCACTACAAATAAATAAGTATATCACAATACAAACTTATCTTTCTCTTTTTTGGGCCACAAATTTCACACTTTGCCAAAAAGTTTCGTCTCCCCTACCATAATTACCAAAATGACATCATACACTCGCATAAAACTAAGCGTGTTTTGTTTTCTTTTACAAACTAGCTATGTAATTATATAAGTTCATATTAGCGTTAATAAGAAAGACAACATACCATAATCAGTTCACATCTCTGCCGTCGGTTTCTTCTTGATGCAATCAAAAGAGTAATTTCTTCTTGTTCTTGCGTTTTCGTGTTTATTCTTTTCTTCCACACCTGCAGTTTTGTAAATCTTTATTACTACATTATCCTCCAATGATATCTAAAGTCTTATTTCACGTCCTCTGTGTTATAAGGTTTCATCTTTACCATATCTATGACTTTCAGACCTTATAATTAATGCAATGTTTTTCTCTTTGCTTTCCTCACTTATTATTAAATTAATGGTCTCAAGTCCTCCATCATATCTATTTTCTCTTGATTCTACCAATATTTCAAAGTCTATAAAAGTACTATTTCTTCTGCTTTTCTTTTCCACTCTAAAATTATAACATAATGTTTTTGTATTTTTCCAACTTATTCTCTTAATCACAAATGTCCTCGCCTACTTCTATATTTCTATATTTACTTCTTAACTGCTATTATTATCTTTTTTCAGCTTTTCCAAATAATTCGCTTGGTCTTTCCTTGGGATCCATTTCTTATCGATGAAGAGCCTGTCAGGTTCCGCCCGTGAAAAGAAGGCTAACCGCCCTGCCTTCCGTGCCTCGTACATCAGCGGCAGTTGGGCCTGTCGCTCCCGTCTCACCCGCCATGGTAGGTCATCCGTTATCACCATTTTGCTTCCCTTGAGATGATATGCCTCCTTCATAATTTTCCGCTTGTCCGCGAATCTCAGCACCCGGGCTTTGATAGGCCTTGGTTTTGATGCAGCCGGAACACGATGTATCCTCTGGAACTCTATTCCCTCCACCTCCGCAGGCTCCAACTTCAGTTTCTCTTCTAGAAATTTCCTCACCACTTCTTCAGTCTTCTGGTTTTCAGACTCCCCCTCCTCCTCTGGTATACCCAGTAGCACAAGGTTCTCTCTAGCAACGTACAACTGAAGCTTTTCAACCTCCTTGCTCACCTCTTCATGATGAATTTTCATATCCTCTTGTATTTTAGGAATAGTTTTAGTTTTCAGCTCGTCAACTTCGTCTCCTTGATATCTCACTGCTTCAATCAAGTCCGAGATTTTAGTTTCCATTTCTTTCACTTTCCCTGCTACTCCTCGAATTTCCTGTTTCAAAGTTTCTTCAAGATTGGCCAGCCGTACGGCCATATTACTGGCATATTTGTCAAGCATCGCTTCCATAGTTGCCATGTCTCTATCTTTAGAACGAGTGGTTGCACTTGCAGTTGTAGTCGAACTCAATCTCGATCGTTTTTCACCTTTGTGCATAATATGCGCCATATTAGATTTTGTCCAGCTACTATTCGAACGGGAATCAGTTGTAATTCCCGCCAAAGCTTCCGGCGGCCAATCGAACAGAATACGTCAATTTAAACAAAACGGCAGGAGACCAGGTTTCACGCGGCATTTAACGCACCATTGAATAGGTAAACGGGAGAGCCATTCAAAACACGTCCTTATACGACGATGGTCATGGTCACACACACACACACACACACACACACACACACACGCACACACACATACACACACACACATATGAGGGATGCAATCTTTGTGCGTTTTGGTACGCATATCAACCGATGGCAAACAATTTATATGACACACAAAACCTATAATATTTTCTATCACAATATTAAAATCAGAACTATAGATTGTTTATTATTTAACTGTACAATGATATACATGAACGTGCAACAGAATTAATGAGCACGTACGTAAGTCCTCGAACCTTATATAATCGAATTTACTTATTATTACATGCAGAATAGTCATTTACTTTATTTTACATTTTATAAACATGTTTTACAAACTTCAATTACAAAGCTCTAAAAGCACCCCTTATCCTTAATATGGTACAAAATAACCTAAAGATTTTTCATATCATATTTTAATAAATTTGTTCATGACGGTACCATTCTTTTTGAGACAGACTGTAGTAACATTGTTGACATGTGCAAAACATGATGAATGGCTGATACAATTGTTGTTATCTGATATGTTCACTGAGTATTGTATGAAAGTTCAAGTTAAATGGACGTTATAAGGCCAAGTAGGTAATGAGCAAAAATGCAAAATGATATTGGCTCACTCCTTGCACTGACTTTGTATACGGTTACGACTATCCAGTGGATAATTTAACACCTTAACTCTCTAAGCATAAATATATCTTTTTAACGAAAGGGAAATTCGAAAACCGAAACCGGTTCCATGCCCTCCATGCTTCTACAACAATAATAGGTACAATGGAACAGCTATGTCCATTGCAATTGGATTTTGAGCAAGTGGACATGTGTCACTAGATCCCTTTAACAAAACTGCATAATCGGTAGTCAACTGTGTTGTAGATAGTCTTAGCCCGGGGGGGGGGGGGGGGGGGGGGTCTGTCCTCATTGAAAGGGGGGTATCATGCGTGACCAAGAAAACGAGTAATTAGGGTGGTTTTTTACGATCAGGCGAGATACTCGAGTATCTCGTTTGGGGTCTCAAAATCACCCAAAATCAGGAAAAAGGGTATCTTTTTTAGGCTGATGAATTACTCGTTTAGGGTCTCAAAAATATGAATTACTCGTTTAGGGTCTCAAAAACTCAGCTTACTTGCTTAGGGTATCAAAAATAGTTATAACTTGCTTTTAATAGGGGTTTACAAAAAAAAAAGATTACTTGCTTAGGGTATCAAATATAGTTATAACTTGCTTAGAGGTTTACACAAAATTGATTACTTGCTTAGGGTAACAAAAATACTTGCTTAGGGGTTTACAAAAAATTGATTACTTGCTTAGGGTATCAAATTACCGATAATCATACTTACTTAGGGTGTATTTTTTGCACCACGCAAATACTCGTTTAGGGTGCTTTTGGCAAGTCCTTGGTCACGCATGATACCCCCTTTCTATGAGGACAGACCCCCCCCCCCCCCCCCCGGGAGTCTTAGTTAACGTGGTAGAATTAAATTCATATTACCCACGATCAGTAGAAACATAATAGTGGTTAGTGTCTGTATGCACATCATCAACCCCCCGGGGAGCAGAATACTTTAACAGTCCATATATCCACCTATAGAGCGCATCGGCTAGTTTGACAGTTTTTGCAATTCATGATAATAATAATAATAATGGTGTTTATATAGCGCATTTTTTATTTTCTAAATACGCTTTTACAATTCAAATGATTATAATATACAATGTACACTAATATTACACTAAATAGCTATACAAAATGTGAAGATTTATGATAACAAAACATAATTTAACGAAGAAAGATCATATCTCATAGACAATTCAAGAGCTCTACAATAACATTAATATAATAAATAATTACACATTGCATTACAAATTGCATCACATTAATATAATATTATCACACTACATGCTCGTCATTCGATTTAATACATCAATAAAAATAGGAAATTTTCTTGTAACTCGGTTTAAAATTGTATACATAAACTTAATTTGTTAGATATTTGTTATTCAGACTTTTGGCTGCCTACGAGTATGATATCATGCCGACAAAATGGTATCAGTTCTCATTTCAAGTTAAATCCACTGATCTCTTTCAGATTTCAGACTTATATTTAAACAGAACGAAACAAATGGGTACATAACCTCATCTGTAATAAACTACACATTTGCCTATAGTAAACAATTTAAACTCCCAAGAGTTTATAAACAGACACGCGAATAACTGATACGGATGCATTATAGCGTTTAGCTGAAATTGCCACCACATTACCACAAAACAAATGACTCATTATCAAACGATGATTATCTTCACGGGCTTTTTGACTCATTATCAAACGATGATAATCTTCTCAGGTTTTTTGACGGTAACGTCATCGATTACATCCAGGGTTGTTGGAACGGATACCAGATCACCATCATACGACAAAAGTGAGATATCCGTATACTTTATTTCTCCTTTTTTGCCGAGTGTGTAGATAAATCCATTGATGAGTGAAATGTCCATATAAATTTCTTCCGTTTTATATTCGATGTGTTTAAATGACCCCAGGTCCACCGAGTCCAGATTCCGTCTACCGGCAATCAAGAAGAAGAGTCGATTACCTAATAGAATAGAACAATGTCATATATCAAAGATTGGGGATTAATGTCAAGTGCGAGATTAGTAATAACATGATACTACTTTTATTTCTACGACTACTACTACACAGTAAGAACAAATGGGTCAATCTTATACACCTATATAGGTGCACACCGTTGCCACACTGGGCGCATACTACTACTACAACTAGTAGTACTACTACTACTACTACTACTACTACTACTACTACTACTACTACTACTACTACTACTACTACTACTACTACTACTACTATTACTGCTATACTACTACTACTAATACTACGACTTCGACTACTACTACTACGAACCGTATGCGCCGAACATTTGCGATGCCTCGATTCCGGGCTCACATGCGTAAGTTTAGATGCAGTATATACCTAATACTATAATGTGTGTTTTTTTTGCCTACCCATGAACACATATTTTGAATAATTGATTATTCTTTTTTCAGATTTTTATAACATATTTCTGGAAACCTATATTCCGAAATTGTTGGTGAAATGAAAAACTAAGATTATTACGTTTCACGCGTTAGTTGTTTTTGAGTGCTGGTTCCCTTTAAGGGGAGACTGTACCCAAAATTTGCCCAAAATGTTGTTTTATGTCTAAAAAGTATATTTACTTAGCCATCTTCTTTGTACATTCAATTATCATCTTGCAAAGTTTGAACAGAAAATATCTATTCTAGACCCCTCAAAAAGTGATATTAATGAGACGAACGTACTTAAAATATAAAGAAAAACAAAACTTTAAATGGCTCTTTCTCAGATATTGAATAATGCCAACGTTATGGCACTGTTTCCTTTCCTGACTCTCTATAGTTTCTTTAATTCACCTGAAAATTGGCACACTTGTAGAGGACACCTGTCTGAACAATCTGAACTACACTTATATGTGTCACACATGTATAATTTGAATAATCATATTTTAATTATCAATATCATGTTTCGTAATTAATATTTATCTTTAATGCTTCATAAATCAGTTGTTATAAATGGTAATGAAATGGCTGTAGTTCAACTTGTAGAGTCATGCATAATGAAGCTTTCCTCCAAATTTCAGAGCAATAGGACTATCAGGGACAAAGTTATTTGGGAAATACAAAATCGCTTTGTTTTCCTTTGTTTTATGACATGTGACCTTGACCGTGACCTTGAGATACAAAATTACTGTTGAAATCGTCTTTTTGTCACTACAAAAACCTTTCTGCCAAGTTTAAAGAGAAACAAAGGCCAAACAATGAAATTTTCAAAAAAAGGGGAGGTATCGCTCGATGATGAAGTGGCTCTTTGGGAGATAATCCACCAACATTTCTCCCCCTGGAACATAACTTGGATTTAATCTAACTCGCCTCGTTCCCATACCATATGTTTTACATAGGGACTCGGCTCCGAGTCCGAGTCACGAGACCATCAAAAGCGAGTCCGAGTCCGGACTCGACTACAGCACTGTCGCCTATATACCTCACAGTTTTCTATGTGGGGCTAAAACTCTTGCACTCTCAGGCGCCCCTCGCACATAACTGGCAAAGTTGGTTGGCCCCATTGCAGGAAGAGATACAATCGATAGTAAGTTTCAATTTATTGTAAGTCCGATCATGTGTTTTTTGAATGCGCAATTCTGATTGGTTGAAACGAACACATTTTCTGACATACAATTAATTGTAATTTACAATCGAGTGTATCTCTTTCTGCAACGGGGCCATGACTTGATAATAAAAACGTGTACATTTCTTACGGGTCTTGTCAATGGTCAGTCCAACGAATGCACAGTTGCTTCCAACATGACTGTATCCATGACTTGATAATAAAACGTGTACATTTCTTACGGGTCTTGTCAATGGTCAATCCAACGAATGCACACTTGCTTCCATCACTGTAAACCAGCTCTGCCGGGGATTCCATTGATCCGTCCAGCAGTTCCCTGTCTATTCCATCATTTCTCGACCAGTACAGGTATCTAGACAAACAAATGGGGACGAGAAAATTTCCATGGCGACATAAACTTTCTTTTCCGGTTTACCACCTCTTTTTCGTGTAAGTAGAAGATAGGATTAAGAAAAGGGTTGGTGTAAGACTTTGCGCTAGGTTAGAAAGAAACTTGTTGGTTAGTGAAAAAACGGCGGAGCAATTGTCGCAGAAACAGACAGAATGAAAGTAGCAAAATATACGTGCAGAGATTTTTATATGACGGGATGTGACGCTAATAAAGGCATAAGGTCGCTTAGTTCAATTTTGTAATTTGCTAGTTTTTATTTCAGCACCGTCAACGTGAGAAATATCAATAAAACTGTCGTTTCTTTTTTATTCGCAAAAGTTGGGAAAAACACTTTGCCTTTTACATATTAAAGTACAGTAAAACTCAATGTTTGCGCTAAACCTAACATTCTTCATCTTACATGACAGAATAAAGTGTTTTGAATAACACCCAACTTTCATATACATCATCTTGTACTGGACAATGATGACAAAATGTTGCCATTGAAACGGTTGTGACAAGTTAGATTCACATCATTTTCAAGATACAATCATGGCACGCTAGTTTATTTTGCAAGTAGCCCTCCGCACGCAGAGCCGACTCGACCCGATCCGACTGGTTTTCAGTCAGGCTAGAGTCGGTTTCGCTCACATAGCCGATTCAACATGTTGAATCAGCTTCGAATGATCTCCGACTGGCTCTTGACCGGCAAAACAGGAGTACTGAGGCAACGTATACTGAGCTGAACCGACTGAAATCCAGTCGGATCGGGTCGAGTCGGCTCTGTGTGCGGAGGGCTTATAGCAAGCGAGTTGACATTTTTATTGCCATTTCATACAGGAAAAAGACAACAAATTACCCCCGCTCTTCATCTACAGCCACTGCTCTTGGTGTGTCAATGTTGTGAATTAGTATGACTTCATTGCCGAACGAGGAGGCTCCAGATGAAGTCACGTATCTGGGCCGCTTGCACAGACGTACTTCCGTGGTGTAGTAAATCTCCTGGGAAGCACTGGCAAAAGCTATCCCGGTTATGTCGTCTAAATAAAAACAAATTGCGTATTAATAAAATAATGGTTAATACATTAACAAATTATAAAACCGGCATGTATATTGCATCATCAAACTAGACATTCCATTATTCCGACTTCAGAGGCTTATTATACTGTATAGTATTATAATTACCCTGGTTGTAACCGAGTGGCCTTGCAGGCACATCGAAAGTATTTTAAGGAATAAATTACTACTTGGTAAAAAATTTACCACACCTTAATTGGTTGAGAGCAGCAAATGTAGATAAAGTGCCCTGCTGAATGGCAAACATGCCATGGTTGCCGAGACCAACGTATAGAAAGACGAAGGCTCAAACCAATATACAGAAACACTCCAAATATATATCAATAAGTTGTAGGTGATTGAAATATTTTTTTTTTTTTAAAGCATTTTAATATATTATACATTAATTATTCATCAATTGAGCAGCAAAGAAAGACAAACATGAATAAGGTGTTATTCCAAATTTGTCAGTTAGGCATATTATGAAAAATTCAAAATGAAGTTAATATGTATGATTATTAAAACAAGTAGGCCTAGAATATTTTAACAATGAAAGCAGCAATTTTTGGAAGCTCCAATTTAACGAATGTTCAAATGCATTATGAATACATGTTTCATCTCTTCAATATAAACAAAGCATTGTAAATAAAAGCAGATACAAGCGCGTTCTTAATCATTATTTGCTGAATTAATGGATGTTTCCCTTTTCACATATTTGATACAGGACTTACCAGGTTCCTGTACACATGGTACAGGCCCTGAGGCGACAATTAAGTTGCATTATTTTCAACTCGTTGCTTTGTAACATTTAATCGAATCCTTTGAAAATCATCTTCTTCTGAAAGTGTTATCTCACCTGTTTGAGGAATTAAGTTGGAAAATATCAAATAAAGGTTAATTCGTCACTTGCGGGAAACTCGGTTTCGATATAATAGTGTTGCCATCCATGCCGACACGAACAACTCATCAAGGGCTGTCAGCTACATATTGACATACATGTATATATTCCAGACGTCCTGATTGGTTAGTTTCAAACACTTTTCAATTTCGCAATTGTTCCATTTCATACCAACTTGCCTTTATCGCCAGCGGAAAACACGGTCTCCGTAAACTGGCCATCCATACTGACGCGCACAACTCCCGAAGCCTTCCCAGCTAGATAGATACTCTCGTCTCCGTCAATGTGGGCAAGGTCATTGACGTCATCACCTTTGTAGTCCATTACAAGTGAGAAGCTGAGGTGACTGTTATCCTCGGGTAGAACGGCCCATGAGATCGTCTTATCTTCGACAACAAACACCCTCCTGGCGACTTTCTCTGTCAACGTTAAACGGTGATAATGTGTGCCAAATGACTAATTTGGGTGGACTTTATGTGATATTGATAGACCAAAAATGAAATTGAAGTTGGCATTAGCACATTCCAGGCTTCTTTGGACGAATTTGAAGTTGGCATTAGCACATTTCAGGCTTCTTTGGACGAAATTGAAGTTGTATATCACAAAGCGTATCCCGCGGATATATAACTTTTATTCACTATGTTATATCTAATTGAACAATATAATTATATATAATGCCAACACAATTTAAGTGATTCGTTTGTTACGATTATCGCACTATTGATGTTTCTTTCAAGAATCACTTGAGCGATATTTGGAGAAACAAGAAATTGTTGAATCTATTCAGTGTGCATATTTTGCTGATTTAATGAAAACTGTTGAGTAACTTAGTCGTAATGTTCTCTATCATTCAGACGTACATGGTTGCATATAAGGTTGATAATTCATTAAAGGGATTGAGTAAAAATATTTATATTGGGAAATCTGACAAATGATTGAGAGAAATGTGCATTTCTCAAAAAATTCTCTGAGTGATGCGTGAATGTTCCGTGGTAAATTAATTTAATATGACTGAGTAATGAGCGTTAATGTAAAGTTACTTTGGCACTTCAATCATAAATGTCTTTATAATGAAAGATACATTAGGACGAGAACAAAAATGGTTCCATGTTACTATTGGTAATACAAATTGTTATGTAAAACATACGTTGGTTATTGCAGGATGTCATTCCAAAATTGAGGACGTTATTCACCCTTGCACCGATTTATATGGTTTCCTTATGTCTATGATACGCATATTAGTTCATTTCGTTTCATGGATATTTGATGTATGATCATGGTTAAATACTTAATAATGATGTCCTCGTAATGAGTACAGTTTGTTAAATTAATCACCTGTAGTCTTGGTAACGGCCCCGGAAGTAGGATCCGTCGTAGAAGTGGATGTTTTAGGTGTGTCGGTGAACGCAGTTGTTGCAGTGGTAGGAGTTGTTGCAGTGGTAGGAGCTCTTGCAGTGGTAGGAGTTGTTGCAGGCTCGGTATGTGCAGCCACTAAACGGATAAAGTGCATTTTGCTAACTGTCGGACAAGTTATGAGTTAATTTGCTATTTATATACCAGGTCTCACATATATTATTTGGTTTTATAATAATTAGTTGCATAATTATTGTTAAATACTTAGTAATTATGTCCTCGTAATAAGAACAATATGTTAAAGTTATCACCTGTAGTCTTAGTAACAGCCACGGAAGTAGGATCCGTCGTAGAAGTGGATGTGGCCTGGGTCGTTGTCATTGCTGCTGTAGGTGTGTCGGTGAGCACAGTTGTTGTAGTGGAAGGAGTACGTTGCAGGCTCGCTTGGTGTAGCTGTAAAACGGATAAAGTGCATTTTGCTAACTGTCGGACAAGTTATGGGTTAATTTACAATTTATATACAAGGTCTCGCATATATTATTTGTTTTTTTATAATAATTAGTTGCATAATTATTGTTAAGTGATAATTTCCTTGTCATACGAATTAGAGTTTGTAAAATTAATCACCTGTAGTCTTAGTAACGGCCCCGGAAGAAGGATCCATCGTAGAAGTGGATGTTGACTGGGTCGTTCCCATTGCTGTTGTAGGTGTGTCGGTGAGTGCAGTTGTTGCAGTGGTAGGAGTTGTTGCAGGCTCGGGTTGTGCAGCTGTAAAACGGATGAAGTGCATTTTGTAAAATGTCGCATACGTTATGGGATATTTTTGCAATATATATATACAAAGACTCACATATTATTTGTTAATGATAATTAGTTGCATAATTATTGTTAAATACTTAGTTATTATGTCCTTGGTGTGGCTGTATGTACCAATGATTTAAATACGATGTTTAATTTGTAGTAACTTTAATTCAATATCATTTTCAGTTTGAAACCAATCAACAGGACTAGGGATGCTGCACTCCCCGATACGGGCATTCAAACAAATCATAGACATTTCGGATAAATTTCAAAAAATGGGGTAAACCATCTGCTTTGTGGCAAAATTATCTCACATTAAGCAAAACCTTATCACTGTGGGGTAAAATCTGGGAGGATTACATACGTAGAAAAGATTCCAGTCGGGACTTTGACTTTCGTAATGATACGTATAAAGATATTGTTGATTTTATTCACATGTTTATATATTATACTTGAAAACCGCAGAAATTAAATTAAACAAACAAACAAATACACAAACAAACAAACAAATGTACATACATACAACACGAACAAGCTCACCGAGACTACAGGAGTATGCTATCTTGGTTTCCACACACGTCTCTCCATTAGCACAGGGATTGCTATAGCAATCTAAAGAAGCAACATGGAAACGCATGTTAATTCATAAAACGGATACATAAGCGACGCTGATTGATTTCCACGCGGCCTATCAAAACAATTTAATAGAAAAAATATATATGTTTCATATATATTTTACGCAATTATTGTTATGATTTTCTTGAAAATGCAAAAAACATACAGTACCGTAAACCGGGGTGACTTGGGCAGCCAGGGTGAATTTTGCCACTTTTTTAGATGAATGTATTTTCATCAAGCATCACTTTTTAGAATAAATATCTTATTGTTTCAAATGCATTCCTATAGATTAATATGTATACAATCAGAAATTAGTTCTAAAGAGTGAGACTTGATGAAAATACATCCTTCTTAAAAAGTGGCCAAAGCCACCCCGGCGGCCAAAGTCACCCCGGTTTAAGCCCTGGTCACAACCCACCGTGCGTGTTTTTAGTCCGTACGTTTTTTGGGGAGGACGCCACGTTTTTCTGAAAACGTGGGGAGGGAGTGGCAAGAGCAGGGAGGGAGTACGTCAACGCACGGTGTAAATACGTGGCCCGCACGCCACGCCTGGCCGTGAGCGGTTGCGTGCATCGTACGTTGCGCACGTGGTAAGTGAGTTGTACGTGCTTACAACGTACGATCTCCGTGCGATTGCCACGTTATCGTACGGAGGCCGTACTTACTTACACGTGCTGCTCACGTACGTTGTAAGTGCGTGCAAGTGCGAACAACCTTTTCTGCTCATATTATACTGCATAAATCAGTGCGCACAACGTGCGTTGTAAGTGCGGAGCACGTGCTTACTCGGTACGGTCCACGTGAGTTCAGCGTGCTCATTGGACAGTTGAACTGGGGAAGTGCCGAGTAAGCACAGACCACGCACTTATCACGTGCGCAGCACGCACGTGCGCTCATTGGCTGGAGAGGGCACGCGCGTCACCCGTACTGGGGGTGAATCGGTAGCCCGACCGCAGCCCGAACGCAGCGAAAGTTCCTCGTGCACTAAAAGTGCTACGGAGTGTCTGCGTGCTCCCAAATCCGTTCTGAGGCGGTACTCACCACGTACGGATACCCAAATTTTGCCCACGTTTTTGCAAGTAGACAGCACGCACTTGCAAGTACGGCGGGTTGTGACCACCGCTTTACGGTAGTTGGAATATTTCTTTCACAAAATGTAATATTAATTAATAGCACGCTAGAAGAAGAAGTTGACCAGATATCAATTCGATAAAATCGAAATGAGAATAAAGTTGGCTTTGCCGAAAATTAAACCCGAGACCTCCAGATTAGCGATATTTCCTAGCAAGCCTTTTCAATAGTCCTTATGGCTCAGTGGTTAGAGGGCCGGTCTATATAGCATGCAAATGTCTCAGGTTCGATTCCCAGCGCGAAGTCCAATTGTCTGTGTTCTTTGCATTTATTTAAATTGAGGGGAAGTACATCGTGCTGTTTACACAACATGGTAACCTATATAGACTCACGCGGGATCCTGCAGTAGTATATGTAGTTCCTTTTTACACAGCTGTCTCGACTGATGGTCGAGGGTCGAATCCCCTTGTAGATGAGTTGTACCAGTGTGCCATTGACAGTCTTCGTCCCACAAGGTCTGGACATGGGTACGGTGTATGGAACGCCGTGTCTTTGCATGTTGCATGTGCCAGCCTGGTCAGCGCACAGAACCTCTTGCACTTGTTTTGTAAAACAACAAACAAAAAAAAAAAAAACATATTTGAAACTAATCGTTCTTGTAACGATTTTTATCCATATAATATCAAGCAAGCTAATGACGTTTTTGATTTTCCCATATTCGCGGTTTTTGTTTTAGCAATAGTAAGTATTTCAAATAACAAACGAAAACATAATAACGGACAAGCACATTACCCCTGATCATCATCTACAGCCACTGATCTCAGTTTATCGATGTTGTCCATTAGAATGACTTCATTGCCAAACGAGGAGGCTCCAGATGAGATCAGGTCACGTGACATATGCAAAGTTGCACCTTTTAAGGAGCTACCACCTTTAGACCGGATGAACGCTTAATTTCAAATCACGGGCTAAATGCCCCCTAGGGAGTTGAGATAATGAACACGATCATTATGCGGGCTTGAACCGCACCTGTTGACCAATGGTAATGATATTGAATTCGCCTCTGAATATGGTACCTATATGGCGCTCTATGAATGCTATTATTTTTACCAACAGGGCTGCAGGTTAAAGCTACAGATGCTTGACTGTCTGTTTTAATTAGAGTGTGTTTGAGAAGTCAAGGTAATATTTTGTCTATATGTTAGACTAAAAACACTCACCAAGTGCTGCGCAAAAGAATGAAATCATGACCACACCAAGCGAACTCTGCAGAAGACCCGCCTACATCAAATAAAAAGGTTAGAAAATATATTTGATATAATTGTATATATTTGATATTACTGGTTGAATAAACGGAAAAGGGGATATATTATTGGATATGCTATAAACAGAAGACTATTATTATGTGTATTGATTTTTCTAAAGACATATTACCATGGTTACTGAACGATGTGCCATATTTTGTTGGTAAGAAGAGAGTTTGGCAGATTATGGCCCCTCCTAAAGACCCCATCAAAACTTGAGCTAATAGTTTCTCCAATACACATATTAAAGTCATACCTGTAAAGTGTCCAAATCCACGAAAATTACTTGGAGCTTCCTCGTTTCTCTTCTACCGTGTTGTTTAGCTTATGGTAAGAGAAGAATAAAATAGGGTTTGATTTTTTTCAAATGTCCCTTTAGTATGAAGATAATTATTATTGAAAATCATTATTTCTAAAGCGTTAATCAACGCAATTGAAAAAAAGTACAATTGTTGCAGCTAAACGCGTCCGCATTGCAGCACGCTGGGAACATTCCGGCGATTGAACTTTGAGCCGAGCGAGTGCAAATTCCATGAATGCTGTACTACGTGTGTAAACATACACGGGTGCGAATATCTCAAACAGATCATTCATTACTGCGACAAATGTATGGCATACCATCAGTATTCGGTGATAAAATATGAACTCAATATTCGTTTTTTCACTAGGTAAACAGTGTTCGTTTTCACAAATCTTTTAATTGTATTTTACAATGATATTGATATAGGATTGAAGTCTCAACTGTCATTCTGTGCAATATCTGACACTTTACAGGTATCGCTTTAAGTATAATACAAAATTGTTCTATAGCTGTTGCTGTGTTTGGTAAGAATTAAACAAGCTGCCAGCAGTTATCACGAGCAAGAATGTGTTTTATACCAGCGTACCTGATTGTTATTATTTGAACGTCACTCACAATTCATATTCATGCATGGGGTTTACGGGCAAGGCCAAGGCTGAAGAATTAAATGAAAGATCAAACAAAGGGACTTTTTGTTACTATTGGGGAATCCAATTTTGATCATGCCACTTATATTTTGTGAGGCAAAAACGAAGTATTTGAGACGTTGCACATCACCAATCATAATCTTACAGATTTATTAGGACAATGGTGGACAGATGAGGAGGGAGGAATTAAATCAAGGTACTGATGGATAATTCATTTACACGAAATACGAAAATGAAAATTTGACCAGAATCCATTTTTTAAAGGTTTTACGAAACGGAAAAACGACCAGAACCCAATATCCATTTTCAAATAGAAAAACGAACTATTGAAAAACGAATAATGGCGAGTGTTTCGCATTTCAGAACATGAACTGATGAACGCGTTTCGGGTTTCTGAATTCTGAAATGCGAAACACTCGCCATTATTCGTTTTTCAATATTTCGTTTTTCTATTTGAAAATGGATATGGATACTGGTCGGTTTTTTCCGTTTCGTAAAACCTTTTAAAAAAATGGATTCTGGTCAAATTTTCATTTTCGTTTTTTCGTTTTCAAATTGAAAAACTAATTATCCATCAGTACCTTGATTGGGGGTAACTTGCGCGTAGCAGCCCGTTTATTAATATCCAAGTGTTGGTATACTGGCTGTATCGTATTAGACACTGTATACATTTAAAGGGACATTCCCTCTTTTGCAAGCCAAATTTCAAAAGTTGCGAGGTTATTGTCTTATATGAAAGAAAATGTTATTTAATAGCATGCCTGAAAAAAATTGGGACTTGAAATCTTCTTTTCGTGGAGTTATAGACCTTAAAACTAATAAACTGTGGGACGGCGGTTTATTGTGCATTATGCAGTGAGGAAGTTCGCACACAAATTCCACGAAGTACCACAACGATATGCGTGACCCCTCCGTGACCCGCGCTAGCTCCGTGACCCGCGCACAAGTAAGAATAGCCTGACCGCACAATAGGCAAAATAACCAAAACTCGCTGACTACATGTAATTACATATTCTTCATTTTTGAGATTTTTTTCTGTGACATTCATTTACAAATGTCGGCTTCACAATATCTTTACAAAAATAAATACAATATAGTTGTAATATTATGCTAAATCAGTTAAACTCTTTTATTGACCGATATATGGTCTGATGGAGGGACATATTCGTTTTTCATTCGTAGAATCCAAATTATTGGGCTGTTCGATCTGATTTTTGTTTGTTTGTGTTTCATTCATCCCCATCCGTCAACTGGACACTGTTCAGACGTTTTGTAAAAGAGGGACTGTCCCTTTAACTTGTTATCATTATAGGTATCTATGCCATATAAGTGAATTTTCGGTCTTCATTTTACATATCAACGCTCTAAAAAACTCTTGTTGAATACCAATGAGTCTCTACAGTGAGAAGGGGGTACCCCCGAAGATATCATTTCCTGACTGCTTTGAAGCTTTAAGCTCCCTCATCAGCCCGCTCACCGAAATTAACAACAAAATAACAACACAAAAACAAACAAACAAATAAACAAATAAACAAACAAATCAACAAACAAACGAACACAGTTTGAGAAGTTACATCCATGGTAAACCAACAAAAATCAATAATCACTGTAGGGAGAATTGATATCATAGTAGTGAACTGATGTTAGATTATTGCAAAACTCGCATTCCTGTGTACATTGACATTTCAAGGTCTTTCATGATATTGATCGTTCTTTTGTTTTTAATATCCAATATTCATTGTCCATTGTGTGAAACTATACTGATATATGCAGTTCGTGTTTGCCATTTAACCTTGCTTGTTCGACATGAAGTCCTTCATAACGAGATCGGTTAGTACGTATTTTGTTGATCAGAATGGTGGCATTACTTGAGAGAAATCTAATATATGAAGAGCTTAATTCTAAAAGGCGCCAAATCCACTTTGTCAACATTGGAGATATCCAGGTTGCTTTGTCTAACTGTGTGCACATCCATAAAGCTATATTATAATGGAACGTTTCATATTTTGATTTTGATTGTGTAACTTGTCCTAAAATCTGGATTTCTAGATAGCTACGTAGCTTATAAAAAATACTTATGGAAATAACGCATTTTGGAACTAAGCTATTCATTTTTAAAATTTTGTTTAAACTTCTTATAACAATTTTGCGCCTATTCCTATTGTTTCAAAGAAAAGGCATGCTTCATCTCCTATCACGTATTTTCCTTGAATAATTAAGAATTTATTCTGACGTCTATTCTTCTGACGTCTAATTCCATTGCATGGCAACATCATAAATAAACAAGTATATGCTTTAGTAGCTGACTGCAGCCACTGATTTGAACTATATACAGACATTGCTTGTCATAATATAGGGACTAGGTACTATCAAACTGGCGGAGACGTCTCCACGTCTCCGCAACGTCTCCGATAGGTCGCCATGGGTCTCCACAAGGTTTCGGAGACGTCGCCACGACTTCTGCCTGTCTATATAATACCTAGATCTACAACAATATGATAAACACCTCAGTCACGTGGTCTCTTAAACTAAAGTGGGTCAAGCAACGTCAAGCAGTGTCTCGGAGACATCTCCTCTTAGATGCCTTGGTCTCCAGTAGGTCTCGGAGACGTCGTGGAGACGTCGCGGAGACCTGCTGGAGACTGGAAAAAGCCTCCCCAAAAATCGAACATGTTTGATTTCCCCGCGACTCCCCGGAGACCCGGCTAGTCTCCAGAAAACGTCGCGGAGACGACTCCGAGACCTGCTGGAGACTGAACAAATCTTTTAAAAAAGAACATGTTTGATTTCCTCGCGACTCCCCGGAGACCCAGCTAGTCTCCAGGAGATGTCTCCGCAACCAGCGGAGACTCGAGTCGCCAGGTCGCCAACTAGTCTCCAGTGGCCATATTCATAAAAGCCCGATAGCCTATCTGTCAGCTAGGCCTTATCTCCTTGCCAAAATGCCAGTTTGGACGATAACTAGCGAGGAACTCGCACAAATCGCTTGGGTGATCACCTTTGTTTTCACAAACCAGTGCACAACACACACGTGCATAGATATGTCTTTAGTAATGTGTGTAGATTTTGCACGCTGTCTATGCCCTTACCATATCGACCAATTAACGAGCGTCTTAGCCCTGTAATACAATAGCCATTTAAAATCTTCGTAGCGGGTTGCTAAATCGTAATTCAAGGAGCACTGCTAACCATACCGATAACAAGCTAAGAACTCGGATGATCTAATTTATTCATCGTGGCTGTCATGGTAACATTCCATCTGTTGCAAGTTTGTTTGACATTGCATAAAAGCGCAGTTTACTCGAACGTGTGAATGAACGAATTTTTCCTTATTGTTCCAATCATAAAAGCGTCTTATGTGTTCTACAACGTGATGCAGTAAGGGGGGGGGGTGGGGTAGTAGAACATAATTGTCTTATCTGGGGTAAACGGGGGGGGGGGGGGGGGGGCGGTAACTTGTGTCCAAAACAAAAAGCTTGCTATAATTCCTAAATGTAAGGGTGTTACTGTAGATATGAGCGTGAGTAGGAATTATGTTTTTTTTCGGGGCGGGGGGGGGGGGGGGGGGAGGGATCACGCGTAAGCACATGTTTGCATAGCCACCCCAATGAAGTAAAACCAAATACATCTCCCTCCTCATTACGATCAAGCTCCGCCACGCTTATAATATGATAGCATGACAAGGGAAACTATTCAATTGCAGTGAAAACAGAAACTTAATTGCATTAAATAGTATTATATATAGATAGATTCATTAAAACAGAATTGAAATCACACAAAATCAATCCGAACTGCAAAAGTAAGCTAATATGTCACAAAAAGGACAAATAAAGGCAAATTACTCTCCAGATAAAAACATGTAATTTAAGCTGATAAAAGATGTTATTGCTGAAGTACAAGGATGCTAGGGCAAACACGGAAAAGTATGTTACTTGGGGAACTATTTTGAACTAACATCACGCTATCATAAAAAAAAATATCTAATATCCCTTATTCGAATATTCCCCTTGCCATGTTCACGATCGCGCCACACGCATATATACACACACAAACCGGGCAGATTGTTACTTGCTAGCAATTTAGAGGTAGATCAGAGTACCTCTAAATGTTTGGTCCAGTGTCGCTAACATTTGTCCTATCTGGCTTTGGTGAATAAGAAAAAATTAGCTGGGTGATAGGTCGTCATTCAACTTCATGCCTTTGTTGTAAGTCCAACAAAGCTCTATTCAGAACGTCCCGCATAAATAGATTTCAACGCATTTAGTCGGCACCGCAGATCTATTGTTGTAATTGTTCGCATTTCGATTAACAATGTCGTGGAATACAAAATGCTTGTGGAATTTAGACAGATGGGTTGTCATGCTAGGCCAGGCCTTGACTACGATAGCGAATTTAGCCTATCGGCCTTTTGTGAATACCAGTTAAGCCTAGCGGACATCGAAATCGTAATTTGATCAACCAACTAGCTTATCGGGGTTTGGCCACAGGCCTTTAGTAACATGTCCAAATCATCAAAACTTATTGGGAACTCTAGCGGTTCTCTCATACAGCTCGGGACAGATTTCGGTTTTCAAAGTTTCATTTCGTTCAAAAGATATTTTTGATTAAAGTGTTCAGATATGAAAATGTCTACGGGATATTTTCATGCCGTGTACAAAGTAAGTACAATGAGTTAATGAATATCACTTTGCATTTTTGCTCATAATTAACTCAGCCAAAAAACATCCAATTAACATGAAAAATTCACACATTACTTTATGGACATATCAGATCACTTCAATTTAGGCCTTGAAAGCCCGATCGCCGCGAACAAAACCGTCCAATTAACATGAAAAATTCACACATTAATTTGTGGACATATCAGATCACTTAAATCTCGGCCGTGAAAGCCCGATCGCCGCGAAAAGGAAATCCAATTAACATGAAAAATTCACACATTATTTTGTGGACATATCAGATCATTTCAATCTCGGCCGTGAAAGCCCGATCGCCGTGAAAATGTATAGTCATATCAAGTAAAATGCATAGAATACTTCGGATTTTAAAATTTTTTTGTTTAATTCTCTAATTTTTATATTTATGGTTATTAATGCAAAAAAGGTAACAAAACTCATTACAAATATTGTTCCCACAATTCCTTTTTGTTTAAATTATTAGACATTGGTTTTCACTACATATTCTTTTGACCACTGATTTGGAATAATAACAAAAACAAATACAAATTTGGAAGAGCCATGTGATTCCTAATTTTGTTTTCTATCGTTTTGATAATTTAAAAACATTTATTTCTTCGTTTTTAAACTGATGTATGTCACTTTTTTTTGTTGTTTAAATATTTAATTTTAACAATAATTAAAGTATTTTGAGCACCAAAAAAACAATATTCCATCTCTTTCCAGGTAAAATGATATTTCTACATGTTTTGTACACAAATCATACAAAATTAGCAATCTTCGGGCTGACATGCAAACACAAAAGGTCACGCTACTGGGCAATTCCAAGGTAACAGCGTGACGGTCGGAGGGTGTTTCTCATGATGAAAGTCTAAATAACTCACAAAATAAAAATGTCCAGAACCAAATTTTGATATGCATCTGTTCCCACTATCCTACCAATTATTTACAATAGGAAAGAAAATCAAAATTCCTACTAAATCATGAATTATGAATATCAATATCTGCGGTAACAGCGTGACGGCAAAAAGACATGGGTTTCTTACATGGTAAGAAACTAAGCAAACTCTGTGAACTACAGGAACATTTTGCAATTTTGTCACATTGATTCTTTGTACTAGACATCAAGCTAGAACATCCAAATAAAAATGTAGAAAAAATCCAATGTTCATAGTAAATATGATATCATAAACGTATCTGTGCACGGTAACAGCGTGACGGTAACAGCGTGACCTCTGAATTGTACATGTTATATATATATGGGAGATATTGATGAGATGAATAAGATTATGTAATTTTGATGTAGTCATCCAGAATCTATACAGAACTGGATGAATGGGTAATATAACCCAGATGCTCTGAAATGATGGTTCGCATGACACAAATTTGCAGCCTAGCGCCCTCTATTGATCAAAAATGTTTTTGGACAAAACTGAAATTCTTATCTTTTTCAGAATTTAGTTTGAGGAACCATCAAATATCAAACCCAAAATACAAACTTAATTGCAACAATGAAATATTAGACCTTTGACATCTGACCTTTGACCTTATTTCTCAAATTAGCATACAAATGTTTAATTTTATGTTGGCACAGTGCATATCTACAAGTGATTTGTTACATGTAACATGATCTCAATGTCAGTAAGTTTTTGTGTTTTTTTTATCTACAGTACTCTTTCTAACATTAATTCTGGCATTTTTTTGTGAGATAAAAAATAAACTACAATAATTTGACCTGTTGACCTTTGACCCCATGACCAAATTCTATAATCAGGTCATCTACTTCACTGAACGCATACCAGTATTAATTATCATGTCATCCTTCAAGGATTCTTGAAATATCTTGAGAATAATATATTTTTTGCATATTAATTAGCTGTGACCTTTGACCTTTGACCTCATGGCCCCAAAATGTATCAAATAATCCATACCTCTGAATACATGTCTTGTACAAAGTTTGAACAGAATCCATCCAACGAGTCTTGAGATATTGCACAAAAAAAGTAGGTTGCGTCACGCTGTTACCCAAAAAGTAACAGCGTGACCAAGTTGATATTGCTTAGATTTATTAGTGGTAAAAGATAATGCTGCTATTTAGCATCCATAATATAGCTCTATGGGTGAAGGAAGAAGAAACAAAAAATAATTTCATTCTCATTCATATTTTCCAGAAATATTAAAAATACCTGTTTTTAGGGTAACAGCGTGACATATAGATGACTATAAATGAAACAGTCACTGAAGCAGAACAAAGAGCGAAAATGCCGAAATAGATATTTATCTGATAAATTGAAGTAATGTTCTTACCAACACTGAAAGAAAATGTTATGAAAACCTATTTTTGCAGCTCTTTTAAGCTTAATATTTACAAGTATATTTTGTGAAAATAATTGAAAATTAATTTATGCTAATTAATTCCTATTAAATAATAGTTTACGGCAACATTTTTTTTAAACAAAATGCATTTCTGAATAGTTTGATCTTTAAGCTTTAATTTGATACCAAATATGTTATGATTCGACGAATTTGAAAAATGGGTGCTTATGTCAATGTTTGCTTGGAATTGCCCTACTTCGTAACGGTAGGTCCGAATTTTGCAAATTTGGTTCTAAATGATGCGCAAAACTCGAGAAAAAAAGGTCATCTACCCGCGTTCAAGTTCGAGTGCAATCAGGAAAATCGACCGGGGGGGGGGGGGGGGGGGTGGGCAGATAATGGCCCTCGGCCTTATTAGGGTTAATATAGAATAATGTTGGGGAAGAGAGATTGCCAGCAGCAGTATTTAATAGATACACATTACTCGAATGTGAATACATATTTCAAAAAGCGAAAATCGTTTCTTGATTTTTAAAGATTTGTTTAGTTTTATATTACCACACCCTGTCATTACATAAAATCAAACAACTCAAGATTTCACCGAAAAATTCTTCTTTTATATAGGATCGCTGCTTTATGGACTCTCATGTCATTACACTCGCGATTTTTAAATTTTTTTGTTGTTAGCATTCTGCTGCAAATAATGTTACAAGTTTTACAATTTTTGAATTGCAAGAACATAATCCTTAGCAATCAATCTATCTTGTATCTTTAGAGAAATGCAACAGAACTTGAATGAAGTTAATAACTTACCATTTTTTCTTGAGCCGGGATGCTTTTCTCTTAAAATGCCTAATTCGGTTGCTGTCAAAAACGATTTTTTTTTTCGACGAAAGTACACACAACGTAGCGAAGCCAAACAGCGGTTGAATACCAAATGATGCCGTAAAATGATTATAATTTGTATTAACTAAAAATATTATTTTGACGCTTATATATCTCTGATCATCAAGACTTAGACAATCCACCGCAAGTGCAAATCGACAAATCGATGAAACGTGAAACGAATTTTACTGTTTTACGGGGGAAATAGCAAGCTTTGACTGAAGAAGAATGTTAACAATAATTACAAGTCAACAACGTATGTTCCGTCTTTGCCCAAAAATGCCGCTTCAGTATCTGGCACTATGGTTTGCAGCGAAGTGAAGATAAATTGTAACCATGGTGACAAAAAGTTGATACAACAGTTGGCAAACACGAAGCAAGCCCAACGTTGATTGGTCTGTCAATTTATGTTTTACCATCCCCTTGCAGAGTCTACATGTCTAGTCAGTAATCAAATTGTAAGTAATTAAACTCCATTCAGAACATGACGATGCAATATGACGTAGCTGCGGGGGCTAGAGCGTAAGTCACGAGAGATGAATATTTAAGTGAAAATACGAATAACAAATGGGAAATGAAAGCAATGAATATAGTCCCAGACTCCCAGTCACACTTTCCCGTAAAGCCTTCCCATATTAAGAGCCACGAATTCATATTTATTGGAATACAATGAAACGGACCATAAGAGCCACGAATTCATATTTGAGTGGAATGCAATGAAACGGACCATAAGAGCCACGAATTCATATTTGAGTGGAATGCAATGAAACGGACCATAAGAGCCACGAATTCATATTTGAGTGGAATGCAATGAAACGGGGCTATTTGGTGGCATTCATAGTGATACGTGGCGAAACATGACAATGTGTGGCATAACTGGTTGTACGTGCCACTTACGGACAGGCAGAGCTGAAATGTCAAAATGTTCAAAAATTCTGCGAAATTCTGCCACGGCTAGCTATAGCTTTTGACACTGTTATGGAAATTACCGAGTGTCTGACGTACGTGGCTTTTCCGTGGTTATTCATGTAGATTCTGTGGCGTGAAGATCGAGGACTGTGTTTTACGAGGTGTTTACGCCGCCGTAAAACAATCGCCATTTAATCGGCTTTTCGTGGCTTTATAACAATTAGGCTCTATACGGATAAGTGTGACTGGGACGTACATCATACCTCTATATACTCCCGAGTAAGTGGACACACGCTTGCCGTGTGCTTGGTGATACGATGTGTCAAAGATGATGGCTACTGTCAAAAAATGCATCAATATGCCCTTTGCATATCACGTCAATATATGTCATATTTTGGTCGCAATCAAGAGATTTATCTGAACTGAAATTGTTTTATTATCATATTTAATGCGTCATTGCATTTTTAATTAATAAGTCGTTATCACCACGCTGCCACTTACTTTATTTTTCAGTTTGATGAGTTTTATGATAGTAAACGCCCATCATTCTCTTTGCAAAATGTTGTATCCCTTTAAATAAAAAAATTCAGCATACAATTTGATTTAAGTAGACAGTACATTGGCAATATAGCAACTATGAAATCAATACATTTTAGCATATCTAAATCAACTGAAAGTTGCAGTATAAATCAACAATAAAATACCATGAAATTAAAACATTTTGGAGGTTATTTTTATATAGTAAAATGAACAAAACCTTACTTGCTCAAACACAGACACACACACACATGCACACACATACACACCTACACAACAATCCGAGGACCACCTTTCACGTGCATATTCTATCAGTAGTCCCGGGTCCAATTATGAACCTGTGGTACACCTTCCTTCATCACCATCACTTATCGTCCATCACCATCATCATCCTCATTTATCATGACCATCCATCACCAATATCAGTGCCGTCCATGATCACGCTCCATGCATGGCCATTTACCGCCACAGATGGCGTTATTCCACCAAGGGCACCGGAAAATTCCAAACTATGAATGCGTCTTTCTCAATAGGGTGCCGTCAAAACACACAAAAAAGAAAACACACATTATTTCCGGCACTTTAGTATTAATAGCTAATAATGAATAGCGCCATCTATAGATCACTTTGCACCCCTAACCCTAGGTAAAAAATGTGGGGACCGGGATTTCGGTCCCGACTTTTTAAAATGTCCCGAGTCTTATTGTGTGTTTTCATGCAGTAGTCCCGACTCTGTGGTGTAGGTGTGTACAGACACACGTTCACGCACACATACACACAAAGACATACATACACACATACACACACTTTTTTCATTGTTGTTTTACCCTCAAGGAATAAGAAATCGTTAGCTAAACATACATAAACACACACACATGCAGATGCAAACACACATTCATGCATACACACAAACATACCTACATACATAAATTACTAAGTGCCCAAATAAACAAAGTACAAACAGTTCTTGTATTCAATAGAGCCAGAAACAGGCAAATTCCTTTATTAAATATTCCATATCAAAATTATTAACAATCGTATATATTAAAAATATAACATAATGTGGTTACATGCATTACAGATGTTTGAACTAGGGTTGAGCAGTAAAAGTGAAATACATCTACCAGTTCATAATTATGGTATGGCTTACTGTAATTATTTGTAAAAAAAAATCTACCATGTTATATAGACCTATACTGCGAGAAAAGGAAGGTCTAACAGAAACACATTTTGGTTATAAATATGAACATAAAAAGCAATTAACGTTTTGAAAATAATATTAATAATTACTTTCGTGATAATAATTTTGAACTATTCTAAAAGGCTCATAGCACCAGGAGCAGTCTGTTTTATGTACATAAATAATTGAACATGCAAAAATAATGTGGGATTATAAAAATAGTTACGACCTTCATGATTACATTTTATACATACATGTATTATACAAAAAAGTAGGAATGGTTTATGTTTTATTTTTTGTTTAGTTTTTGAAATTCATATAGAAACAAAATATGGAATCATGAACCACCTGACTGTAATTCATGTATTTAAAATAAATTTCTCTCCCATAAGACCATGAGACTGAATCACCATGCAAATAGTTTTCAGTAAAGCTGAGTTGAAAAAAGCTTACAACGATCTACCTCTTTAAGTATTAAGCTGCATTCAAAATATACATATATAATGAAATTAAAATTCTAAACATGCGTCAAAATTATAACAAATATATATTACCTAAAACAATGAAATATTTGTAAGAACATTTTAAAAGAGAGAAAGAAATGGAAACAGGCCTGAATAAACATATGATGCATCAAAACAAAACCGAATCCTTATAATGATAAGACAGGTTTAGAGAAATGTACACATAGCTAGGCTTCAATAGGATTTGGACAAACATAACAGTAATAATATCAGTATAATCTCTAAAGTATAGGTATTTGAATAAATCATAATATGAAAAACATAAGTTATCAGAATATCTATATCATTCAAGTTCAGACATAAAACAATCTTCATTAATGAAATAAATGAGAATGACATAATACATGTTAAAACATACTATTACTATTTATATGATGAGTATTTCAAATAATATGTACAGGCATTGAAGATTATTCTGAAGTAAAAAATAAATGAACTGTTCAAATGAACAAAAATAAAATAGGAGAGGTTATAATCACTGTTAACATTAATACATCACACACAGATTGACCAAAATACATTAACAAATAAAACAAATAAATTATATGCAATAACTACATAAAATAACCGGAACGTGAAGGAATAATGTATGCTCTTTTCAAGGCATTTTCGTAAAATCTTGCATAACTCTAATTAAAATTTCAGCCTCTTCAGACAGATTCAAATTATCATGCTGCTCTTCAAGGTTCTAATGAACTTCGATAAAATCTTTGTCACCATTCTATCATTAAAATAGCATTCATATCATTTATATCCTCTCTATATCTCTCTTGTCTCTGCCCTTCTTCTTAGACAAATGTGTTCTTGATTAAAAGTTTGTCATGATTATTTCCAATTTCAGCATTAGAAGAATCCACGGTTTTCAAGTGATCCACTAAAAGTATTGTTCATCCATTTAATATATTTCATATCATATTCAGGCTCTGACGGGTATTACATTTTATCTATATGATAATCAGAGACCATCATTACTCTGCTTTTCCTGTCATATATCAGACAATCATTTCATACCCACAGTCAGAGTCTGTCATTGTCCGCGAGCAAAACAAGTTAAATGACAAGCTTTCAATTATAACCACTACACGTTCAGAGTTCATCAATTTCCTGGGCGTAGCTGACGTATGTCGGCCTTGAGCCTGGGCTAAACAAACTCCTTCTGCCGCGGTCGCGTGCACAGACAGCCGAGGACGACGCCGAAGAGAACGATGAGGAAGAGGAGAACGCAGATGACGGCGATCCACCAGGGCTCTATTAACAGGCCCGTCGATGCCCCGCTCGACTGAGGTGCAGATGATGGGACACCTGTGTCAATCCGTTTGGTATCAGATGGAGCTGTTTGAAAAGACAGAACGGGATGAAAATTGAATAATACATTTTCATAAATCACACGTTCCTTATGCTCAGTGTCTTTGTGTCTGCTGGTGATGATTGACAAGACAAAATAATGTAATAATATAATTATCTTTAATTAAGACATATCAATCATTTTTCTGCAGAATGGTGTAGTTTTTTTTTTAAATAAGAAAACATTACTTTGCAAGCACTCATGGGCAATTTGAGCAATATAATTTTGTGTTTGTGCCAAATTTCTTCTTCACATCTTGTATGTTCAAAGACCAAATAAAATATCTATCTATCTATCTATATGTCTGTCTGTCTGTCCGTCTGTCCGTCTATCTATCTATATATCTATCTATCTATAATAAATATATATAATCCTTTTGTATGTATGTTGGCGCCACAGTGCCATGAAATTAGTAAGCTTAATGAAATAGCAAAATGCAAACATGCCAAATAAAATTAAATCTGCTGCATTTATTTTACACTTTGTACAATAAGTTTATTATGGGAGTGATTTCAGATTATGTGCTCTCTCAGGGCTTTTCTTCAAAAAGATGGACAAGACTTACCATGACAACTTCACTAAACTTGGTGCATTTATTAAAAACAGACTTAATTGCTACATTCACTCTTACACTTTTACCCCTTACAGGATTTAAATAAAGAAAATGTAATTTTATCAACACAAACTTGTCTGTATCAACTAATATATAATAGGGTGTAAATTAGACCAATACATTACTATTTCTAAGATGGAGGAAATTACATCTTTTTGGTGCAAAGAAATCGTTCTCTTAAAGTGTGATTTCTCTTTCAGAGAGATATTTGGTAAAGTGCTGATGCTGTGTGTATTATTTGCTACATCTGGAACTGGATGTAGTGATGTTCGTGTTTGTGATTTTGCAAACGGGTGCGAAATGATTCACAGCAAAGCAGTATATCTGCAATGGTACAGTCACATGACAATTAGGTGGAGAGGATGACATGTGCAGGCATGGGAGGGAAATCTTCAAGAGGGAGGCCCGAGCCCTGCCAAGGCATATGCAACAGAGGAAGATCAAATTGGAAGTAAAAAGATTATATATGGGGATATATGGATCAACGTCTTGGGAATGAACACTGTCAACACCAGTGGAATTGGCAGTACCAACAGAAAATCCAAACGAGGGGGACAAAGCAAGGTAATCCTCAAGAGGGAGGCCGAGCCCTGCCAAGGTATATGCAACAGACGAAGGACAAATTGGAGGTAAAAAGATTATCTATGGGATGTATGGCTCCAGGTCTTGGGAATGAACACTGTCAACACCCTGGACAGGAGGGTTTGTTGAATAGATGTCGTGACACTGCAAAGACCCCACACACACTCATGTGATGATTTGGGAGGATATGTCAAATAGAGGCCAAAACGGCAGCAATCCCCACACATAGGAGTGTATGAAGAATGGAGGTCCAACACTGCAGCATCCCCACACGTATATACGTGATGTAACAGGGTGTATGAAAATAGAAGATCCAAGAGTGACTGGAAATAGATGATCCACACAGTAGTGTCCCCTCCAAACATGATGAGTTAGGAATGTATGACAAATAAAGGTCCACATGGCAATGGCCCCACTCACACGTGTGATGAAACAGGAGTGTATGCAGGAAATAGATGTCCACACGGCAGCGACCCCACACACACACACGTGTGAGGTGACTAGCAAATTACAAACTACCTACCTTCATTATTTTTATTGCATGGTAGCTAGTCGAGGTGATTCAGTAAACGTACCTCTATCACAGTTGGTTCCCGAGTAGCCATTCACACAGTAGCACCGGTAGCTGCCCAGTGTGTTGAAACAAGAGCCTCCATTCTTACAGGGACTCAACTCGCATTCATTGATATCTGGGAAAAAAAGTGGTACTTGTTTAGAACTGGAATATATCAAATATTAAAACGATTCAAAGTCATCAATGCAGTGACGCCTTTACTTCAAAGGTTGCTAAAACAGAAACCTAAATTGTTGATTGGACCCAAATCTCATTACATGATATCTGAAAGAGGTCGAAGAAACAAATGAGTATCAATGTTTGGGATGTTATTTTAAATGAGTCATCAATGCACGTGGCGGCCGTTTGAAAAAAAAGCCGCAATTGTCGAATGAACTTAAGTCACATTTGATATCTGGATGATCAAAGAAAAGATGGGTAGTATAATTGGAATATATTAAATATTTTACATATTAAATATTTTACATATTCAAAGTAATCAATTCAGTGACACCCGTTAAATTACACAAGATTCATTATCAGGATTAAAAGACCGGGTAATCATTATCATTATAACTATTTTGAGAGGGTAAACCCTCTCAAAATTACTTTTCTTCGATTGGTGAAAATCTTGCTGTTAATATTCCCGCATCAGATAAGCATTTTGCGGATTTTTTGGGCCAGCCCAATTCAAACTCTATATTTTTTGTTCCTATTCACAGATATGAAATTTTAGATATTGTTTCGAAATTTGATTCTAAGAAAAGTTCTGGACATGATGAAATTAATAATTTTATTTTAAAGGGCATTATACCTTCTGTTGTGGATCCTCTCGTTCATATTTTTAACTTGTCTTTATTATATGGCCAGGTACCAAACTCTATGAAAATTGCCAAAGTAATTCCTTTGTTTAAAAAGGGCGATAAATTAGATGTAAATAATTATCGACCGATTTCCTTATTATCCTCTTTTTCAAAAATTTTAGAAAAGATAATATATTCTCGTACAGAATCCTTTTTAAAAAATAACAATATTTTTTCTAGTCTCCAATTTGGTTTTAGGGAAAAACACAATACTGTACACGCATTATTGTCCTTTATTGAGAAGGTAGCTCATGCAATCGACAAATCGTCTCATACGATAGGCATTTTCCTGGACTTCTCCAAGGCCTTCGACACGATTAACCACGATATTTTACTTTATGAACTTTCACATTATGGTATACGTGGGTTGGCCTTGGAGTGGTTCAGGAGCTATCTTTCAGACAGAAGGCAGTATGTATTTTTAAATGATAACTCTTCAGCTCCCCGTAATATAAATTGTGGTGTTCCACAAGGTAGTATATTAGGCCCACTTTTATTTATTTTATATATTAATGACTTCTGTCGATCGTCCAAAATTTTGTCATTCGTACTTTTTGCTGATGATACAAATTTGTTTTTTTCTCATACGGATTCTCATAGATTAGTTGAAATTATTAATATTGAATCGAGTCATATTTTATCATGGATAAGAGCGAACAAATTATCATTGAATCTCCAGAAAACGAAATATATGTTGTTTAGTAAATCTATAGATTCTTCGTTACCGGCTAACATAGTTTTTGAAAACACCCCATTGGAGCGTGTTTCATTCATTAAATTTCTGGGTGTAACGGTTGATAGTAACCTTTCTTGGAAACATCATATTGATAATATTTGTAAAACTATTTCTCGTAATATTGGTATTATTTATAAAGTAAAAACATGTCTTCCTTTTACTTCACTAATTATGCTTTATAGTTCTTTGATACTCCCATACTTAAATTATGGTCTTCTAGTTTGGGGAAACACACATGAAACTTTATTAGATAAAGTGTTGTTATTACAAAAGAAGGTTATTCGTATTATTTGTAATTCCCCTTTTCGCTCCCATACTGACTCTTTATTTTTTGAAAATAAAATACTGAAGGTAAAAGACCTATTTTTATTTCAACTTGGTCAATTTATGTATAATTATAATAATAACATGCTACCATCTGTTTTTCAAGAAATGTTTTTTAAAAATAGTTCAGTTCATAATTATCCAACTAGACATTCTGAAGAATTTCATTTACCTCTCTTGCGGACCCTACTTGCTCAAAATACATTTATATATGAAGGTCCTAAATTATGGAATTCTTTAAGTAATGAAATAAAAAATGATCCATCGATTAATATCTTTAAGAAAAAATTAAAATTGTTTTTATTACAATCTTATAAACATTGAATTATATCTCCCATTTACTCTTATTTCGTGCTTACGTCATCCTTAAACAAGGTCATTCTTTACTCGCGGACTCAAAATGTAATCTGATATTATATATTGTGCCTTCTCCTGCATTGTTTTATTCTATTATGCGCAAGTCTTTTTCCTTATTTTCACTTGAACCCCACTTGCAGCTTATCTTTTACATACATTTGTACCTCCGATCTCTCACTTCCTTTTGGCAGTGTCTCATTGTTTGTATTGTGTGCGTCTTCTCCTATTTGTGTCATGTAAAGTTCTCTCTTGTCCCATGTTGGTCTCTGTTGGCATCCCCTTTCCCCCCTTTTTCCTCTCTATATTTGTTTATGTTGTTGTAGTCTAGAATGTGTTAATTTAAATGTACAATATACCTAACTATTATTTGAGGGTTCCACAATTGTACAAGCATTGCTTTTTAGTGGACCCCTCTTGTTTCCAATATGTATATCACTATTTTGTGCAAATTATCATTCATTTGTAATGTTTTGTTGGAAGCAAGAATAAATTGAAATTGAAATTGAAATTAAGTGATGCCAAAAGTAAAGATAACATTATTCTTAATGCTGTGAATATTTATACAAAATTAATTTATTAAGAGGTTGGGTGTCTACAGGCCCCAAACATTTTCAACTGATGTTTTCCAGACTACTACGTACCTTCATTGCAGTTGGTGCCCGTCCATCCAGCATTACACTGGCAGCGGTAATCACCACTGCCGATGTTGAGGCAGGTACCAAATTTGCAGGGTCCGCTGTCACAGGGATCCACCACCTCTTCTGCACATACAAAAACAAATTACACACAATAACAAAACAATGCAATTAAAATCTTGTGATTACAAGACAGCTAGTTGACATCCTTGATAAGATTCATCTGATTGTGAAATGTTTAATTAGGAAAATGTTATTTTCACACAATCAACTTACTTTTTTTAAGCTTGACGTTTCGAACATCTTCGTTGTTCTTCATCAGAATGTCTGAGTCTGACCGCTAGATGGCGCGGTCAGACACTGGTCCCACACGTGACTCAGCATGTGAATCAGCAATCACGGATCATGTCGCACAATATAATCACAGCATCGATTGGGACAATAGCAAAGTCTTGGAAAGAGAATCTACCCGCTTTACCAGATGGGTAAAGGAAGCGGTGTTGATAAGAAAGACTAAGAACATGAACAGAGACGAGGGGGGCTACATGCTGAGTCACGTGTAGGACCAGTGTCTGACCGCGCCATCTAGCGGTCAGACTCAGACATTCTGATGAAGAACAACGAAGATGTTCGAAACGTCAAGCTTAAAAAAAGTAAGTTGATTGTGTGAAAATAACATTTTCCTAGCTAGTTGACAGTTACTTGTGAGGGCTCACATGCCTACGGGCAACAGTAAATGATTCTTCTTTTGTGAGCCCACGCCCACTTGTAACTGTTCCTTTTCTCCCTTTTCTTCACTTTCTCCTTTCATTGTATGATTTTGTATTCTGTACCTGTCAGTTATGAATATGGGCCAAATAAATAATAGTAATAATAATATTGCGATTTCTTAATGCATTGAAAACTTTTGGTACAAAGACTCCAGCCGAGTATTTTGGGGACAAGTACTGAGTAGGTTAATGCAATTATGAATTTAAAAATAATACTGCCACAATGATCATCTAGAGGTACGTGTACTTGTCATTTAATACCATGAGGCCTGAAGAACATGGAACCACATAAGAATTGTCAAATTGTATAGTAGGAAACAGCTAGGTTGAATCGAACTACGCACCCTGCTCACAGCGGCTTCCAGTGAAGCCTGGCGGACAGTAGCACTCGTATTCAAAGTTGCTCACATCCACACAGGTTGCTCCATTCTGACAGGGGTCACTACTGCATGCACTGCCTGTAATTAAATATAACAATATGTGTACATATCATTAGATTAGCAATCAAATTAGGTGCTTCATAAATCGAAAGCATTATTATAATTATTATTGCTGAATTATCATGAATTTTGTTTAAAACCCCAATACTAAATTATAAGTTCCCTACAGCTTGTGAAGCTTGCCAGAAGTTTGCCTGACACAGAAACAACTAATTTCTGTCCGATGTCACTTACCGTACTGGCATAGGTCACCGAAGAATCCCGGCAGACAGACACACGTGTAGGTAGTGAATCCTTCGCGCACACACGTGGCTCCGTTGAAACACAGGTTCTCGGCACATGGATCAGGTGGAGCTAATTATATTGAATTTTGAAGAAAAAAAATGATATTGAATAATAACAATCATACTAGCTACTATAGTACTACTACTAACAATAAGATAGAAATGATCTAACAGTACAGCTTATATGAATTATTGTTACAATTATAATATCAATAATAATGATTATACTACAACTACTACTATAAATCATCTTCATAATAATAATAATAATAATATTTACTATAAAATGATAGTATTATAAAGGAAATACACAATTCTATACAGTAACACTATTTCATTCATATTCTAATAATATCCTATCATTTTCGGGATTAAAACATGCATTTTGTGCATAATAGAAATATATGCCTTCAGTATTTGTTCTCTATTTATTTGATATTCCTCACCTATCTGACAGTGGACGCCAGTATACCCATTGACACAGATACACACATAGCCGTTGATGTCGTCAATGCAGCTTGCTCCATTCAAACATGGGTCACTGTTGCACTCCTGGATGTCTGTTGAGGAAAGGGAAGACAATCCATGTAATTCATATTTGTTTTCTAAATTACTACATAGAGAAGATACATAGAATTGAGTAAATTGAGGCATGATTTAATTGTCATGTTAGTAATTTATATGGTAGCGTACTACTGTGTAAAAATTGTAGTTGATTTATTTGTCCTTATTCCTCATATAATTTTCCTAATCTTTACAATCAATTAATAATAATACAAATATTTATTAGTGCTAAACATTTTACATATCAGGCATCAAAAAGAAATATTTACTCTTATAATAAAGCAGTAATACTGGCTGAAATATTGCAAGAACCCATATTACTTTTGTAAACTGTACTTTACAGGAAAGGGAGATTACACAAAGTATCAGAATAAGTTGTTGCCATATTCATATTAAATGTCCATATTTACAAAAAAATCTAGCACAATAAACATAAACAAGTCTGTCAACCTACTTATTTCACAGTATGTGCCGGTGTATCCAGGATTGCATTGACAGGTGTACTGGCTGCCTGAGCTGATACACGTGGCTCCGTTCTGGCAGGGGGCTGTAGAACAGGCATCGGCCATAACTATACAAAAATTGATAAACACAAACACAATATAAATATGTTGTAAAAGTTATAAATCATTCAAACTTCATAATTATACAAAACAGCTGCGTAAGTGTTTTAGAATTCATAAAAATGTAATGAGGTTGCGAGGTCTTTATAAAGATTGAGGGTGAACATGAAACAGTGTCTACTTGCAACAATTATTCACAAGAATTCAGCATTGTGCACAATAAAGATACTTTGAAACATAATTATTATTATTAAGAATGTTTCCTACCGTCTTGGCAGTATCTGCCGGTAAAGCCAGGGGCACAGTCGCAGCGGTAGCTGGTCCCACTGGCAATGCAGGTCGCCCCATTCTCACACTGGTCATAGTCACACGGGTTCGCACCTGGAGAAAAAAAAACAAAATTAATTGGTAAATAATACTACTAATGAACAACATTTATTGTGAGCTGTTGACCCCATTGCAGAAAAACATCATTGTTGCAAATAGTTTGATGAGAGATGCAAGGTTATTTATGATGTCAGGTGATTAGAGTTTATAAATGGATTTTCATATGCTCTAAAATTTAAATTTAAATAATTTGTATTCTATACGTCTATCTAGCTTCATTATAACCTAAAACTATTGAGCAATCCCCATCCACAAAGAGTATGCTTTCATAATCAAGCCCTCGATAATTGACTCATATTATTACACAGGTGATTTTCTAGTAGATAAGCAGTATTCAGCATTAACTTTTCATCGCAAATAAATTAAATGATCAACTGCATTTGTTGCAAGACTCACCGATTGGCACTTCATTCTGACACAGCTCGCCGTACCATCCAGCCACACAGTAACACATGAAGTCACTGATGCCATTGCCCGTCTGCACACAGTCTGAGCCATGCAGACATGGGAAACCCTCGCAGTTATCTGTGAACAAGTAGAGGGAAGGTAATTTTAGAATATACTTATGGTAAGAAAGTAATTTAGAACAAATAAGTTTCAAGTTTTATGAGCCACTTATGAAACCCTCTGATCACTTAACTCACTCAAAATAATAACAATAAAATGAAATCAAATAAGGTGAATACGTAAGGTAAATACATAAAATTATTCAGAAACTGCTCAAAACTTTGTATAATCAACACCTACTCATACCCATTTTACAATTATCATGTAGTGACTGCATACTACAAGCGAATATATACAAATAAACAGAAAAGAAAAAACAAAGTGTCCAGTAGCTATGGAGATAACATTGAAAGGAGAATGAAAGGGGTTCCTTACATGCAAGAGCTTCGTCAATAACGCTGATGGAGAAGCCGCGGGCAGTGAACGATCCTGTCTCCGCACCGGTGGTGAATACGACCCAGATGTCGTTCGCTTCCGAGTCAAAGTTTGATGGGATGGTGGTGCCGGAGGCTCGCACCACGACCGAAGAGCGATCGTTAGGATCCTGACCGTTACCGGCCTCCAAGAAGTCCAGGCCCTCCCGGGTGCTGAAGTCCATGAAGATGACACGCATGCGGCGCGTCGGTGGGATCCGGATCAGCCAGCGACAGAACCGTCGGGAGTCATATTGGTTGGGGTAGTTGGGAGACATGATGGTGTAGTCACCGTTGACGGGGATGTCCACAGACTGGATGCAGTCATTGGCTGTAGTTATTGAGAAGAGGTAATAATGATAATCATAATAATAATGTCATATTAAAAGCACTCAATACATACATGTATATATGTTTCTAAGCTATGTTTCTAAGGTTATGTATTGTGATGAGAATAAAATGTGCCAGATAATTTTCTTGAAGCAAATTTTTAATAATTGCTCAAACGTGATTGACATTTTCATTGACATTTTATCATTTATAACAATGCATGAATTCATGACTCATGATGACTGTAGATTGTATAGCTGTAGTCTTGTATGAGAGAATGTTTGTGTAATGATTACATCTTAGGGATAACATTTGTATTTCTGTCTGTCAGCTTACCTTCCTCACACCCGATCTAAGTGAATCCAAGGAGTGGAACAATTTCACTTGGCAGCCAACCTGCCTATAGTAGCCACTGAATGTTATCTCCTGCACAGAACCAAACTGTGTTATAGAACTATATATAGAGGCCAACTGTCTACAGTGGTCACTTTTTCCCCCTTTGGTGGTTGCTATATACCGATTTTACTGTATGTCCTCATTTTAGGATTTCCAGCTTACCTTCTTCACACCTGATCCCTGTGAATCCATTGGGGCAGAGACACTGGAACTCATTCACCAGGTTCAGACAGGTGGCCCCATTCTCACAGGGGTTGGATGCACACTCGTTGATGTCTATTGAAAAAAGTATTTTAAAATACATATTACGTTGAAATCCTCAAGCAGGTCTTGCAAAGGTTTTAAATAATGAAGAAACAAAGATGACAACAGGTATAATTACACATTCATAGGAATACATCATATTGCACCCTTTTAAAAATGTTAACCGTTCATAAAATTAACTAAATGTATTTGGAAGATTTATTAATAATGCATTGCTATAATTTAAACCTGTTATTCCCATATTTTATGAAAGGTCAATTTAACATCTAATTTTAATTTAATTGAATGAAGTACTTTTTATAGAAAAAACATACACAAAGTATAAATGCTAGTAGTAATTAATTACAAACAAAATACTTTGGACCAACCTGTTTCACAGAATGTACCCTGGTAGCCTGGCTGGCAGCTGCATATGAAGCCATTCACCATGTCCACACAGTTGCCTCCATTCAGACAAGGGTCACTGGCACACTCGTCAATATCTGAGGAGAGTTGAAACAATGATAATTTTATTTATAACATTTTAGCTATAGGAGATATGTAAAAGCAATGTTTTTTATGCAAGGGAAGATGTGGCATTGGTTGACTGGCAGCTGAACATGAATGAAGTTATTCACTATGTCTACACAAGTGCCTCCATTCAGACAAAATGTGAAAATGTTTAGTAATAATAATAATCATGAGCATTTATATAGCGCAGCTACTATAAATACATACTGTATGAGTTATGAATGAAAAGATATAGCTATTCCGACAAGCAAATATATATATTTTGTTGAATCGCAAGTACCTGATTCACAGTGGGTACCAGTGTACCCTGCAACACAGAAGCAAGTGTAGCCATTGATGTCATCTACACAGAATCCTTCATTCTGGCATGGATCACTAGCACACTCATCGTTGTCTAAAGAAAATAGAAATAAAAACAAATATTTTATCATTCAATTTATCAAAATATGCATTCAGCAGTACAGTTTCAAATATTTCAGATACTTTGGTGAGAACTGACAGACATGTACAGCCATTGATGCTATATATAAAGGACCCTCAAATAGCACACACAATGTCATCTGAAGGGAATATAAATAGAAATATAACAATGTTCATCATATGATCACTTAAAATATGCACCCAGCAATACAATTATTTTGGGAAAACTAATACACATACATAGCAAATTTGTTTGCCATCTACAGAGAGTGCATCATTTTCAGGACAAAAATAACACATTTGATCCTAACTCCTGCTTTTCCAGAGAAGGAGAAGATGAGGCAGATGAAAAGGACAATTAATGAGGGGAGAACAAATTACATAGGATATGACATTTGGCAATATTTACTGGTCTTTCCCCGATTTGTATGACAAGAATAGAAGAGAGATGAAGAGGGAGATGAAAAAGGCGATGATTGGGAGAAGAGGAAGGAAAATGATAAAGGAGGTAATAAATATATTTGCCAATACTTACCAGTCTCGCAGTCTGTTCCAGTGTATCCGGGCACACATTCACAGCTGTAGCCACCAACAAGGTCTGTGCAGGTTGCTCCATTCAGACAGGGGCTACTCTCACACTCTTTGATTTCTTTTATAGGGAAAAACGAAACCAAAAACAAATTAGAATTGGGTAAAGACAAGGTTGACATAAATGTATGTCTATAAATCATTGGGGCTTCAATACCTACCCATGCCCACTTATGTTGCTTTGTTTTGCCTTTTCAAAGCAGCTCACAAAACATTTGGGTATACAATCCTTAACTTCTAAAAAAAAAAAAACTTTTAGTGCAAAATTTGTTTGTTTTCCATGAATGATATCAAACAGTATTTATATTGTTTTCCTTTTGTATACTGATCATTACCTTAATTTTAGTGCATACTCCATATCACAAAAGCAATGTGTAACACTTTTTAAATCAATTTCTTTCTGCATTGACACTAGTAATGAGATCAAGAGGGTTACCTGATTGAGAATGTCGAGATGTATTTGGCTGGGATAAATGAAACCAACCCAAACCACCTTCAATGGATTAGAACTTAATATGACATACCCATCTCACAGTTGATTCCCTCGTACCCAGACGGGCAGGAACAGTTGTAGAAAGTCCTGAAGTTGTTGCAGGTTGCTCCATTCTGGCAGGGGTCTGACTCGCACACATCATTTTCTGTCAAATTGAAATTAGAAAATGTTTTCATTTAAATGTTTTCTATACAATACTAGAAGAGGATGCAAATATATTGGGTTAAAGGGCTCCCATACAAATATATACAAACATTTTCTACAACATGAAAGTTTATATGTATTGGTACTTGGTATTTAGATTGTTTTTAACTTGTTTACAATACATATTTCGTTTAATAATACATGTTTCATTTATTTGTATAAATATAAAACCGTACAAATGAAATGTTTCAAGTTCATTCGTTGGAAATATGAATACAAAACAAATAAAACAGTACTATTTTGTATATTTGTATAGACTGTTTGTGTAGAGTAGTAATAAGCTACAACTTTTGCAGACTAAAAGTAAATAAGGAAGCAATAAGTACCATTTTCACAGAGAATGCCGTTGTAACCCTCCATACAGACACAAATGAAGGAGCCGATCTGGTTGACACACATAGCCCCGTTCTGACAGGGGAAACTGGCGCAGTTGTCGGTCACTGCAAAAACAGGGGGTGTTAAGAATAGACAGATAATGCATAAAATCAATGCACTAATGATTGGAGTAAAAAAAACATGACTTATTAAAGTTTGACATGGATGAAGGTAGGTTTATACTTTCACAAATTTTCTATATACACATTCCACTTTAAAATATTCTCATTCAGATGAATATGATTTGACAAGTTATCTGAATATACATTAATCTTATGATTCAATTTACAAAGTGGGGGACCTCTTTCATGGTTTGAATGTCATCATAATCAATGGAGTATTTTCTTATGTAATGTAGCCCATTTATAACAACTGATTCACAGAATTACTAGAGCTGCATGCAGGGAAGTTAAGCTTATTCTTCATGTCTACATACCGGTTTCACAGTTGATTCCTTCATAACCCAGTGGGCATTCACAGGTGTAGTTGACTCTGAAGTTGTTACACGTCGCACCATTCTCACAGGGGTCTGATTCACAGGCATTCAGTTCTGTTGGGTTAAACAATGTTATAACAATTTGAATTGAATATCTAACAGATCAAATTGAACAACTACATCATATCAAACCCAAATAAGATCATTATATCATCACAATCGAATTGAATTACTTACACAATCAATCAATAATTACCACTAAACTCACCTCACAAGTACAACCATTTAATCAGATGTTTGACAATGAAAGTTCAGAAAAACTCTACAAAATAAACCACTCGTTATCCTAAAAACTTCCATCCCCATTCTTGCTCTTGATTCTACAAATATAATCATGAAAGCTACCATCCAGAATCCCAATGTCCCAACAAAATGTTTGTAACAATTACAACGGATGACTGAGCAGCCAAAAACGTACCAATCTCACAGTCAACTCCTTCAAAGCCTGGCGGGCAAGAGCAGGTGTAGTTGGAAAAGAACTCATTGCAGGTGGCTCCATTCTGACAAGGGTCTGACTCACAAGCAAGCAGTCCTGCGTAAATAAAGATGTTCAATAGGAATAAAGTCACATATTATCATCAATATTGTAAATAGTTTCTAATTTGAATATTTTAATCCAGCATTAAAGCAATGTAATTTACAATATAACACTAATTCAATAACTTATACCATGGCACATATAGTTCATGAATTATGAAATGTAAAATATTCAAAATAAATTAAAGACAAAAAACTAAAAGTACCCAATACCAATACAGCAACTTAGGATTCACATACTACTTCCACTAAAATTGCAATATCTGAGGGAATTGATTATACTAGAACTAAAGAATACAACATACTCTGTTCACAGTTGTCTCCTGTCCACCCTGGGGGACAGATACAGATGTAGCTGTCGATATTGTTGATACACTCTGCTCCATTCTGACACTGGTTAGGATCACAAGCATTAACGTCTGCAAAAATAAAATAATACACCAGTTTTATATACATGTATATTCAAATTCTATGTACACCCTCATTTTCTACTATTTGTGACCAACTCGCTTCATTCTGGTTTGCATTTGTCAAACCCTATTTTCATGCACCTTATCTGATGGTATAAAGATGTGCTTTTTAGCTTTGTAATGTTGGTAACTATACTGAAGATTACCGTCTTACCACTTTTACAGCATACGATTTCAAAGCCAAGTGAAGATGTGTGAATGCACATGAGCAAAAGTTCCAAAAAATCCAAAATTTGTATTGATATCAAACGCACAAAGATGGAATAATATAGTTCTAAAGGGAAAAGGGCTAGCTTACCATTTTCACAGTCCATGCCTTCATAGCCTGGAAGGCATGTACAGTTGTATGATGTGTAGAAGTTGTTACAGGTTGCTCCATTCAGGCAGGGATCAGGATCACAGGCGTTCAGGTCTGGTGTAGAGAAAATGCAAATTAAATAGTTTAATTAACTTTATTGATACAGAAAGGAGTATAAGAGACAAAAACACAAATATGTGCAATATTGATTTGCAAGCATGTACACATATGCTAGTATGGGTGAAGATGAATGGATCTTGTCAATGAAAAAATAAATAAATGTGGGTAACATTAAAATGAATGATCAAGTCAGAATTAGAACCACTTACTCTCCCGTTTCCCTTGCTCCAGCAGGAAAAAAAATATGCCATTAGAACCTAATGTAGTACTGCAAATGCATTAGGTCCTGCACTATATACAATGTGTGTGAATAATTTACAAGAATTCACAAATTTCACATTTGTTAAATTATGCATGCAAGGTAGTGTTTTTGAAGGACAGAAACAGATTGAGGAGATTAAAGACCAGAGGTAAACATGCATACTTACCTGCATTTTTGTCTGACAAAACAAAGTGCAGACATACTGTATAGGACCAAACTATGGGCTTAAAGTGAAAGCATCCATTACCTGTCTCACACAGCTCCCCCGTGAATGCCTCAGGGCAGGTGCAGGTGTAGAATGTGATGAAGTCATTGCAGGTCGCTCCATTCAGGCAGCCGTTGCCAATACATGCATCTTGCACTGAAAGTGATGTGTAAAAACAGGTGCATACAGGATACTATGTGTGTAACGACATGTGATTATATGATATGAATTATATGGAGTGCAAAACTAAATGTGCATTGAAAACAATTACAATTATGCACATGGAAAACAAATCTATAAGGAATAATTTGATTCTTATTGCATGTACCTGTTTATTACACTGCTACACTGTTATAGCAATATGAATTATGTCCCCTAATAATGATACTGAACATCGCAACATCCATCGAACTACTGTATTATTAAAGGCATATATGCTTGGGTTATAATGGGTAGTCAGCAAATTCCAACTCGACTCCACCGTAATCTCTCGAGGTAAACTCCAATATGTGTTGGATCGATCGAAGAGAGGTGCTTCGAAATATCTGAACAAAGGCCTTCTTATGAAATTGCATGCAGCAAACAAATTTCTCACGCTATCACCTAAGGCATCAAACAGCGGCACTTTGAAGTCGGTTGCGGTTAAGTGTGTTACGTGATATTTTCGCTCGTAAACATCTCTGATGGATCTCCATTCGACTAGTATACAAACATTCCGAACGCGGCTATTTTTGATGCATTTTTGACTCGGGTATTCGGAAGTGGGACAGTTTGCGATCGCTACTTATAACTGAGCCAATGGGGATTACGTACCGTGCGTAAAAGTGCGCAAGATGGATCCACGCGTCTAATATACAGGTCTGAATTCCCTTTTATTAGGACATCAGATACACATCTCACAATCACTCCACACTTAATGCACACACTTTCAACTCACTGTGGAGCATTCCCACCTGCTACAGGTGCACAAATGCTTTGTACATGGGATGCAATGCCACCACTTACCATTCTCACAATCCATTCCAAAGTACCCGGGTGGGCAGGAACAGGTGTACGAGTTGAGCATGTTGGTACAGTTGGCTCCATTCAGACAGGGGTTGCTACCACAGGCATTGAACTCTGCATGAGAGAAAACAGGTAAATAGCTTTAGTTCATTACAAAATAATAGCAAACAAAAAATACTAGCTGATTATTTATCATAGGTCATTGCATATCAGATTGTGCATATGCTAATTGTCTTTTATTTAAATTATGATGCATTGTAGCAAAGCAGAAAGCCTGTTAAACTATTGGTAAAAACACCATCAAACAGAATGACAATGTTCAAGAGATTGGTATAAAGAGATTTTTCACCACAGACCAGACCCTGAGATATCATGGGCGCTATCCTTAATCTTCTAATGCCACATGCAACTCATCACTTTAGATGCTGTTAATATAATTAGTATCAACATGTGACATTAGATATTAGATTAAAGGTGCTAATGGACTATGTATTAAGCGGGTATTTCAGAATCTAAATAGGGAACAGGTTTATAATTATCTTTACCTTCTGTGCAGTTGTCTCCCTTCCATCCAGGGGCACATGTGCAGTTATAATCTCCCAACACGTTGGTGCAAGTAGCCCCATTAGCACATGGGTTAGGCTCACATCCATCAAGTTCTATTAGGGGGGGAAAAAACATGACATATTATGCATGAATTGATATTTATTTTTAGTGAATGAAACTTCATACAAAAAAAAGAGTAATTTTGATTCATCTAATTGAATAAAAAAATAATAGTGAATATCACACTAAACACAATAAAGCAGTTATCAAATCCTAAACTTTCTGTCATTATGTATACAACTAGCAAATCAAAATCCATAGTTACATAAAACTAAATATCAAATCAATATCACACAGAGAGCTAGTAGCCAAAAATGCTGAATCTAAACCTCGGAATAGTTTGATGTGGTATGTTAGAAACACTGGATATTAAGAAAGTCAGCAGTTAACAATGGATATCATATATATGCTCATAAGGAAGTCTTACCTATTTCACAGAGGTCACCCTCGTAGCCTGTAGGGCAAATACACGTGTAGGAGTCGTCTGGGTTCTGCATGCATGTCGCACCATTCTGACATGGGTCACTGGCACATCCAGAATAGGCTGGAAAAAGAAGGCATTTGCAAGAAGTGAATTAATATTCATACCTGATAGCCTCACACTATAATTCAAATTGATTGCAAAGATTGTTGATAATTCAAACAATAGTGGCCTCAAAGATATGCATTTCTGTACTTGCTAGACAATGAAAAGCAGGCAGTTCTCAAAATTACCCATACACCAATGTAGACAAGATACTGTATACATACAATCACATAGGACATAATGAGTTGAAATGCTATTTTATGCATACAATTTTGTAAATGATTGAATAAGGAAATAGAACTTACTTTCGCAATTTTCTCCTGTAAATCCAGTTGGACATGTGCAGTTGTACGAAGTCCTGAAGTTGGAACAGGTTGCTCCATTCTGGCAGGGGTCAGGATCACACAGGTTGATTTCTGGGGAATGAAACAAAGTATTACAAATTATCAATTACTAATAACTATAAGAATACTCAAGTTTTATGTAACAATTGCTAAGCTGAATTACTCAATTTGTATGGGGGGGGGGGGGGTAGTTTGATAACCTACCATATGCAGGGAGTAAATAAAAACAAAACATATGGTATCAGTCAGTTTGAATGCTAGAGGTATGGGAAAAAGTAAGGCTAAGTCAGCATTTTAGTTTTATAATAATTCGTTCATGGTTCTTTGTTTGGGAAACATGTCTTGCTTGGTTAATCAATTCATTTTGGGGTCCCTGAGAGAGCATGCCTACACTTTGATTTACACATCACTACAGCATGAAAGATTAAGGTGAAGTGACTGCAGACTTACCGGTCTCACAGAGAACTCCTTGGTACCCGGCTGGACAATCACACCTGTACGTGTTGTTGGCTTCCTGCGCACAGGTTGCTCCATTCATACAGGGGTTGCTATCACAACCAGTATAGTCTGAAGGGAAAAAAAACATGAATAATAAACATCAAAACAATTAAATAACATTATCAATTCGATAAACTTTTAAATAAATAGTTTTATCCATAGCTATAATGTAATTATTGCAAACATCTTAGATCAATTCATATAAGGGTCCCTGTCACAGTTGGTAGCCTATAGTCTGGAAAAATTATAAGCCTCTAAATATATTATTGTGATGAACTAAATAACATTTCTACTTAGAGGCAAATTCAAAATGACAAAAACAGACAACAGAGACTGTAATACAATATGAAGGTATAAGGGAAGAAAGATTTTCATAACGATAAAGAAACCTACCTTGACACATGGTGCCACTGAACCCTTCAGGGCAGATGCATGTGTAAGATGAGTTGGAGCTGACACAGGTTGCTCCATTCTGGCAGGGATTACTGTCACAGCCAATGTAATCTGTAAATTTCAAACAGAAATTGTAATAACAAATTCTACAGAACAATTTGTTTAACATTGAAGGAATTGATTCAGGACTATAAGAAAATACTTGGGCTGGGAGAAAAAAAAAATCCTTATATATTTTACCCTATACAACTTTGGCTACCTCCATCAAAGATCAAAATGAATGCATTTCTTTGCTCTGTTATACCATGTTCCTCAATCATTTGTATTTTACTAAAGTCATTTTCAGGTTATTGATGTCATTATTTGTTTGCGGTCCTACAACGCTACACAGTTACAAGATTCACTACTTACTCTGACAGTTGTCACCCGCAAAGCCCATCGCACATGTGCAGTTGTACGATGTCCTGAAGTTGGTACAGGTTGCTCCATTCAGACATGGGTCTGGATCACACAAGTTGATTTCTAGGAAAATAGGGTAATGTTAGAAAAATGTTTTTACTTATTATCAAGCATGTCACAATTGGGAAAAGGACACATGAACATTGTAATAAATTCAGTCTCACATTTCAGAAGGGTTAATAAGAAATAACTACATATATTAAAGTATTAAAACAAAAATACCATTGCCACTTGCACAAGAGTGAGCCTGGAATATCTCTGTCTGGCGGGCAGAGAAATGTGTCTTATATTACAATTACATTGTCCTTGGCTGATTAACTCATCTTGGGTCCCTTTGCAGAAAGACATGCAATCAATTGTAAAGTTACAAGTTACAAGTTAGATAATGTGAAATGGTTGAAATGCACACATTATTTGATTTGCAATTGAGTGCAACTTTACAATCGATTGCATCTCTTTCTGCAACGGGGCCCAGGACTGGTATTGACAATACATATGCTTGGGTCTATGGGGTAAACATCTAACACCAAAATCATCACCAAATAGTCTTGAACAGAATTCAAAATGATAATTTACCTTCTTCACAAAGTAGTCCTTGGTATCCGGGTGGACACAGGCAGGAGTAGGAGTCATTGCCCTGTTGACAGGTAGCTCCATTCTGACAGGGGTCGCTGGCACAACCAGAATACACTGTGGATAATCAACAATCTCACTAATTAGCAAACCAATAAAGATAGCAGATAAGTGTTATTTGAACAATTTAAACAAGGGTAATATGTACTATAACTATACAGACCAAGATATGCATGAATGCCATTTTATCATCAAACATTCTTTCATTCAGAACAACTTCCATTTACAAGACAAAAATTACTTTTGATATACATGTTGCACAGTTAATTATTCAAAGTATAATATAATTTACGCTCACCTTCACAGTTCATGCCTGTATAACCTTCTGGACAATCGCATGTGTAAGAGGTCTGGAAGTTTGTGCAAAGGGCTCCATTCTGGCAGGGGTCGGGGTCACATAGATTGATAGCTAGGCAGAGGAAAGAAACATCATTATGTTCATACATGTATCTATTTATTTAGCTGGTTAATGTTAATTTACATGAGATAAGTCACAATAGAAATCGGTCCACACATGGACCAGAAAATCCAGCTGAACAAGCACCTATGTATGAGTTGTTGAACGGAGCACATGCCGATCCATTTTGGTAGAGTGCTCATTCCATTTTGGTAGAAGTATGCAGCATGATACTTCAAATTTATTATTGAAATGGAAGTCTGCAATATTTGGGTGGGTACTAAGCTGAATACTTACCTATTTCACACATTGACCCAGTAAAGCCAGCTGGGCAAGCACACATGTAGGTGTTGTTGAACTGAGCACAGGTTGCTCCATTCAGGCAGGGGTTGCTCACACATCCGATGTAATCTGAGGAAGAAAAAAAGGGGATGACAAATTATGGATATTACAGACAAAAACAAGTGTAGCAATAGTTAGTTTTCAAATGTTGATAGATCATCTAAGAAATCAAAATATTACAAGTGATATTTGAGTGAATGCATTACAAAATGGAATTCTGTCACTCTGGTGAGGTGGTTCAATTACTATCTGTACTTGATCATGTAGAAAGTATTTTTTCATGTCTCTGTCTAAGGAAGGTTAATTTATACAATGCAAAAATGTGATCTGCCTGGGACTCCCACGTCCAAGTAGAGAAGATTTATGGTGCTGCATCGTAAACTCAATCAAGGATGTGTCCTCTGTGTAAAGTAGTAGTATAGAAGAATAGGTTACATACTCTGGCAGTTGACTCCACTAAAGCCGGGCAGACAGTCGCATGTGTAGGAGATCCTGAAGTTAGTACAGACAGCCATGTTCTGACAGGGGTCAGGGTCACACAGGTTCACCTCTGTAAGAACAAGAGATACAATAATAACATTTGTAATCCGGACAGAAAATGGTAAAGGAATGGTATGATTTGCACAAAACAACAGTTCATGTTTACCTGCTCACTTTCGGATAATGCCTGTTAACCCATCGACAACGGGAACCGGATGGGTTGTGTACAAAGTCTATGGATATTTCAGAATCTCGAAGGGAACGGGTTAACAGGTTAGCCAGTGCTCGAAATTAGCATAGGCCGGCTGGCCTGGGGCCACTCAAAATTAGCTTCAAGCAACCAAATATTATTAATCCTAAATTCTACTATCTCGTTCGGACAAGCAAATGTAACATAATTCGTTATACTTTTCTTTGTTTGGGGACACCAGATTAAGGTTTCGGGCCACTAGAAGTTGAAAAATCTTGGTTTTACTTGCCCGACTGGCCGGGCCACAAGGCAGAAAGGTTAAGTTCTAGCTTTGGGTTAGCAGATGGATGTGGAGGTTTAGGGCTACATTTATCACCTTTTGGGCATACAATATAAATAATAATAATAATGATAATGTTGGCTACTAATATAGCGCACGTCCCGTCTTTCGACGCTCGCAGCGCATCACTATTATTACCCCGGTCGTCGGATACATACTGCACTCAATCCAGCACACAAATTGCACATTTTCCACTCCCTGGAGAGCATTCCAGCTAGACAACCTTGCAGGTGCACACAGTGCTAAGTAACTCCTTTCCATCCTTCTGGGTACCCATTTATACACCTGGGTCTAGATAAATGTGGATATATTGTCTTGCTGAAGGAAAATTGTGAATATCTATGGTAAACTGTACCTTCTTCACAATTGATGCCCCTGTATCCGGGTGCACATTGGCAGATGTAGAAATCATTGGCCTGAAAGCATGTGCCACCATTCTGACATGGGTCACTGGAACAACCAACATAATCTGGCGGGAAAAAAGAAATGGATATATAGATTTCAACATATAATTACTTTTTATCAAACATGATTTGATGTTTTGTAAATATTATACGCTGTTATTTCTTTCATCAGAACTTGAAATAGTACCACGTGCATTAAGAGGCAACAGCAATGAGTAAGTAGCCAATTAGGCAATATAATAATAATAAATGTCATAAAGTATGATTAAATGAGAAATGATACAACTGTGGGTTCTTACATTTATAAACATCTTTGAGCAAATCGTAAAATATAAAATGATGTCAATATTGGTGCGATTCTCCCAGTGTATCGAGGATTTAAGCCTGAAAAAAACATTGGTTATCGTGTCAGTTTCTTTACCTTCACAGTTTTCTCCACTATATCCCTCTGTACATGTGCAGTTGTATGACGTCCTGAAGTTGTTACAGGTTGCTCCATTCAGGCAGGGATCAGGATTACACAGGTTGATTTCTGGCGAAAAACAATCAAATTGTAAATTTCAATTTGTAACTAGTCATTCAAACTTAGCCATTTTTTGTTAATAATACAGTAATTCAACAGTGGTACTATCATTTGGGGAAACCTTGCATATAGTTTATTTCTCTTTAGCTATATATTATCTTAAAGGGACTTAGTAACATTGTCCAAATCCTCAAAATAAAATTTTAATTCTAGCGGTTCCCTTATACCTTGTTGTATTCATATTAACAATAAAATCATGGGACAGGTTTCGGTTTTTCAAATTTCCCTTTCGTTACAAAGATATGTATGATTGAAGTATTCAGATAAGAAAAACTCTGGGCGAGTTTTTTTTCCGTGTACAAAGTGAGTGCAGTGAGTTACTGAATATCGCATTTTCGCTCATTACTTGGCCATACAATGTCCATTTGACTTGAAATGTTCACACAATACCCTGTGGACATATGAGATAACAACAATATACATTGCATCAACCATTCATCACTTTTTGCACATGTCAACAAAGTTACTAGATCCCTTTAACATCTTTTCCAGATTTACAAGGATATTGATGTACATACCCAGTTCACAAAGGTCTCCCTCATATCCAGGTTGACAGGTGCAGGTGAAAGTGTTGTCCATGTTCTGTGAGCACATCCCTCCATTCTGGCATGGGTCACTGGCACAGCCCATGTACACTGAAAAGTAAACACAAAACCAATGTAATTCATTAGAGATAGTTGCATAAATGCTGATACAACTATTGATGAAAATAATAAAAAGGTGATACTTGTCATCATATCGTAAAAAGTATCCATTTATATAAAAATGGATCAGGTATTAGAAAGTATTTAGTCTTGTACACTGGTACCATATGATTGTTTTTTTATGTTGACAACTGCATTTGTTCCCCTCTAATCCATTAGCATATTAATTCTGGATAGAAGTATGTATTCATCATCTATTTAACTACTTCAATATCAACTTTCTTTGAATGTCATTTTGTTCATGAAAAGAATGATGACCACTTTAGATCATAAATTACCTTCACAATTCAGTCCAGAGAAGGCTGGAGGGCAGGAGCAGTTGTAAGAGGTCTGGAAGTTTGTACAGTTAGCTCCATTCAGGCAGGGGTCAGGGTCACATAGATCAATCGCTACGAGGGAAGAACAAACATAAGAAGAAAGGTTATGTTGTTATAATGGTTTTATTCATCTGTTTGTCTGCAAAGATGCTTCTCCTATAAAATACTATTTAATTTTTCATTAGTTTCAAATTACTATCATGTTGTTTAACACGACTGATATTGCCTGTATTTGTTCAAAAGATCCTAATCGTTTGTCTGTTGAAAGTAGATATTAAGTTTTCACTATTTTAAATTAAGAATTAAACCAACATTAAATCTACATTTTAAATCTTATATTGGCTGTAATTAAAATATGTGTTATTTACAATGTAATGTTGAGGTTTTCATGGCAAAAAATTGAAACAAAATCTCAAATGAATTTAACCCGTTTCAAAATATTATACTAAGCTACAGGATATTCCGCTTACGTATTTCACAGAGCGCTCCCTCCCATCCAGGGGCGCAGACACACTGGAAGCCATCCACCATTTCTAGGCACAGGCCATCGTTCTCACATGGATCGCTGGCACACTCCACAATTTCTACATGAAAAGAATTTGTTAACACATTAGGGAGTAGTTGCTGAATGATACCAGGAATGAGGTCTGTGAAGAATGCTTTTTACACCAATATACAGAGAGACACTATTACTATTTCATGTAATTGTCTTTACTCTTGTTCCTCTGTTGGATTGAAGATATAGTGATATTCAATTGTATAAACAGATATTGTTCAATCTCAGTTATTCAAACACATTCTCTGAAAGCAAGCAAAAGTAATTGCTCAAGTTCATAATGCCGTTTCGTTAAGATAGGGTTTGCATGCTTACCGATCTCACAGTTAACTCCAGTCCAGCCCGAGGGACACATACACATATATCCGTTAATCAGGTCAAGACAGGTTGCTCCATTCTGGCAAGGTCTGCTCAAGCACTCATCAATTTCTGTCATGTCAACAATGAAAAATCAAAATGGAGTTATAGATATGACATGGGAAATAGCAGAACTTAAATTTGTAGCTACCTAGTATTATCATCATTAAGTTATAAACACCCACAACTCTGCATTTTATCAAAAGGAACAGCTTAAAATAATAATTTGTAATGACACCTTTTGTGCTTTATTCCAAGTTGGGTAACAGCCTCAAGTGTATGAATGTTCGAAATCAAGACATTAAAAATATGTCCTATTCAATAATGTGTGTTGGTCGCTAACAAAATATGCAAACTGACAAGGCAGATCCAAGAACAATGGTTGCAATGGTTAAGTTTCTGATAATTTAGATATTCAGTTTCTATCAGACAATGAGCACCAGTATAAGAATAAGGAGAATTTACCTATGAAACAGTTTTCACCAGTCCATCCTGGCGTACAGATGCATCGATAGCCATTGACTTGGTCGACGCAGGTTGCATTGTTCTGACAAGCATTCAACTGGCATTCATCAATGTCTGCAAAAAAATTATAACAAAGTCAAATAGAATCGTTGATATTAATAAAATCACTCATGAATAACTCACTCTTTTCCACCATTGGGGGGGGGGGGGGGGGGGGTTGAGACAACAGGAATGATCTCCAGGATACACTTATATACTACATTGAATGACATTTGTCAGATTCTGCAGATATATTACATATTGTTTTTTATTTGTTCTCTGAGAAAATCATTTGATGTAATTGACAGTTTATACTTTGTAATCATACATGCAGTCTGCACGACACATCAGGTTATAAGTATTAGGGACAGCGTAGTTTGAAAATCTAGCACAAAAGCATCATCTGGGCATATTTGCTAATGGTGAGAATCAAATGCTAACAATGTGTCCAACTTTCACGCTCTCTTTGAAGTTTTCCAACTTACCGATCTCACAATCAGATCCCTCGTAGCCCGCTGCACATACACACTGGTAGCCGTTGACTCCCTCTAGACAGGTGCCTCCATTCAGACAAGGGTCACTGGAACACTCAGGAATATCTAATAATAAAGATGATAATGTCATGTTTATGAGCCACATATCGCATTATGATTCTATGCACTGTCAAGTACAATGGCACAGTCATTGAAATGTTACGGTGGCATAGATGAATGAGAGGGGGAAAGTGCCTCACATCAAATTGACAAAAAATTACAATAATATAAGGTTGAGGGTGAAAAGGAAAAACACATTTAATGAAATATAATAATATTAGTAACCCTTGGCCACTAAATCTGAGCTTCAGATCAAACTGGCATGAATTCCAAACAACCACATAAAATCATTATAGATATTTCTCTTGGGCTCCCAAATGCAGATTTAATGCTGGTACATGTATATTCTAAGGTTTTTTTTAGGCAACCAGGTGTCTGGGAATAAATCAATTCAAAGTCTTTAAATTATTTTTGTGAACACACCTAATTCGCAGTTAACTCCTTCCCATCCTGGGGCACACTGGCATTGGTATTCATTGGTCAGGTCGACGCACGTTCCATTATTCAGACAGGGGGCACTTTCGCATTCCAGGATATCTGTGTTGTTAATACAAAAACGGGCAAATGAAAATTAAGCTTTCAGAGACTATCAACATATACTATTTCATATTCATAATTGAATAGCTATGAGGAAAAGACTTAAAAAGACAGGTTAAAAGACAGGTTAAGTAACATGCAATTCACTTTCTACTCGAGTCAGAAGGTAAGCATCTTAAAATAATAATAACAAGCAATTGAATAAAGTATATTACACATTGCATGATTAGGCATGTCCCTTTGCGGTATAGAGGAAAAGAGAGACAAAGAAACAAAATATAACAGATCATAGGTAGTATTTATAGACAAGTGGTCAATTAAAGCAGGTTCGACTATAATACCCTGTTTGATACTCACCAAATTCACAATGTATGCCAGTCCACCCTGCTGGGCACAAACACTCATAGCCGGCAATCAGGTCAAGGCAGGTTCCATTATTCATGCAGGGGTTTCCACTGCACTCGAGGATTTCTGCAGGAAAAATCATGGAAAGAAAAACAGTAGGATATAGGTGTTCAAACAGAATATTGCAATTTATACTACCCATGTTAAGAAAAATGATTCATACATGAACATGCAATCCTAAGGAATCGATATATGGAGTCAAATGATCAATCTCATGATCATAAACACTTTTTTTGTACCAAAGTGATATGCCCTGCTGAATGTCAGGGTTTGCTATTATTGAAAATGGAAGAACACATTAGGATACAGACTGATATTTATAATTTAGACAATCTGACAAATTATAGGAACCCATTTCAATGAAATCTACACAAAGATAATTCAAGGAACTGACATAAAAAATGTGGGTCTAGTATAAACAAGTGTGATAGTGCTACAAAAATGATCAGTATTAATTGTGGCTGGACAGTTAATATTACAGTAGGTGAACATTTTCTAAAATAGTACAACAGCTTAATAACATACCAATGTCACAGTAGGTGCCATTCCAGCCTGGTGCACATATGCACTCATATCCATTGACCAGATCTGCACAGGTTGCTCCATTCAGACAGGGATTGCTTGCGCACTCATCGATATCTGATCAACACAAATCAAAGTGAATATGTGGTGAAAGTTATAAGAAATTTGTACCCATTACTTGCAACTGATGAACCATATATTGATTTAATGCATAGGATTAAATACATATTCATATATGAAATCCTGTAAAGGAGGTCTGCCATCTATATGTAGGATGATATTACATTCTCTAAATTTAAGAAGTCAGTTTGTAACTTTATTTACCTATTTCACAGTTTGTGCCCGTCCATCCTTCAGCACAGATGCACTCATAGTATCCAACCAGATCCACACATGTACCACTATTCTGGCAAGGATCACCGCTACATTCAAGGATTTCTGTAAATGAGATACATATATATTAAATTACCAAATTATAGAAAAGATGACATAAATTTAAAATTAAATGTTTTATACTATGAATAAAGGGAAAAGCACAACACATATAATCATGTGAAGTAAATATGTGACTACTCCCCTTTTGCAAAGCGATACCAAGATATTGGAAGCTCATGTACAAATACAATAATATTATAAAGCTTAGCCACCAACACAACAGAGGTAAAGCGTTGTATAAATACATACAAAAATGATATCCAGTACACAAATTTACCTAAATATATATTAAATATTTTTAATAGTACTACCCATCAATGAATTATGAAATTGTGTATACAGTGCCTAAATTGTATTCAAAGAATAAAACATATTATACCATATAATAACTTCAGCTGAATTGTATATGTTCAATATTTGTATGTACTGAACTAAAACTAGTTGAAAAATATTACTGTGATGTATCAAATATATGGTTGGCCATCAATTGTCCTGACTTACCAATCTCACAGTGAGTACCATTCCAGCCAGTTGGACACTGACACTCATAGCCATTCACTAGATCTACACACGTAGCATTGTTGTCACATGGGCCACTGGCACATTCATCAATTTCTGCAAGTTAAAAAACAATTAAAGCTTATAATCAAGATATTCATCAAAATCAGGAACTAAGGAACTCGGCAGAATGTGAGTTAAACAAATCATCATACAAGAGTCATGATTCAATTATTTCCAGCAACTGTGAACATTTGAAAACAAAAGCTCCTCCTCATTATGCAATGAATGCCATTGGAAGCATATTAAATGCACAATTAACATGTAAATTATATAAAGTCATCTTATTAAGAATGTTGCATCCTTTATTTATTTCAGAGTGAAAGCAATTCAAAGGTATTAGATATTCTCTCTTCGCAATTCCTAATATAATAAAAAAGAAGATAGTTTGTATAATATGCTTACCTATTTCACAGTGAATGCCAGTGAATCCTGGTGCGCATACACACTGGTAGCCATTGGTCATCTCATCACAGGTAGCTCCATTCTGACAAGGGTTGCTATCACACTCAAGGATTTCTGAAATGGTAATAATAATAATTATCAAAGAATTAATTGACAAAATACTAAATATCTCTGACATCATAGCACAAATTTATGAATGCCAATACAAACAGAAAATAATAAGTAAAATGTTTATAGTCATGCTACAAATATTAATTTATTATTAAATATAAATTCTTAAAAGGAACAATAAACCTAATCGACAGGCAGTTTTATCAGCTATTTAATTTTAACAATACAGTCCCAAGAGGCCATGACTGCATAGGTCCCTTCATTAATATGATCAAGAACTTTATTGAAATCTAGAGTTAACTATGCATCAGAGTTCAGTTTGAAGTTTTAACAACACAGCCACAACTGATCGACGGATTGTTTTAATATAAAACAACAATACAATTATCCCGCTATGTTCAATTGGTGCAGCACTCACCTGTTTCGCAATTTAGACCTGTCCACCCTGGTGCACATTGACACATGTACGATCCAATCAGGTCCTCACAGGTGGCTCCATTCTGACAGGGATCGCTTGAACATTCCAGGATTTCTGGCGGAAGAAATATAAAATCTACATTTATCTTTGCCTACGAGATAATTCATTTCACATAGAGCTAATACCTGGTATACCTGTTCCCGACGTGGATAAGTTAACTCTTCAGCCTCAAATTGTTCTCTTATTTGTACATTTCTGTTGATGTATTCCTTTCTAGATATCCTGAACCCCAGAGTTTTTACATGGTACAGCAATTTTCTCTAAAGAAACATTTAACTATTTGTGAGCTTTTTTTTTGCCAATTGGCATATCTGATTTGTCAAACATACATTACAGTAAATATAGAATTAGACGTTTAATGATCCAATTTGGGCATATGAATATATGAATAGTTTAAATTCTTTGTTACAAGAAAGACAATTGTTACTTGTAATTGCCAATTGCCAATATTTGAAACTGATGGCAATGTGAAAGGGCTGCCCAATCCATATATAATCATAAATTGGTTGAATGTGGATGTACAATAGTGCAATCAAACATGTTGTGTACTTACCTATTTCACAGAATGTGCCATTCCAGCCAGGTGCACATACGCATTGATAGCCATTTATACCATCAACGCATGTTGCTCCATTGATGCAGGTGTGATTAGCGCACTCATCAATGTCTGAAAAATAAAAATTAAATTAAACACATTAAATATTGAAAATTTGGAAAGAACTCAAAGAAAGTTCTTTGATGATCAAATTTGGCAAATTTCAACACATGCATACAATGATAAATTAATACAATGTGGCACAGGAAATAAAGGGAAATAAAGTGGCTACCATGGCTAAATAACATGTGGTTATTATTACTAATGTACTTACCTATCTCACAGTCCACGCCAGTGAATCCTGGGAGACAGTCACACGTGTAGGACGTCTGGAAGTTGTTACAGGTGGCTCCATTCAGGCAGGGGTCTGGCTGGCAGAGGTCAATGACCGTTTGGCAGTTGATGCCGGTCCAGCCGGCCTCGCAGAAACAGATATACTCTGAACCGTCAGGGCTCTGGAAGCAGCGACCACCATTCTCACAAGGTGAGCTGTAGCATGGTGGCAGTTCTGTACAAAAAAAATAAAAAGAAGCAATGCATGAGTAAAATTTCTATTTTACAATTTTCTACGGAATGGAACACATGAAAGTGGCAGTGTGAGCAAGAGGTATAAGAGGCTGGCCACAGATGGGGTGGAAAGATTTTTGCAAGAAACATTTCTCCATCATAGAAATGCCAGGAGTGGACACCCTGGAAATGCATGAAATGTATGGAATATTGACAAAATATATAAATTTGTTAATTTGTTGTTACATCAATAGCATCAATAGGATAAGGTGGAAGCAGAAGAACATGATAATTGATTTACCAGTTTCACAGTGGACTCCAGTGAAGCCCATGGCGCATACACATTGGTATGAATCAACGAGGTCCATACAGGTGGCTCCATTCAGACAGGGATCAGACTCACATTCAAGGATTTCTGTCGACAGAGAATGAATAGAAATGTGAATGTTTTGCTGGAACAGGGATATACAAAAAATGATTTGTTTCACATTATCTATGCACATTGAATATATATTTTACAAACGAAATACGGTAAGTACATATCTGTGGTGTTATCATGAAATTATTATACACCATACATTACGTTTTATTTGAATTGATTATTAAAACAAGAGCAGACAACAACAAAGTATCAGAAGAGCTGATAAATTCAATATGTAATCAGTAATGCTTTTCATTTGGATTGTGTCATTGGAAAGGTATTATTGCATATATCTTGTAAAGTTGAACCTAATTATGGAGGCTCTAATATAACATGGTAATTTTGCTGATCCAAGCACTGATAAACAAATGTAGTAAACAAAATAAACAAAAGTATAATAAACTGATAAACAAAAGTATAATGAGGTTCCACTGTATGAGAAGATTGATATAAACAGAATTATAATTTTGAATTCTTAATGAACGATGCACATACAGTGCAGTAATAATTAAGGTGAAACACAGTCATACTTCTTACTGTGTAATGTTGAATGAAAAACTTTCAATAAGGTGAACAAAATAAGTGTAAAATCAGATGAAAATAGAAGGCATGCACACTCAGTTAAAAATGATACCATTATAAATTATGACGCACACTTATCTACCATGAAATGAGTTTTAGGTGGCAAAAACAGTGTTCTTATGTCATATTCTTTACAGTTTTGTAAAAAAGTTAAATTAAGTCATGGGCAGGCAATAGTCTACAACAAACAGCATGCAAACATTGAGTGGAAAATATTACACATTACTTAACATTACAACTTATAATGAAAATTGAGGGTGCATTTTTTAGTGATGGAAATTATGTATGTTTGCTAATTACTCATGACATCATGATGCAAATTACACAAATAGTAGCATTAATACATGAATTCACGAACAAAACACTTGCAGACACTTGTGCAGACTCAGGAGAAAATAGTAAATTAGGGGTATCACAATATTAAATCAGGTTATTATTAATAAGTATAATTGACAGAAACAATATGAAATCTAATTATTCATGACATCATGATGCAAATTACACATATGTTAGCATTAATACATACATTCAATGACAAAACACTCGCAGACACTTGTGCAGACTCAAGGGGAAATGGTGATTAGGGGATAACAATGTTAAATCAGGTTTTTATTAATCAGTATTATTAATAGAAATAATATTAAATCAGTCACTAAGGGATTTAGTACAGAGATAAGAAGGTTAAGTCACACAGTGCTGGATTCCAAGTGTACCTGTCTGGCAGTGGTCGCCTTCCCAGCCTGCTGCACAAATGCACTCATATCCATTCACGAGATCGCGGCACGTTGCATTGTTCTGGCATGGCTGACTGGAGCATTCCAGGATTTCAGTCTCGCAGTGGACTCCAGTCCATCCAGAGGCACATTGACAGTTGTAGCCATTGATGAGGTCCTCACAGGTTCCTCCATTAAGACAGGGGTTGCTGGCACATTCCAAGACCTCTACCTCGCAGTGTACGCCTGTCCAGCCTGGAGGACACATACAGGTATACCCATCGACCAGGTCTGTACAGTTGGCTCCATTCAGGCAGGGATTGCTCAAACACTCGTTGAGCTCTACTTCGCATAATGTGCCATTATATCCTGAAGCGCACTCACATTCAAAGCCATTGATAAGCTCTGTGCAGTTTGCATTGTTCAGACAAGGGTTGCTTTCACACTCAAGGATCTCACTCTCGCAGTGAGTGCCATAGTACCCAGGCGCACATGCGCATAGATACCCATTGATCAAGTCCAGACAGTTGGCTCCATTCATGCATGGCATTCCAGCGCACTCTTGGATCTCCGTCTCGCAGTATGTTCCATTGTATCCTGGCACACAGACACATTCATATCCATTGGTAAGGTCAGTACAATTGGCTTCGTTCAGACAGGGGTCACTTGCACATTCAAGGATATCTAATTCGCAGTGAGTTCCCATCCATCCAGCAGCGCATTCACACGTATAGCCATTGATGAAGTCATTGCATGTTGCACCATTGAGGCATGGGTTACTGTCACATTCAATGATTTCCTGTTCGCAGTTTACTCCAGTGTATCCAGGCAAACACTGGCAAGAGTATCCATTGACCAGATCGGTGCAGTTAGCTCCATTCTGACAAGGGTCACTTGAACACTCCAAGATGTTTTCTTCACAGTAAGTACCAGTGTAGCCTGCTTGGCAAACACACATGTAAGCGTTGATTCCTTCCATGCAGTTAGCCCCGTTCTGACAAGGATTGCTTGCGCATTCAAGGATCTCTTCTTCGCAGTCGGAGCCTGTATACCCAGGTGCACATTGACATGTGTATCCATCAAGGATATCTGCACAGGTTCCTCCATTCTTGCAAGGGTTGGAGGCACATTCGTCTACCTCTAGTTCACAGTGTGTTCCGTTGAATCCGGGGGGACAGTCACAAAGATAACCGTTGACTTCTTCTGTGCAATTGGCTCCGTTCTGACAGGGGTTGCTGGCACATTCCAGAATCTCAAACTCACAGTGGACTCCACTGAATCCAGGAGCACAGGCACAGAGATACCCATTGATCAAGTCCAGACAGTTGGCTCCATTCATGCATGGCATTCCAGCGCACTCCTGGATTTCATTCTCGCAGTTTGTTCCATTATATCCCGGCACACAGACGCATTTGTAGCCATCAATGAGTTCTGTACAGTTGGCTCCGTTCTGACAAGGGTCACTTGAGCATTCAAGGATGTCATCTTCACAATTAACGCCTGTGTATCCAGCAGCACATTGACATGTGTATCCATTGATCAGGTCTGTGCAGGTTCCTCCGTTTTGGCATGGAATGCTCTCACATTCCAAGATCTCAACCTCACAGTTTGTACCAGTATATCCTGGCAGACATTGGCAGGAGTATTCATTGATCAGTTCTGTGCAGGTTCCTCCGTTCTGACAAGGGTTGCTTGCACATTCTAGGATTTCTTCTTCACAGTGAGTTCCGTTGAATCCTGGTGGACACTCGCAAAAATAGCGATTGACTTCTTCTGTGCAATTGGCTCCGTTCTGGCAGGGGTTGCTGGCACATTCCAGAATCTCAAACTCACAGTGGACTCCACTGAATCCAGGAGCACATGCACAGAGATACCCATTGATCAAGTCCAGACAGTTGGCTCCATTCATGCACGGCATTCCAGCGCACTCCTGGATTTCATTCTCGCAGTTTGTTCCATTATATCCCGGCACACAGACACATTCGTAGCCATCAATGAGTTCTGTACAGTTGGCTCCGTTCTGACAAGGGTCACTTGAGCATTCAAGGATCTCATCTTCACAGTTAATGCCTGTGTATCCAGCAGCACATTGACACATGTATCCATTGTTCAGGTCCATGCAGGTTCCTCCGTTTTGGCACGGAATGCTCTCGCATTCTAAAATCTCACTTTCACAGTTAGTACCAGTATATCCAGTTGGACATAGACAGTTGTATCCGTTGATCAGTTCTGAACAGGTTGCTCCATTCTGACAAGGGTTGCTTGCACATTCTAGAATCTCTACTTCACAGTGAGTTCCATTGAAACCGGCTGGACACTCACATTCATATCCGTTGACCTCCTCTGTGCAATTAGCTCCATTCTGGCAGGGGTTGCTGGCGCATTCCAGGATCTCAAACTCACAGTGGACTCCACTGAATCCAGGAGCACAGGCGCAGAGATACCCATTGATCAAGTCCAGACAGTTGGCTCCATTCATGCATGGCATTCCAGCACACTCTTGGATTTCATTCTCACAGTGTGTTCCATTGTATCCTGGTACGCAGACGCACTCATATCCATCAATGAGTTCCGTACAGTTGGCTCCATTCTGGCAAGGGTCACTTGAGCATTCAAGGATCTCATCTTCACAGTTGACGCCTGTGTATCCAGCAGCACATTGACATGTGTATCCATTGATCAGGTCCATGCAGGTTCCTCCATTTTGGCACGGAATGCTCTCGCATTCCAAGATCTCAATTTCACAGTTTGTACCAGTATATCCAGCTGGACATAGACAGTTGTATCCGTTGATCAGTTCTGAACAGGTTGCTCCATTCTGACAAGGGTTGCTTGCACATTCTAGAATCTCTACTTCACAGTGAGTTCCATTGAAACCGGCTGGACACTCACATTCATATCCGTTGACCTCCTCTGTGCAATTAGCTCCATTCTGGCAGGGGTTGCTGGCGCATTCCAGGATCTCAAACTCACAGTGGACTCCACTGAATCCAGGAGCACAGGCGCAGAGATACCCATTGATCAAGTCCAGACAGTTGGCTCCATTCATGCATGGCATTCCAGCACACTCTTGGATTTCATTCTCACAGTGTGTTCCATTGTATCCTGGTACGCAGACGCACTCATATCCATCAATGAGTTCCGTACAGTTGGCTCCATTCTGGCAAGGGTCACTTGAGCATTCAAGGATCTCATCTTCACAGTTGACGCCTGTGTATCCAGCAGCACATTGACATGTGTATCCATTGATCAGGTCCATGCAGGTTCCTCCATTTTGGCACGGAATGCTCTCGCATTCCAAGATCTCAATTTCACAGTTTGTACCAGTATATCCAGCTGGACATAGACAGTTGTATCCGTTGATCAGTTCTGAACAGGTTGCTCCATTCTGACAAGGGTTGCTTGCACATTCTAGAATCTCCACTTCACAGAGAGTTCCATTAAATCCAGCTGGACATTCACACAGATATCCGTTGACTTCTTCAGTGCAATTGGCTCCATTCTGGCAGGGGTTGCTGGCGCATTCCAGAATCTCAAACTCACAGTTGACTCCACTGAATTCAGGAGCACAGGCACAGAGATACCCATTGATCAAGTCCAGACAGTTGGCTCCATTCATGCATGGCATTCCAGCACACTCTTGGATTTCATTCTCGCAGTGTGTTCCATTGTACCCAGGTACACAGATGCATTCGTATCCATCAATGAGTTCTGTACAGTTTGCTCCATTCTGACAAGGGTCACTTGAGCATTCAAGGATGTCATCTTCACAGTTGACGCCTGTGTATCCAGCAGCACATTGACATGTGTATCCATTGATAAGGTCCGTGCAGGTTCCTCCATTTTGGCATGGAATGCTCTCACATTCCAAGATTTCAGTTTCACAGTTTTTACCAGTATATCCAGCTGGGCATTGGCAAGTGTATTCATTGATCAGTTCAGAACAGGTTGCTCCATTCTGGCAAGGGTTGCTTGCACATTCTTGAATCTCTACTTCGCAGTGCGTTCCATTAAATCCAGGTAGACACTCACATTGATATCCGTTGACCTCCTCTGTGCAATTGGCACCATTCTGGCAGGGGTTGCTGGCGCATTCCAGGATCTCAAACTCACAGTGGACTCCACTGAATCCAGGAGCACATGCACAGAGATACCCATTGATCAAGTCCAGACAGTTGGCTCCATTCATGCATGGCATTCCAGTGCACTCTTGGATTTCATTCTCGCAGTTTGTTCCATTGTATCCTGGCACACAGATGCATTCGTAGCCATCAATGAGTTCAGTACAGTTTGCTCCATTCTGACAAGGGTCACTTGAGCATTCAAGGATGTCATCTTCACAGTTGAAGCCTGTGTATCCAGCAGCACATTGACATGTGTATCCATTGATCAGTTCCAGGCAGGTTCCTCCATTTTGGCATGGAGAGCTCTCACATTCAAGAATGTCCATTTCACAGTAAGTTCCATTGAAACCAGCTGGACACTCACATTGATATCCGTTGACCTCCTCTGTGCAATTGGCTCCATTCTGGCAGGGGTTGCTGGCGCATTCCAGGATCTCAAATTCACAGTGGACTCCACTGTATCCAGGAGCACAGGCACAAAGATACCCATTGATCAAGTCCAGACAGTTGGCTCCATTCATGCATGGCATTCCAGCGCACTCTTGGATTTCATTCTCGCAGTTTGTTCCATTGTATCCTGGTACGCAGACACATTCGTAGCCATCAATGAGTTCTGTACAGTTGGCTCCATTCTGACAAGGTTCACTTGAGCATTCAAGGATGTCATCTTCACAGTTGACGCCTGTGTATCCAGCAGCACATTGACATGTGTATCCATTGATCAGGTCCATGCAGGTTCCTCCGTTTTGGCATGGAATGCTCTCACATTCCAAGATCTCAACCTCACAGTTTATACCAGTATATCCAGCTGGGCATTGGCAAGTGTATCCATTGACCAGTTCTGAACAGGTTGCTCCATTCTGGCAAGGGTTGCTTGCACATTCTAAGGTCTCCACTTCGCAGTGAGTTCCGTTGAATCCCGGGGGACATTTACAAAGATATCCATTGATCTCTTCTGTGCAGTCGGCTCCATTCTGGCAGGGGTTACTTGCGCATTCCAGAATCTCAAACTCACAGTTGACTCCACTGAATCCAGGAGCACAGGCACAGAGATACCCATTGATCAAGTCCAGACAGTTGGCTCCATTCATGCATGGCATTCCAGCGCACTCTTGGATTTCAGTCTCGCAGTTTGTTCCATTGTATCCTGGCACACAGACACACTCATATCCATTTAACAGTTCTGTACAGTTGGCTCCATTCAGACATGGGTCACTAAGGCATTCATTTACTTCCTCTTCGCAGAGTTGACCTGTCCATCCCTCCATGCACACACAAGTGTAGTTACCCACACCAATGACACACGTCGCACCATTCATGCACAGATTACCGCTGCACTCATCCTTTTCAATCTCGCAGTTGATGCCTTCGTAACCCTCAGCACACAGACAGAGGTAGTTGTTGATTGCCTCCAAACAAATGGCTCCATTCTGGCAAGGATCACTGCCGCATTCATCTATCTGAGCCTCGCAGTTAGTGCCCATCCAGCCGGGTGCACACTCGCACTCATAACCGTTGACTAGATCGTTACACAAGGCACCATTCAGACAAGGATCACTGGCACATTCCTGGGTGTCCAGCTCACAGTAGATGCCTTCCCACCCATCCGCGCAAAGGCAGACATATCCAGCAACCAGGTCGACACAGGTGGCACCGTTCATACAAGGTTGTCCAGCACACTCAATAATTTCTGGGAAAAAATGGGATAAAAAACATAATGAGTATATTATTGATAATGGTTGATAAAAATGTAAACAATTTGCTCCTAGTTTAGCAGATCACGGATCAAAAATATAACCAATAAGCATATTTATTTTCAGTTTCCTTGCAGACCATTGACATTTGAATTTCATCCCTTAAGAGCACATGGTATGTTAACTTAATGAGAATAGAACCTCAATATCTATGCCCATGGTCTAATCATAAAATTTTGTTTAACATTCTCAATGATCTATGTTCGACAGAATAATAACAGATGCATTCAGTTTACAGTGCACAATGACAGAGCAAAGTAAACAAAACAAGTGAAAAATGCAACATCTGACTTACCTTCTTCACAGTGAGTCCCCCGGAAGCCAAAGGGGCAGGCACACTCGTAGCCATTCAGCAGGTTTGTACATGTTGCTCCATTCTGACACGGGCTGCTTGCGCACTGTAGAATCTCCACTTCACAGTGAGTTCCACTGAAGCCCGGTGGACATTCACAAATATATCCATTGACCTCTTCCGTGCAGTTGGCTCCATTCTGGCATGGGTTACTTGCACATTCAAGGATCTCTTCTTCGCAGTCGGAGCCTGTGTATCCAGGTGCACATTGACATGTATATCCATTTACGATATCTGTACAGGTTGCACCATTCTGACAAGGGTTGCTTTTACATTCGTTGACCTCTACTTCACAGTGAGTTCCAATGAATCCTTGGGGACATTCGCATATATATCCATTGACTACTTCAGTGCAGTTGGCTCCATTCATGCACGGCTTTCCAGCACACTCTTGGATTGCATTCTCGCAGTGTGTTCCATTGTATCCTGGTACGCAGATGCACTCATATCCATCAATGAGTTCCGTACAGTTGGCTCCATTCTGGCAAGGGTCACTTGAGCATTCAAGGATCTCATCTTGACAGTTGATGCCTGTGTATCCAGCGGCACATTGACACGTGTATCCATTTATCAGTTCCATGCAGGTTCCTCCATTTTGGCATGGAATGCTCTCACATTCCAAGATCTCAACCTCACAGTTTGTACCAGTATATCCAGCTGGACATTGGCAAGTGTATCCATTGATCAGTTCTGAACAGGTTGCTCCATTTTGACAAGGATTGCTTGCACATTCCAGAATTTCGACTTCGCAGTGTGTTCCATTAAATCCAGGTAGACACTCACATTGATAACCGTTGACCTTTTCTGTGCAGTTGGCTCCATTTTGGCAGGGGTTGCTGGCACACTCCAGAATCTCAAATTCACAATGGACTCCACTGAATCCAGGAGCACAGGCACAGAGATAACCATTGATCAAGTCCAGACAGTTGGCTCCATTCATGCATGGCATTCCAGCGCACTCTTGGATTTCAGTCTCGCAGTGTGTTCCATTGTATCCTGGTACGCAGACACATTCGTAACCATCAATGAGTTCTGTACAGTTGGCTCCGTTCTGACATGGGTCACTTGAGCACTCAAGGATCTCATCTTCACAGTTGATGCCTGTGTATCCAGCAGCACATTGACACAAGTATCCGTTGATCAAGTCCATGCAGGTGCCTCCATTTTGGCATGGAATGCTCTCACATTCAAGAATGTCCCCTTCACAGTAAGTTCCATTGAAACCGGCTGGGCACTCACATTGATATCCATTGACCTCCTCTGTGCAATTGGCTCCATTCTGACACGGGTTGCTGGCGCATTCCAGTATCTCAAACTCACAGTGGACTCCACTGAATCCAGGAGCACATGCGCAAAGATACCCATTGATAAAGTCCAGACAGTTGGCTCCATTCATGCACGGCATTCCAGCACACTCTTGGATTTCAGTCTCGCAGTGTGTTCCATTGTATCCTGGCACACAGACACATTCGTAGCCATCAATGAGTTCTGTACAGTTCGCTCCGTTCTGACAAGGGTCACTTGAGCATTCAAGGATGTCATCTTCACAGTTGACGCCTGTATATCCAGCAGCACATTGACATGTGTATCCATTGATCAGGTCCGTGCAGGTTCCTCCATTTTGGCATGGAATGCTCTCACATTCCAAGATCTCAACCTCACAATTTGTACCAGTATATCCTGGCAGACATTGGCAGGAGTATTCATTGATCAGTTCGGAACAGGTTGCTCCATTCTGGCAAGGGTTGCTTGCACATTCTAAGGTCTCCACTTCGCAGTGAGTTCCGTTGAATCCCGGTGGACATTTACAAAGATATCCATTGATCTCTTCTGTGCAGTTGGCTCCATTCTGGCAGGGGTTACTTGCACATTCCAGAATCTCAAACTCACAGTTGACTCCAGTGAATCCAGGAGCACAGGCACAGAGATACCCATTGATCAAGTCCAGACAGTTTGCTCCATTCATGCATGGCATTCCAGCACACTCTTGGATTTCAGTCTCGCAGTTTGTTCCATTGTATCCTGGCACACAGACGCACTCATATCCATTTAAGAGTTCTGTACAGTTGGCTCCATTCAGACATGGGTCACTAAGGCATTCATTCACTTCCTCTTCGCAGAGTTGACCTGTCCATCCCTCCATGCACACACAAGTGTAGTTACCCACACCAATGAGGCATGTTGCACCATTCAAGCAAAGATTACCGCTGCACTCATCCTTTTCAATCTCGCAGTTAATGCCTTCGTAACCCTCAGCACACAGACAGAGGTAGCTGTTGATTGCCTCCAAACAAATGGCTCCATTCTGGCAAGGATCACTGCCGCATTCATCTATCTGAGCCTCGCAGTTAGTGCCCATCCAGCCGGGTGCACACTCGCACTCATAACCGTTGACTAGATCGTTACACAAGGCACCATTCAGACAAGGATCACTCGCACATTCCTGGGTGTCCAGTTCACAGAAGGTGCCTTCCCACCCATCGGCGCACAGACAGACATATCCAGCAACCAGGTTGACACAGGTGGCACCGTTCATACAGGGTTGTCCTGCACACTTAACAATTTCTGGAAAAAAATTAGATAAAAACAAAATTAGTTTATTTATGAATGATGGTTGATAAAAATGTAAATTTGCTCTTAGATATAGAGGATCAGAAATAGAACGAATAAGCAAATTTTTTTTCAGTTTCCTTACAGACTACTCACATTTTAATTTCAACTGTTTTACCTTCTCAATGATCTATGTTCGACAGAATAATAACAGATGTATTCACCTTACAGTGCACAAGGATAAAGCAAAGTAAACATAACAAGTTAAAAATGCATCATCTGACTTACCCTCTTCACAGTGAGTCCCCCGGAAGCCAAAGGGGCAGGCACACTCGTAGCCATTCAGCAGGTTTGTACATGTTGCTCCATTCTGACATGGGCTGCTTGCACACTCTAGGATTTCCACTTCACATTGAGTTCCACTGAAGCCCGGCGGACATTCACAAATATATCCATTGACCTCTTCCATGCAGTTGGCTCCATTCTGGCATGGGTTGCTTGCACATTCTAGAATCTCCACTTCGCAGTGCGTTCCATTGAATCCGGGTAGACACTCACATTGATAACCGTTGACCTCTTCTGTGCAATTGGCTCCATTCTGGCAGGGGTTGCTGGTGCATTCTAGAATCTCAAATTCGCAGTGGACTCCACTGTATCCAGGAGCACAGGCACAAAGATACCCATTGATCAAGTCCAGACAGTTGGCTCCATTCATGCATGGCATTCCAGCGCACTCTTGGATTTCATTCTCGCAGTGTGTCCCATCGTACCCTGGTACGCAGACACATTCGTAGCCATCAATGAGTTCTGTACAGTTTGCTCCATTCTGACAAGGATCACTTGAACATTCAAGGATCTCATCTTCACAGTTGACGCCTGTGTATCCAGCAGCACATTGACACGTGTATTCATTGATCAGTTCCAGGCAGGTTCCTCCATTTTGGCATGGAATGCTCTCACATTCCAAGATGTCAACCTCACAGTATGTACCAGTATATCCAGCTGGGCATTGGCAAGTGTATCCGTTGATCAGTTCTGAACAGGTTGCTCCATTCAGACAAGGGTTGCTTGCACATTCTAGAATCTCCACTTCACAGTGTGTTCCATTGAATCCAGGTTGACACTCACATTGATAACCGTTGATCTCTTCTGTGCAATTGGCTCCATTCTGGCAGGGGTTGCTGGCGCATTCCAGAATCTCAAACTCGCAGTGGACTCCACTGAATCCAGGAGCACAGGAGCAGAGATAGCCATTGATCAAGTCCAAACAGTTGGCTCCATTCATGCATGGCATTCCAGCACACTCTTGGATTTCATTCTCGCAGTTTGTGCCATTATATCCTGGAACACAGACGCATTCGTAGCCATCAATCAGTTCTGTACAGTTGGCTCCATTCTGACAAGGGTCACTTGAGCATTCAAGGATGTCATCTTCACAGTTGATGCCTGTGTATCCAACAGCACACTGGCATGTGTATCCATTGATCAGGTCCATGCAAGTTGCTCCATTCTGACAGGGGTTGCTAGCACATTCAAGAATGTCCACATCACAGTGAGTTCCATTGAAACCGGCTGGACAGTCGCAAAGATATCCATTGATCTCTTCTGTGCAATTGGCTCCGTTCTGGCAGGGATTGCTGGCGCATTCCAGAATCTCAAACTCACAGTTGACTCCACTGAATCTAGGAGCACAGGCACAGAGATACCCATTGATCAAGTCCAGGCAGTTGGCTCCATTCATGCACGGCATTCCAGCACACTCTTGGATCTCAGTCTCACAGTGTGTACCATTGTATCCTGGTACACAGACACATTCGTAGCCATCAATGAGTTCTGTACAGTTGGCCCCATTCTCACATGGGTTGCTAGTACACTCCAAGATCTCCATCTCACAGAGCGTACCATTCCATCCTGGCTGGCACACACACTGGAAGGCATTGATTAGGTCGACACACATGGCACCATTCTGGCAGGGGCTGCTAGCACATTCTAAGATGTTCACCTCGCAGTGGGTTCCTGCCCAACCAGGCAAGCAGGTGCAGACATACCCATCAACCATATCGTCACAGCTGGCTCCATTCAGACATGGGTCACTAAGGCATTCATTCACTTCCTCTTCGCAGAGTTGACCCATCCATCCCTCCGTGCACACACAAGTGTAGTTACCCGCACCATTGACGCATGTTGCACCGTTCATGCACAGATTACCGCTGCACTCATCCTTTTCAATCTCGCAGTTGATGCCTTCGTAACCCTCAGCACACAGACAGAGGTAGCTGTTGATTGCCTCCAAACAAATGGCTCCATTCAGGCAAGGATCGCTGTTGCATTCATCTATCTGAGCCTCACAGTTAGTGCCCATCCAGCCTGGGGCACACTCGCATTCATAACCATTGAGTATATCATTGCACAAGGCACCATTCAGACAAGGATCACTGGCACATTCCTGGGTGTCCAGTTCACAGAAGGTGCCTTCCCACCCATCGGTGCAAAGGCAGACATATCCAGCAACCAGGTCGACACAGGTGGCACCGTTCATGCAGGGTTGTCCAGCACACTCAATAATTTCTGGGAAAAAAAGGGATACAAACATAATTAGTTTAACTGGTACGATTTCCGAAGAAAAACATACAACTGCACACAAGTGTATTTATGGATAATGGTTTGATAAAAAAAGTATACAATTTGCTCCTGGTTTAGCAAATTGAAGATTAAAAATAGAACCAAGTAGCATATTTATTTTCAGTATCCTTATACTGCCTGTTAACATTTGAACTTTAAAACTCTTTTGAGCACATGCTATGTTAACCTAATGAAGATAGAACCTCAATATCTATTCCCGGGGTCTAATAATCAAAATATTTTATTTTACATTCTGCATAATCTATGTTTGACAGGACAATAACAGAAGCATATCCATCCAGTTTTCAAGTTACTAAAACCTTCATTTGCATTACAGAGCACAATGAACGAACAAAATTAACAAAACAAGTGAAAAATGCAACATCTGACTTACCATCTTCACAGTGAGTCCCCCTGAAACCAAAGGGGCAGACACATTCATAGCCATTCACTAGGTCTGTACAGGTTGCTCCATTCTGGCAAGGATCACTGCCACACTCGGGAATATCTGTCGAAATGTGGGCAAAATGAAGGCATTACATTGATTATAGAGGGTGATACCTGGTAGATAGTGCATTACTTGTTTTACTGAAGAACAAATGCAATGGGCATACAGTACACGATTGAAAGTACACCCTGTTCCAACTTTGCCACACTACATCCACAGCAAGTGAAGGTAGTCCGAGCTACCACTGCTTCAGCCACTATGCTGTCATGTTCTGGGTATTAAGAATGCTTCTTTATTTGCACAAAATTTACTGAATATATTCTAGAATGCTCTTAAAGAATTAGACTAACCTTCTGTACAAGTAAGACCCTGCCATCCAGGACCACAGATGCAGTCAAAGCTGGCTATTCCATCGATGCAGGTTGCATTGTTCTGACAAGGGTTGCAAGCACACTCCAGGATTTCTGTTTAAAGAAAGATGAGGGAGTTGGGTTAACAAAATAATCCTCAGCATTTTGATATAGCAATAGACCGATTGATATGGCGTACAAGCCTGTTTTTGTGTAAGTAACAGCTATGCAATAATCCAACAAACAAAATCATAGTCTGTTTTTATAGCCATGCATAATAACTTCTCAATCGACAGTAAAATATATGCAATACATCCGTCAGAAATATTTGTGTGATAAATTCCATACCACAAGCTTTTCATTGCAAGGATTTAGAATTTAGAAAGAAATTTTACACATGTATACAAATTCATAATGTAAATCAGATAGAGCCTGAGCTTTTATCAGGCAAATGACCTAAAAACATTCAAAGTTGGTTTTGTCTTTTGAACGTGCTGTCTTCTCTGCGGACACCGTTAATTTCATACCTTCTTGACAACGTTCTCCTTCCCATCCAGGGGCACACCGACATGCAAAGTCATTGAATAAGTCGAGACAAGATGCTCCATTGAGGCAAGGATTGCTCAAGCACTCGTCAGCATCTGCAAACATTATGCAAAAAATTATGTTAGCACAAAGTTAATGTGTCGGTTTTGCATCTGAAGAATAACCCAAGTTTGACAGTACTGACAAAAGCTGCAAATGTCAGCCAAACTTTTAGGTTGATACGACAAAGTTCACATCGATTCCTCGTAACATGTTTGATAATTTTTTTTGTCATACAGAATATTAGTTAAATACAATCAACATGACATTCAAACATATTTTATGTAACACTGAATTTGATCGTCAATTACACATGGTTGTGTTTTCTATCGACGAGTCAATATGCAGTTATAGTCATGCCATTAAATCAAATTTTCGTCCTAATTTCTGATAACTGTGTGAAGTTACATATGAAATACCCGCTTCTGCGGTGGTAGCAAATAAGTTAACTGTAAAATATGAATACTCACCCTCTTCACAGTTTGTTCCATTCCAGCCCTGCGCACAGATGCATGCATATCGTCCAATCAGATCCACACACGTGGCATCATTGGCGCACGGATCACTTGCGCACTCCTGCACCTCGATCTCGCAGCGTGGTCCTTCCCACCCTGTAGGACAGTCACACCTGTAGCCGTCCACCAGGTCGACACAGATGGCTCCATTCAGACAGGGTGCACTGATGCACTCCTGGATATCAGACTCGCACAGGGTGCCAGTGAAGCCAGGGGGACACTGGCAGGTGAAGGAGTTGATCCCATCTACACAGGTGGCATTGTTCTGGCAAGGATCGCTGGAGCACTCTTGGATGTTGATCTCACAGTTGGTGCCATTCCAACCCGGGGCGCACACGCAACTATACATTGCTATCTGGTCAATGCAGGTGGCTCCGTTCATGCAGGGGTCACCTGCACACTCCATGATTTCTAGACAAAGGAAGGAAGGAAAATGTAAAGTTAGTGTTCAGTCAAGAAAATTGTTGTACATTTACTTATTGACAAATATTACCCAAATATAACAAGCACATTCTGACATAACCATTCAGCAATTGGAGTACCATTATATTAAATTAAGTTTGTTGGGTGTAACCAAGGTAAAATATGAGAGATGATGGTTACTTACCAACTTCACAATCCGTTCCATTCCAACCAGGTGCACATTGGCACTCGTATCCATTGATCATGTCCATGCATGTGGCACCGTTCTGGCATGGGTTAGACCCACACTCATCAATCTCTTGCTCACAGTGAGTGCCCGTCCATCCGGAGAGACACTCGCAGACATACCCAGCTACGATGTCAACACAGTTTGCTCCATTTTGACAGGGATTGCTCAGACACTCCAGAATCTCTGTCTCACAGGAAATGCCGGCCCAACCTTCGGCACACTGGCAACGATACCCATTGACTATATCAACGCATGTAGCACCGTTAAGGCACTGGTGGTCAACGCATTCATCGATCTCAACATCGCAATCTGTTCCATTATATCCAGGAGCACACAGGCATTGATATCCATCGATGAGATCTACGCATGTTGCATTATTCTGACAGGGATCACTCAGGCATTCGTTGATGTTGACTTCACATAGTGTACCATCCCAGCCTTGTGCACAGACACATTCAAAGCCATTGATCAGATCCACACAGGTTGCACCATTCAGGCAAGGATCGCTGGAGCATTCCAAGATTTCTGCAAAACAAGGGGAAATATATATTTCTTCATATGCACTTCCTAAGTATCTAAATAGTTTACAAAAAAAATACATAAGCTGTTACACCAAAATTGAGAAGGCTGTACAATATAATACTAAAATCAAAGGTTTATATATTCACTTCATTAACATTATTGTATGGGAACCGATATTAAATAGAATTCATACCTGTTTCACAATTGGATCCATTAAAGCCTGAAGGGCAGATACACCTGTACCCAGAAACACTGTCTTCTTCACAAGTTGCTCCATTCTGACAAGGGCCACTGTCACAGTCGAGAATTTCTGTAAGGGAATGGGAAGAAGGTCATATAATTGATACAAAAATCATCATAACACATCATTTCTACTGCATTATCTCAAAATATTGCAATAACTAGAGGACGAACAAATGAAAAGAAGAGGAAACCAATCATTACATTTGTACTGATCAGTTGGTCAATAATTTTCAAATTAAAGCTTGCAAAGTGATATGACCGCATATAAAAAGAGACTCCATACAATCCAAATAAATGGTTCAAATTTCAAATGGAACTATGTCATTAGGATAATAAATAGTTTCTGCTGAAGTCAAGAAGTACTTAATTCAGAAATTTAGAAATGAATTACACATTACTGACAGGAATATTTTGATCACTGTATATTCCAGATTAAAGGTCACTAATACCTTACCAAAGAAGCGACATCTTAATCTTTTGATCACAATACAAATATTTACCTCAGAGATTCATACTTGCCAACATTTGAAAGTCAGAAAACTGAACACCCGATTGCGAGGGAGCGGAGCGACCGAGGGGGGGAGGGTGTCCCCCCTCCCACGGTAGGGAGCTTTTGCATTTTTGGACTTACAATTGTGCAATCTGGTGCATACTAGGGCTGTAGTGAAACGGTTACACGTTTTCACGGTTTCGTTTTTTTTTTTTCTTTTTTTTCTCCCCATTCTATAGTTTCGGTCAGAAAATGGCACGTTGAACCCTGCCAATCTATTGCTAAAGTAAAGGTATTTTACATGTAACAAAAATGGTAAGAGGATTAATGAATAGATTAAACCTGGTAAGAGATATCTGAAGGCTTTCATCTTGACAGCGGTTAGTAGACTAACATGGCACTGCCCTGCTGATTACAATTGAAAAAACGGACAGATATCGGATGGTACATGTATATCCGAGAAGAAGAAAAAAAAAACGGGACAATTCCGTTAAAAACGGAACGGTTGGCAAGTCTGGAGATTTTATCCTGTCATCTACAGTGTTGTGACCTGACAATTTTGGAGGTACATTTGTATTGTTCTAAACAATTTGAAATGTTTCTTATTAAATACCAATACAGATAACATTTCATGCTAAAATCATGCCATACCTGTCTGACAGAAGGTGTCTGTGAATCCCTGTGGGCAGATGCACACAAAGCCAGCCACAAAGTCCACGCAAGTGGCTCCATTTTGACACTGCATGGTTGCACACTCATCTATGTCAACCTCGCAGTGGGTGTCCGTCCAACCCGGCAGACACTCGCAGACATACCCAGCTACGATGTCAACACAGTTTGCTCCATTCTGGCAGGGATTGCTCAGACATTCCAGAATCTCTTCCTCACAAAAGTCACCCATCCATCCTTCTGCACACTGGCAACGATACCCATTGATATCATCAATGCATGTTGCACCGTTGAGACATCCGTGGCCAGCACAATCATTGATCTGAACCTCGCAGTTTGTTCCATTAAAGCCCAGAGCACACAGACATTGATATCGGTCCATGAGATCTACACATGTTGCGTTATTCTGGCATGGGTTGCTTGTGCATTCGTTGGTATTGACTTCACATAGCGTGCCATCCCAGCCTTGTGCACAGACACATTCAAAGCCATTGATCAGATCAACACAGGTTGCACCATTCTGGCAGGGATTGCTGGAGCATTCCAAGATTTCTGAAGGAAGAAAGTAAAGAAGCAATGTCAATCAATGGCATTTTATAGTTTATATTCTTAGGAAAAACGTAATATGTATACAGCATAATTTCTTAATACAGCATTAATCATGCAACAGATAAAATAAACATCAATTGGTACTTCTTTTTCTTTTTGTATAACATGTAGTTTAAATCTAGTTTGACACATTTGTTGGTGCACCTTTGCAATCATACGGATACTCCGATTTGAATTGAGGTTTGTAATACATGTAGTCATGCGTTGATAAAATATTAAGCGAGAAAAATGTAGAAATATACTTATCTTTTTGTTAGGGTTAGGTGAGAAGCTCAAGAGCTGAACAATTAAGATGCGTGCAGGGATCCACACCGATGTTAAAGGGGTGTTTCCACACAGATATACACCATATAGCACACAAAATGGCAGTAGAGTTGTCGTTTCTCATTTATGTTAAGCGTTAAATGAATTTTCACACATCGCGCGCACACACAAATACTTGTTCACATACAGATGGTGACAGAGAATACAAAGGAAACAAACACGTTATTGTTTTGAGTATAATTTTACTTTAGCTTATGCAGTTTCATTGCACAGCCATTTCATTTTCAATGAACATTTGGGTTGAAAAATGAGCATTTCATTTAAGTACAGAAGCACAACACAGATTTGTTGCAACTGAGGTTGAAAATAAAGGAGACAACTCATAAAAGGTGAATGAAGTGTAAATTCATTTAATGGGACATTCATTATCGCAAGTGAATTAGTTCATTAGCAAGGTAGGAACAAACAGGAGATCATAAAGCAATACACACAGTTAATAACTTTGTAAATTGAACCAATGTAAATCAGATTTAATCAATGTTAATGTTACTGAACACTGCATTCTCTAAAAAAAATATTAAAATGGTGTTGAGTTTAATGTTAATTGCTATGAAAGTGCAAGTGACCTCATAAAAAGTGGCAATTGTCATTGTTAAGTGCAAAATAAAGACAACTTCACTCTTGGAAGTGCAGGGGGCACAAATTTGCACCCTTTAAAACACACACAGATTAGCATGCTGCAAAATTTATGGCATCATAAAGTTACGATTCAAACAAATGGATGTACACTTGGTGGCTAAAAAATCAGTTATTTAATTTAAAAAGTTGTTTCACACAATGTTATTGTAATGTGGTTAAAACAGGGCATATAATGTGCAGGTAAGTTATGGGTTAATGAAACAATAGGCTTACCTTGCTCGCACTCGGTGCCGCTGAAGCCTGGTGCACAGATGCACTGATAACCGTCAGTCAGGTCTTCACAGGTCGCTCCATTTTGGCAGGGGGTACTGGCGCACTCCAAGATGTCTAATAAAGTAATCGAGTTATTACTAAAAATCAACTATCAACTATTGGTATAACTTAAATTCCACAAAGAGTGTCGATTGAAATCTATGATGCAACACCCAACCGAAAGGATCCATATTTAAAAATACTTTGATTACACTTGTTCCTTTCTCATGCGTATTCCCCCCATTTAATTGAGGGTGCATGTGGCTGTATAGCAACTTGGTACCAAAAGTTTTATACAAGACCCAAAAGGTCCCTGTAGGCAATGGGTTAACCTGGTCCCTACTAGATTTTGCAATTCGCACAGAGTTGATACCAATACCCACCAGATTCATGTTGGCAATAGATTATTAGCATGTCCCCCATCTAGATTTTGCATTTTGCATAGACTTAACCCGTTCACTTGGAGATTCTAAAATTCCCATAGACTTTGTACACAACCCACCCGGTTCCTGTAGTCAAGGGATTAATATAGGGCCCACCGGGTTCCTCCGTAGACAATGTGTTAATGTTTGCCGTACCTGATTCGCAGTTGACCCCGGTCCATCCTGCAGGACATCTGCACTCATAGAATCCGATCAGATCCACACAGGTTCCTCCATTCTGGCAGGGGTTGCTCATGCACTCCATCAGTTCTAGAATGCAATATTCATCACAAAAAACAAATTTCATATTTGACACAGAAACTTTTATCACTGATTTGGATGTATTGTATCCAGTATAATGCTTTTACAGTCCTTATACAATTAGGCAAAACATATCTATGGTATCAATGTAAACTCACATAAAGGTGAATCACCCAGATATTATTTTCATATATTAAAATTGGCAAAAAAAGTAAGGCTTCGCTGGGATCAAACCGGAGACAACTAGATTGCTATACTGAACATCTAATCATTGAGCCACAAAGACCCTTACCCTAAGACTTTCCCAGAAACCCTCTTTAAAGGTTAAACAGATCCTGACTAGCATGAACATATGAAACAGCTCCTTGAAAGTATTGATTTTAAATACTGACCTGTTTCGCAGTTGGCACCTGTCCATCCAGCACGGCACAGACACTCATAACCATTGATCAGCTCGGTGCAGTTTGCTTCATTCAAACACGGGTTACTGGCACATTCAAGGATTTCTGATGGGGAAATGTAAATAATCATAGATTTAAACAAGTTAATTAAAATTAAACTACATTATAACAGGGCAATTATTACAGGGGATTCTGAAATATCAAGAAAAGTAAAGATCTGTAATGAACAATGTACAATAATAGAAAAGGACAAAATAAAAGCGGGTATTCACTGCAAATTCATGCACAAGTATTCACCTGACATTTCCACAATTAGAGTACTATTATTACTATTTCAGCCCTTAAAAACATTTGAATTAAGCGCTATATAAACATGATGTATTAATAATATTATTATTACATTACTGTCATCATTTAGGGTAATTGAAGAAATAATTTGCATACCTGTCTCGCAATTGGATCCAGTAAACCCTGATGAGCAGATACACCTGTAACCAGAAACACCGTCTTCCTCACAGGTTGCTCCATTCTGACAAGGGCCACTGTTACAGTCAAGGATTTCTAAAAGGAAAAGGAGATTTGTTAAACTTAATTCATATCCTTTTATGAAACTATACAAAGAATTATCAAATGCTCATGATTAAACTGTAGTAAATTTTAGTGTGCATACCATGCGTACCCAAGATTTCTTTCAATGACACCTTAATTATCATCTTCAATGCTTTAAGAAACTATAGTCATAATTGTGTCTAAATAACAAGTTTTCAAAAGTAGACTTTTCTATAAACAAGGAAACAATGTAAAGTTACTTAATTATCTCTAAATAATAAAATACAATTCTTAAATCATAACTATTACAGATTATGTAATCGCATATTCCTCATGTGCTTAACCTTACAAGGTCCGAGTCCAAGGCATTCTTGGCTGCATTCTACATAAAAAATAATCCTCCTAGTCATCTAAGATAGACAACTCAGGACATTTGATTACATACAACATATTTAAGGTAATAAAATGAATAAAATTAAAGTCATACCTGTTTGACAGAAGGTGCCCTCGAATCCCGGTGGGCAGATGCACACATAGCCAGCCACGAGGTCAAAGCATTGTGCTCCGTTCTGGCACTGCATTTCTTGACACTCGTCCACATCAATGTCACAGTTCGTTCCCTCCCAGCCATACGCGCAGGTGCAGGTGTATCCCCCGCCGATGTTGTCTTCACAGCTAGCACCGTTGAGACAGGGGTCTTGTGCACAGCTGATCGCAATCTCACAATTAGTGCCATTGTATCCAGTGGCGCAGTCGCACACAATGCCACTGGTGTAGTTGTAGCAAGTTGCTCCATTCAGGCAGGGATCGGGGACACATGGGGTAGTAGCTGGAGGAAGAAAAGGTTGGAAGAGAATGTTCTGAAAAATCTAGCACTGCTAAGACAGGTGTATTGAGTATAGTTTATCAGTTTCCCGGGATATGCTCTTATAACCAGGCGGCAATACAAAATTATAGAGTTGCCCTAATTCATGTCATTGTAGTATGTTGCTCAAACCAGTAAGACAATGTGTAGATTCTCTGAAAATAAGACATTTGTCAGCAGGTTGTATGTTTGAATCTTCACTGGTTAGACTGTTTTAGACATGAATCTTGGGCACAGCTGTTGACCATTTAGCAAGACATGTCAAACAAACCAGTAAACCAATTGCAAATATAAAGTACCCTGTCGCAAGTGGATTGTCATCCTGCACTGTGCATACAATCAACTCAAATTTTAGAGATTCTTTAGAACATTTAGAACATTTAGAACATACATGAAATCAAGAAATAAATAACGTACCTTCCTCACAAAATTCTCCCGTTGTACCAGGTCCACAGACGCATCTATAGCCTTGATTCAATTCTACACATGTTGCATTGTTTTGGCAAGGGTTGCTCGCACACTCCAGAATATCTATAGATGCAACACAATTAGATGAAATGTTGTAATAGCAACTGTTAATAATCCATTCAACAAAAATGAATTTAAGATAAATTATTTTTGTCAGGAAAAGCCCACAAATAAAGTTGTAAATGACTACTCATGGGAAGTATACAGTAGTTGCTGTTAAATCACAGTCAAATTTAATCTGAAATTGATTTTTATAGGTACATCAACTGTTTCTTAGCTATTCAAAATAGCTTACAATAAACAGGTAGTTATTCAAGAGGTGTTACTTAATTTAAAGCAACATGTACTTGTTGATGAAAAATGTACATATTTTACTGTACACTCCATATTGAGGGTTGTTTTTTTCACTTAATTTCCTATAAATTCACAACCATACAATCCACGCACCATTGGCACAAGTGGGGCCAGTCCATCCCGGCAGACATTCACAGTAGAAGCTGGCAATGCCCTGGGTACAGTTTGCTCCATTCAGGCAAGGGTCTGGGTCACACTCATTGATGTCTGGCAAAAGAAAAAGGCATAACAAAAATTACAATCACTACTACTATAACTAACAATAATAAGAATAATAATGAAATACAACTTCACAAACAAAGGATAATTCATATCGTAGATGGGAAATCATCTAAGGCAGAATACATTCATTTTGATAGCATAGCTGATTGGTATATATGCCTTGTGTTGTACATATGGACTGTTTTTAGATATCTGAAGTAATTTAATACATGATTAAGTTATCAAAATTGTACAACAAACAACAAACACTAAAAAAAGAGGCAATCAAGAAAAACCATCATACACATTTAAATCTTCATAAGCAGCAATGATGTTGATTACTTAAAAAATATACAAATAATGCAAATATAATTTTGATTACCTTCTTCACAGAGCGTTCCTTCAAAGCCTGGTGCACAGACACAGAGGTACCCATTGAAGTAGTCTTGACAGGTGGCTCCATTCAGACAGGGGTTGCTCAAGCATTCGTCTGCCTCTGTACATGAAAAATAACAGAAGATCATGTTAAGTTGTGTTTTTTCAGATGTGTTCAATTTTGATTATTACATCCGAGACCGCCCTTTATAATCACCATCCGAGAGACGCAGCCAAAGTTCAAACTAAGACTGATAAGTGCAAAGAGCAGAACTGCTAGACAGGATGACCGTGATTTGGGGTTTATATTATAAGGATAATTATACAAAACATTATCTTTTATTAACATGATTGATTTACTTTTATAGGGAGAAATTAATATGGAATGATTGAAGTGATTCGGAACAGGGGTGCTTAAGCGTCCATCTGCTTCTGCACATGAGAAATAACAGAGCTTAATGTAGTATCATTAAAAAGTCATTAAATATAATTTATATTTCCATTAAAGTTGCTAATTTCCTTTTATAGGATGTAAATATAAAATTCATATCATTATAATTTTTTTTTTTAAATACTATATATTACTAATAGTGGTAATAACTGCAATGCAATAAATATCTATCCAGCTCTAATAAGTTACCTTCTTGACAGAAAGTTCCGTTCCAGCCTTCTGCACAAACGCATTCATAGCCACCGATCAGTTCAATGCATGTAGCACCATTCTGGCAAGGGTTGCTGCCACATTCAGTAAGCTCTGTGAAATTATTCCAAATACATATATTTTAATATCTAAATCTTCCAAATAGTATGAATATTTACAGTATTATTTCTTCTCTGGGTTTTTCAAACAAAGTTCTTTAGAATCAAATCAAGGTTGAAGTTGACAGGAAGGAGACCAAGTCGAACCGTTTCATTCCACTCCAAGCAAAACTTAACTAACAATGAGATCAAGACAGGTTAAATTACATTATATTAGAATTTTTTTTATTTGAATACCAACAAAATCTAAATAAAGCTTGAAGTTGAAAAGAAGTACCCAAAGCCATACCGTTTTCACAGAAGGTACCATTCCACCCCTAGCAACACTAACAGTGAGATCAAGATATGTATATTATAAACATCATATAAATTCATGCAATATTATTTCTAAATTCTTTTTCTAACAACATTCAAAACTATATCGAGGTTGAAGTTGAAAGGACACCAAGCCATACCATTTTCACAGAAGGTACCATTCCACCCGGAAGAACACTGGCATTCAAAGCCATTCGTGAGATCGAGACAGGTTGCTCCATTCAGGCAGGGGTTGCTAGAACACTCCAAGATATCTACAGCACAGCAAGTGGTGTTATGTTATGTGGAAGAATAGGTGAGAAAGAAATGAGGGAAAGGGAAATTGATGCAGCAATGGTGTTATGAAGGAGAGAGGGAAGGCAAAAGGGCAAAGGGGAAATGTAATATAATGAAGGAGGGGTAAAGAGCAAGAGTGGCAGAAATATATGACATCATAGAAACCACACGGTGAAAACACATACACAAGCAAACACAAACGTGATGTGAACATTCACAAAATGCATAATGGAATGTTCGAAAAAACAATACATGAAAGGATTAGCATGTGATTCATTTGTAGGTGGTGATGGGATATTAATCGGAAAGAGAAAAAATAAAGCATACACAATTGAAAGAGCATCATAAATATGAAAGCCGGGCAAATTAAAGCATAAAAATCCACACTGTGCAGTATCAAAGATATTTTTAATTGAGATTAAAAACTACAACTTATTACAGTATAAGCATTCAAGAAGATGAAAGGAGCTAACCAACTGGGTTAGTCCTAGGGTTGATAGAGCAACCAAGGAATATTTGTCTTTGTATGAAGTAAATTGCAAAGCTAAAGACAAATCTACAAAGGAAATTACATGCAACTGCAACCACAATAATGTAAAGAAGCGTATAAATTATGAGAATTGGATTTTACTCAAGAAAACTTGGGAATGGAAATTCAGACATAACTGCAACCATAGTTTTCTAGTCTATGAAAGGTAAAACCACATGGAAATAAAACAAGTAAGACAAAAGATTGAAAACTCATGCATGATAACAAATTCAACTATAGGAATCAAGCTGTTGAAAAATGCAAAGCATATCAAAGTTTGAAAGGCGCATCACAAGATAACTGCAACAAGTGTTAAAAAGGTGTGAAGCACTTCAATATTACACAATATACATAAAAATGCATCTAAGATCGTGTAGCACAGCTCAAAATATTTGAAGTAGTCTCTTACCGAGCTCGCAGTTTGTTCCATTCCATCCTTCTGGACATCGACACTCATATCCAGGCAACAGATCAAGACATGTCGCTCCATTCTGACATGGGTTGCTCAAGCACTCCATTATTTCTGATATTAAAAAAGAAATTTATTTTGTTTAATAAATAGGAAGAAATATAAGGTGAAATTTGTATTTATATAATGCATTGCTTTTATTTTTTTTTAATATGTTCGCTCATACTATGTGCTTGATTTTCATGGCTAATGCATTATTTCATAACATAAACAATATTCAACTAATTTAGCAGATTTATCATTATGCTGCATTCTACATTCATATATCAAAATTATTTTTTCAGTCGCATAATAACAATAACAAATATCAATAACAAAAATGGATACAAATTCACCTCATTCTGTGTTTAGTATGTTTCCCTACAGATAAAAATAAATTATACCTTCTTGACAGTCTGATCCAGTCCAGCCTTCTGCACAGATGCAGGCATAGCCATTGGTTAGCTCAACACATGTCCCTCCATTCCGACAAGGATCACTGGCACACTCCTCAATGTCTGTTAATATTAAAACAAAAAAAATTAAATACAATTTAAATATTTATATATATACATGTAGTTATATTCATGTAATATAACCCTAACAACACATCAGATATCAAGCAGTGTGAAAAACAGAGTCAAGATCCCTGTTTTGTGTGGAGAATTACTAGAAACGATCAAGGCCTGTAACTAAGCTTATGCCTGAAAAATGTTAGTGTTTTTATAAAAGACCTGGGATTTGAGCTCGCTTCACACTTTGCAGAAACCATGCACCAAGTATTCAATGCTTAAGATATGTGTTAGTTAAGGATAAAGATTCCAGTCTGTGCTAATTCCAACAAAATGTATAAATCAATTAATGCTTGTAATTCTTACCAAGTTGACACAGAGCACCATCCCAACCAGATGCACAGATGCATTCAAAGCTTGCCAAGCCCTCCCTGCATGTAGCTCCATTCAGGCATGGGTTAGGGTCACACTCATTGATGTCTTCAACAAAAGAAAAACAGAACATCAATCATCAATATCATGAAACAAATAAAACATATTAAAATTAATTAATTAATCATATCTCTAAGGTAAAGAAACGAGGAGGCGGGTTAGCTTATAGTGGGTAACATGATGGAATCCAAATCGAAACATTAAATCACTCATCATTAACTTGAAACAATCAGAAAATGCTTAAATGAATCAAATCCTTACCCGTAAATGAGGTGCCAGGTTTGCTCATGCGTATAGCATCCAGATTGCAGTTTTAATCCAACCATTGAGCATGCTGGCATTTTGTCCAAGGCATGAAATTCATGCACAACTCACATTGCATGTTAAAGTGCCTAATAATCTATAGGAAAACTCCCTTGGATAGGACGTTGAATTGATATCACATGTATAAAATAGCATAAATTGTTGCAACAATGTAGGACATATTCAAATAACCGAGTTAATATCAAATTTGATTACCATCAAAGAAAAGCAACAATAAAATAATAGCTAACAATTTATCTATGAGAACCTAGTGTCCAATGCTGTTATCTTTTTTCAGCATTTGAACTTTGATAATACAATTTAATGCACTTACCTTGTTCACATAAATCTCCCTCATATCCAGCTAAACATTGACATAAATATCCACCCAGGAAATCAATGCAGGTTGCTCCATTCTGACAGGGGTTGCTGGCACACTCATCCAGTTCTACATTTAGACAGAATAATGTATGGCAATGAAACATGATTGTGCAGCATTACTAAGGTGAATAATGAGATTAAAATGTTTGAAATCTTCAGTTAATTTGTTTCACTCCCAAGATAATTCAAAGAAGTGTTTGCATATTTTCATTTCGGGGTATTTTCTCTATAAGTAAAAAATATATACTTCACTATTCAACAGAACTTTGTTTAACTGTAGTTCAATTACTATGGGCACAATACTCATCAGGGGATAACAGCTCTAGCTTATTTATAAAGTCTGTGGATAACACTTGTATGCACTACTGGAAAAAGTAATGTTAGTTTAAGGGTTACAATTAGTCTGTGAAGTCCTGAAAATGATAAATGTTGTATTGAAGTATTGAAGTATTACACACCTGTCTCACAGTCCCTGCCCGTCCATCCTTCAGCGCAGACACACGTGTAGTCATCCACCAGGTCCACGCAGGTAGCTTCATTCTGGCATGGATCATCGCTGCAATCAACAACCACAATCTCACAGTTGTCTCCCTTGTACTCCTTGGTGCAGTTACAGTAGTACTCATCAAACAGGTCGATGCAGGTCGTGTTATGTTGACATGGGAACGAGGCGCACTCATCCACTTCGAACTCACAGTTGGTTCCGGTGAGGCCCGATGGGCAGCGGCAGTCATACCCTCCGATTAGGTCCACACATGTGGCACCATTGAGGCAGGGATTGCTCACGCATTCCATGATCTCCTGCTCACAGTTGGTGCCCTCGAAGCCCTTGGGGCACTGGCATTCATAACGCCCGACGAACTCCACACACGTTGCGCCATTCTGGCATGGGCTGCTTGCGCACTCCCTGACCTCGAACTCGCACTCTGTCCCGTTGTAACCAGAGGCGCAGATGCACTCGTAGCCATTGGTGAGCTCGGTGCAGGTGGCTCCATTCTGACAAGGATCGCTACTGCATTCTACTATGTCTGCCTCGCAGTTGGAACCGGTCCAACCGGCAGAGCACATGCATGCGTAGCCGGAGTCAAAGTTGACACAGGTTGCTCCATTCAGGCAGACATCGGCGTCGCATTCATTGATGTCCAGCTCACAGTTGGTGCCAGTCCATCCCGAGGGACACTGACATACATAGCCATCCACCAGCTCCTCACAAGCGGCTCCATTCTGGCAGGGGCTGCTCTCACATTCAAGGATATCTGGATGGTTTATAGAGAATTGCATTCAACTCAATTCAAAGTAATTTAATGATGCTACTTTCATTAACATGAATATTCGTTTTTCAAATAACACAATACAATGCATTTTAAAGAGTAAACATTTAATTTCATAATTAGACGACATCTAATACTCATCACATTTGATATTTAAGTATCTACAGGAAAGAGAAAATCGGTTGAAAAAAATTATAATCAAAGCTTGATTTACAAACAAAATAAAAATTATTCAAAGTTTTACAGAATAGTAAAAGCTAGTCTCATTCACATATTTTTAAAAATATGAAATATAACAAAACTGCAAACAAACATAAGTCTATTTCAAACAATTAGAAAACTGCAAAACACACAATGTTGTTACATGTTATGTGCACATTTGAATGCATTTCTTTCTTTCTTTGTTTTTAAAATATGGAACAGTTCATTGGCCATACAATGTCAAAATAGTTGCTTAAAGAGGTATTGAAACTTTGAAATTGAAAAAGGGGTTGAAAGATATAGCTGCATCATGCATACCAGATTCACAATTATATCCCGTCCATCCAGCGGTGCACATACACAGGAAGCCGGGGTCTAGATCTACACAGGTTGCCCCATTCAAACATGTTGCATTCGTGCACAATGTTACTTCTACATTACCATTGCAGAGGTAGGGAAAGAAAACAAGTTGTGTGTAATATGAAAGTTATAGAACAGAAGTGCAGACACCAAGGATGAAACCAAGGATTGCAATTTGTAGAAAGAGGAAATTAAGAAAAGTTGGCATGCAATTTGTGAAAAATAAGCAATTCAAATTATTTATATAATAATAGTTCATGATTAATCCACAGCAGACAGATCACTTCAGACAATTTATAAGAAAAATAAAATACTCATTGGTTTACAAATATGTGCAAAAAGAGGCACTAAAGGTATAGAAAAAGTAAAATACTACTATTATAGAAACATTAATATATTTTTAGTGATGGCCAAATATTGAGCACCTCATAGAAATATCGGTATAAACATTATATTAGTTTAACAGTGACACATTATCCACCCTGAAGGAAAAATTAACCTTGATGACAAGGATGCCATAGGCATGCAAGCATAATTAAAAAGTATTTGTAAAAGAAAGCATACCCAAGAATGCTCAAAAGAAAATGCTAATGATATCCCAGTCTTCATGAAATAAAACAGAAATATTTCAGGGAGATATTTAACGTACTTAATAATAATAATAATTTAAACAACAGCAACAACAATAATAATAATATTTGTTTTAAATCACACATGTCCCTACCTTGTTCGCATCTAGTGCCATTCCAGCCTGGAGCACATACGCACTCATAGCCAAGCAGATAGTCAGTGCAGGTTGCTCCATTCAGGCAGGGGTTACTGGCACACTCTGGGATGTCTTTAAATGAGGGCAAATGTGACATAACATTACAAATAATAACCTGTGACAAGAATTTCCACATAATCATAATTACATGATTTGATTAAGAGCACGATACAGAGACTAGGTTCTTCCTTCTTCAACTCAGGGATGTCTCTACACATATGGGGACAAATATCAGAGGGCATGTGAACGAAGGACAATTAAATATGAACCTTTAATATAGAGAAACAGGTTACAAGATTTGCAGAATAGAATAACTGACTGTGTGCAATACAAGGCAGCCTAATTCAAAGATGTGAGTTATTCCATTAAACAACTAGTAGTATTAACTTAATGTGGCAATAGTTATGCTCTTGAATAATTTGAATACCAGACACATTACTAGTATACTACATTACACTGTAAATTACATATCTGTATTATTTAAAAAAAGTCTTTTTGACAAGAGAAAAATATTGCCAAAAATATTGAGCATACCATAGCAGGAAGTCTGGCATATCTAACAGAAGCCTGAAGTAATCTTTATAAACGTAAATGTCATGTGTATGTTAATGAATATAATAAATGACCAAACAATAATGGGCTTTGCCGGAAATCGAATAAGACCTATGCTTTTTCCATTGAATACAATATACAAGTACCTGTTTCACAGAGCTGTCCTTCCCACCCAGGAGTACACTGGCAATCGAAAGATCCAATTGAATTGTTGCAGGTCGCTCCGTTCTGGCATGGGTCTGTCAAACATTCATCAATATCTGGGGAGAAAAAAAAGTTTGCAGGTAGAAAGGATATATTCTTTTGTCACAATCGATATACAACTAGAAAAAAAAACTCAATTTGTTTATATTAGATGTATTTTTAATAATGTTTATAGTAGGAGTATGACAACAATTCAAACAAATCTTATTTGTGACTAGCCTGTTTAATACTTACAATATAAACATTTATTATTTGCAAACAAAATTGTTTTCTGAAGCACAGTAGGAGCCAAAAATTAACTATCAAAAGTGTATATCAATTTACAACGGAAGTACCCTCTGAGACTGCGGTTAGATCCTAACAATGGACCATAAATTGGAGTGCAGTGGAGTGGACTGCACGAATGAGGATATAAACCTATTCAACGAGACAGCCATCACATCAATCCAGTGATCGAGGAACATTATTTAAATCTAGAGGAGACACGAATGAACGAATAAACTTACCAGTTTCGCAGAGTACTCCAGCAAGGCCTGGTGGACAGAGACACTGGAACTGGGCCAGGAGGTCAATACAGGTCACTCCATTCTTGCAGGGATCACGGTCACACTCGTTGATGTCTGAAACAAAGGTGTTACAAAAGATGGGTTCATTAACATATTGCCTATAAGAACCTGGGTGGGTGCTGTATTAACTCTATGGGGATAGCAAAATCTAGTAGGGAACAGGTTTACCCATTGCCTACAGGAACCAGGAGGGTCATATATTAACCCTAGTAGGGAACAGGTTCAAATATGCAACTTAATGCAAGTACCATGCCTGATGACCTGGAGTGAAGGTCATAGTCACACCTTTCAATGCCTGATGGTAAAGTTTACAGAATAGATCAGTTCATAATAATAAATAAACAACTAAATGCATGATGCACACTTTATTCCTGATGACATGGAGAGAAGATATTCAAGTAAAAGTAAAAGTATCTTACCAATTTCACAGAGGTCCCCTTCCCATCCTGCCTTGCACTGGCAGAAGAACCCATCCACATAGTCCATGCAGACTGCTCCATTCTGGCAAGCATTGCTGGCACACTCGTCAATAGCTGTTTGGGAAAAGTAAAAATAAATAAAAAGAGTGTCTCATATTAGTGACTCAAAAGTTGATGGTAAAACTAAGATTTTTGTATAACCCTTACTTATAACTTACACTTGTAGACTTATTCTTCAAGTACATTTTCCTTATAAATTTCATGGAAGCATGTGACAATTTGTTCACAATTTTAAAATCTCAATATTTCTATAAAAAAGCACATTTAAAAATACACAACGAAACAAACAAATAGTATTGTTCGGGTAAAGAGTTAAATGGAATCATATAAAATGTGGGTTCTTTCAAAATAAAGAATCTTGACTTTCCACACAAAATCACATAGCCAATAGTGGTATAGCCACTGCCTGGATTATGCTATAAAGGTAGTGACAGTGGTTTTATTCAAAAACTATTATTTTATCTGTCTTGTAGATCAAGGACTTTATCTCATGTTACATAATGAACACAAGATTCAAAAGAAAGTGTAATATGTTGAATTTGCACTCACCATCTTCACAGGCAAGGCCTGTCCATCCACTCTGGCAGATACAGCGGAATCCATTGACCTCGTCAATGCACTGGCCTCCATTCTGGCATGGCATGCTTTCACACTCTTCAATATCTATACAGGAAGGAAACCAAGAAAACAAGCAATATTTTACAAGGTACAGGACTACAATTAGTTTTTAAAAAGACGTCAACCAATTTAATACAATAGAGGTGGCATCAGAATCCATTGACCTCATCAATGCACTGACCTCCATTCTGGCAATATCTATGCAGGAAGGAAAGTAAAATAATAAAGTTTACATTTAAAATTTACATTTTTCATTGAAAAAATGGATGTCGATCTGAAAAGAAAATAATTATTTTCTAGGGCTTTTTTTGGTTAAACTTACGAAATGTAAACAAATTCATGCTACAACAGGTCTTTTAGTTTCCTTAGAGTGATAAACTTTCTAAATACTACATTATGAATGCGCCATTGTCATTCATTATATGAGACTCATACTGAGAAGCTTAAACTAGCACAAAAGAGGCTTACTTGTTTCACAATGAGTTCCAGTCCAGCCCGGTGGGCACTGACATTCATATCGTCCAATCAGATCAGAGCAGGTTGCACCATTCAAACAGGGATTGCTCGAACATTCCATGATTTCTGTGGGTGTGTTACAAACATGTTACATGCAAGTCTTATCTACTTTTACCAAGAAACCGAACAACTGGTGCTATTAGAGTTTACACAGCATTGTTGAAATTGAATGACAAGAATTAAATATATTTTGAAATATATCTATTCGATTTGCGCAACAAAATACATCAAGGACCATTATGTGCCATCTCAGTGTAAAGGTTATAATACAAGTACAAACAAAGAGTATTATAATTAATTATTGGACTGATTTTTGCTAAATAGATGTTAATTTTGTGTTTTATTGAACTAAAAAACAAGCTACAAACTCACCAATTTCACATAGTATGCCTGTATAGCCAAGCACACACTCGCAGACGTAGCCATCAACCAGATCTAGACAGGTTGCTCCATTCAGGCAGGGGTCACTGACACACTCGTCAATATCTGGAGTGGAAAGAAGAAATCATTAGATATTAATCGTTTTTAAGGCACTATTCATTAACATGATACATTTTAAAAGTTATACATGATAAAAGTTATTTAAGACAAATTAAGGTCAAAGAGGGCTGCATCATTATTTACATGCTACATTTTCTGTATTTTAGCAGAATAAATATTTGGAAATAGAAATTTATTTTTATTACGTTTAGAGACATGTGCACATTAGCAATGAGATTATATCAATAGTACATTAATCTTACATTGCCCAAAGTAAGAAATTAGTACGTTCTTTTACAGAGCTAGAATATGTCTAGTAAGATGAAATTCAGTATCTGTAAAAATGAGAGTTAAGCAATATGCATACTTATTTCACAGCGATCCCCGGTCCATCCTGCGTCACAGAAACATTGGAACTCTCCAATCAGATCCAGACAGATGCCTCCATTCAGGCAGGGGTTGCTGGCGCATTCTTCAACCTCTGTAACAATTCAGGTTAGTTTAGAATATTAATCACAATATTTTTATTGGCAACAATTTAGGAAAATTAATCACAACTCTTTACTATTGTCCTTCATTCAAGAAAATACCAAATCTATGATGAGTTGCATTGGAAGTCACAACAGTTGAGGTTCCCTTCCTTCAAATTCTTTTTAAAAAAGTCATAAGCAATACCAAACAAGCAATTTCTAATACCAAACAGGCATCATAATCTACAAAGAAGAGAGCACATGTAATGCTTTTGAATGAATAGCACGATATTCAAGTACAATCTACTTGTGCACATTTCAAGGCTCTAATTTCGAGATATAAACGAAACCTTACCTTGTTCGCAGTTGATGCCAGTATATCCCACAGGACATTCACAGGTATATGATGTGTACAGGTTCGTGCATGTGGCGTTGATCAGGCATGGGTTGGACTCGCATGGATTCAAAGCTGGACATGGAAAGTCATGAAAATAATTATATAAGCTATAAATAATTTTAACAATAACATGAGTAACCAATGATTTTCACCAATAGTAACACAATAAATTGCAGGAACTGCACTGAAAGTTACGAAAATATATATAACATAAATTCTTCAAACAATTGTAAAAATAACATGATTACTAGAATAAAACTGCATCAAGCTACATACAATTCTAATTATAGCATGCATAACCAATGACGCCCACCACTTGGTGAAGTTTTCTTACCAATCTCGCAGAAATTGCCGGCATGAGAAATGGGACAGTCACATCGATAGCTGTTCAGCAGGTCAACACAGGTTGCGCCGTTCTTACACTGGTTCCCCACACAGTCATCAACATCTAAGGATACAAATATATATTTAGGTATATTAATGTCAAATCATATTGATTATATAGCTAGATACATATTCAGTGAAATATTCTGATGCGCTGAAGAGTATAATTCATTCTATGTGCCCTTACAATATTAACTGCATTGATGGTGAATTCAATGTTTTATAATGAAAATGTGTTGATATTTAGAAACATGGTCTAAGAGATTCGGGATTTCAGATATATGCTTGCCCTTCTGAAAGAAGCACTTACTCACATTCTTTCTCTTGACCCATGCATACCAATATGGTTACCAAATTGATCAATTTCAGCTATTTCAAAGTATATCATTTAAATACTAAGAATAAAGAGCTTTATAAATTACATAGAATATTCTAAATAGTAGTAGCAGTAGTAAAAGTAATATATAGTAATGGTAGTATGATCTTACCGTTATCACAGTTTGTTCCATTGAAGCCAGTAGGGCAGGTACATTGGTAGGTTAACCCCAGGTCGGTACAGGTCGCTCCATTCTTACAGGGACTAGGGTTGCACTCATCGATTTCTTTAAGAACAAAAATATGTCACATGAAAAGAATATATATTTTGAATTGATACACAAATAAGATAAGTGTTATTATCTTCTGTGTACTTTTATAATTTGTGATTTCTATACATGACACATTGAAAAAGATCACTTCATAAAAGTAACACCTTGTTGTTGTTTGGTTTTATGATTGTTATTATCAGTATTATTATTATTATTATGATTATGATTACGACTACTATGAGTGTGATTGTAGACTTACCTTTATTACACTTGAGTCCAGTGAAGCCAGGAGGACAAAGACATTTGAATGAGCCAATCCGGTTTTGGCATGTGGCATTAGCAGAACACGGGTTACTCATGCACTCATCAATATCTGAGGGAGAAAATATATGAAAAAATTACCTTATGAAACTGTTTGTGTTTACCTTTCAAGATAATACAAATATATATGTGCAGTTGTTGAAGTTGCCAAGCAGAAAACTGAATTAAAGATTTAATCTCTCATCACTTATCTCACACAGACATCACCTTCGATCACTAGATTGAAAATATGACCTAAATTATCCAAATGATCTGTATATCTCCTCATGATATCCCACTGTAACTAAGAAATGTAACCTTTTGAAATTGATATCATGTTGGTATGACATGCATTCTCCTTTTCGGAACCAGTCCTGAATAGGTTAACATTGTAAAATAAATTTCTTCTTCATAAGCTAATACAAATGTTTCATTTTATACGGTAATACAAATGTTTTGCTTACCAGTCTCACACTTCTGGCCCATCCACCCGTCTGTACAATTACAGGAGAAGCCATTGAGCTGGTTGACACATGTAGCATTGTTGAGACAAGGGTTGCTCTCACATTCATTGATATCTGGGAATAAAGGAGACGTTTAAAATTTAGAAACATTATGATACTTCAAAAATATGGACACGTTATCGAATATCATCTCTGAAAGATTCTTAAAGGATGTATTATGATGATATTTACATGAACTGCTTTAACACACACATAAGTAGTTCAATCATTTTATTTTTGTTATAGTCCAAGTAAATGGAAATGTATTTTTTTACATGGCTACAACATATAGATATACATCAAGCATCAAACAAATTAACAAGCTTTGAATTACACATTACCGGTACTTACTGAGTACTTTGAATATTGAATATTGAATAATGACTAATGACTAATCTAGGTTGTACCCAATACTATATTTCCCCAAAATTTATATCATTCTTTAAACTTTTATATTATATTAAACTGTATGTAAAAATGAATAAATTAATAACATCGTTGACGGTTATTTAAATTTTGAGAGTCATATAAAGCCTAGCTTTCAATCCTAGCAGGATCTTCATCAGGACATTTAGTCTTTGACATACCATACTGGCATGTTTTGCCTGTCCATCCAGGTAGACATGAGCAGATAAAAGAGTCATATTGGTTGAGACAGTTGGCTCCATTCTGACAGGGATCTCCTAGACATGCATCCTTGGCTGCAAGGGAATAATAATGATAGTAGTAATAATAATAATAATAATAATAATAATAATACAAAAAATAATTTAATAAAAACTTTAATAATAATAGACATTATAATAATAACAATAAAAATAATAATAACAATACTACTACTGATAATAATAATAATAATAATAACAATAATAATAGAAATGATAATAACAATAATAATAATAATAATACTAATTATAATAATAAAAACAATAATAATCATAATCATAATACAAATAGTAATAATAACAATAATAATAATAAAAATATACAATTTAAATTGTGCGTAAATTGATAACATATTTGCTCTTTGATTAGTATTGGCTGCAAGGGAATAATAATGATTGCATTCATATAGCGCTTAATCCAGATATTCTAAGTGCTGTAACATTATTATTACTCTTGGTAATCAGGTACAGTTCAAACTTGCACAATTTTCTTGTGCACCATCTCAACTCCCTGTGGGACATACTAGCCCGAGCTGCTCGTGGCGCTACAGGCTAACACCTGACCAAGAACCCATTTCTACTCCTGGGTAGGGAGCAACGAGTGAATATTGCCAAAGACCTTTGCCAATACATAAATAGCAATACATGGAAATGGGGAAAAAACATTCTTTGCAAAGCAAGAATTCAATGTATTTGTCCAGGTTTAGTTAAGTTATATTTTGTGCTGTTTACTTTTATTTTGTTTGTTATTGATCTGGAATTTTGAAAGCATGCACACAAAGTCAAATATAGTTTAATAATCATTTCACTCATTAAACAAAATCTTACCTGTCCTGCAATCATAGCCAGTCCAGTCGACAGGGCATTTGCACTCAAAGTGAGTGACGTTGCCGCTGCACTGACCGCCATTGTAGCAGGGATCCGAGTCACAAGCAGTTATCACTAGATTGGGTAGGGATGATTAGGATGGTATATGGAACAGTTACAACATCAAATACAATGTACCTACTACATGGACATCTATAACCTGGGGCTGGTTAAATAATTTGATGATACACTGATCTGGATAGAATCTGGATAGAGTATAGCCTATTCAACTAAATGTATATTGTGAAGATCTGACACAGCCGAACAGCCATCTGTGATGTTATCCTATGGTTTATTTTCTGTTAGTGTCCATGTGCAAGGCATACACAATGCTATGTCAAATGCAATGCTATGTCATGGGGACCTACCCCCACAAGCATCTGCTTTTATGTAGGTTCCCCCACATATGTTTTTTCCTTTACAAAATTTTAAATATAAACAAGAGTACTCTAAATTGGTTTATAAGTACTTTCTGTATACTCTGAATTATTTAACTTCAATTATTATGTAAATTTCATTTTGTATACATAAGATGTTCATATTACTATGTTGTTTGATTTGTATGTTACGAATATAATTTGTGGAAATCTTAATAAATGAAATGAAATGAAATGAAAATGAATATACTGTTTTGGGTGTGGTAGCTTTGTGAATCTATATTTCATCAATTTTCGTCAGGCAATACTTTATCCAGAATTCTTTTTGGGATCAGTGTATTGATGGCTAATTAGTAAAACATGTGCTTTCTAAACGCTCTAAACCATTCCAATACAGTCACGTTACATGTAAATCCGCGATAATCTAAAAATGAACAAGTAGTCAAATGTTCTGTATCTCCAGATAATCTTCTAGATAAACAGTTATGTACAAGGAACAATTATTATAAATGCAAAGTTTAGTAAAACAGCTAAGCTACAATCAATTGAATTATTAACTAAACATTGATATCCCATCACCTTTAATATATCATGAAATTAATGAACCTCTTGTAATCTTTATTCTTTTCTAAATGAACATAAAAACATATGTAACATAACATGTGGGCTTGAAATTATAAATGTTAATACTACTACTATACTTCTGATAATGATTCCAGACATAACCCGTTTAATTTCAACTAATCTACTAAATAAACTTATATAGCAATGAACAGCTCTGAAATTCCTCTTCAGTTCTCTATTGATTTGAAGCTATTATGAAAATACAGGTAACTGTTCTGCTAATGATTATGTTGACATCAACTTCAAACAAGTTTGAGGGGTACATACAACTTTCGCATCTGGTTCCTGAGTAGCTGAGAGGACATTGACATGAGAATCCCCCATACGTGTTGTTGCACGTCGCGTTGTTCTGGCAAATGTCAAGAGCACACTCGTCAATGTCTGAGTAAAAATGAAAATAGGGAGAAGAAACTTGCAAAAATTCTCAGGAGTATCATGAGATATGATGCTGACATGAAATCAAACACTGAATTGATATCAGGATATCTGAATGACATGTCCATAGATAAAATAAAAGATAAATTATAAAGAAAATATTTATAGCGTAATAATGTAACCAAACAAATTTAACATCAGTCGAGAATAAAAGTTATAGCAAAATAAAATCGTCTTCAATGGGTTTTAATTATTAAAGGATTTATTAAAAAACAACATACTATGCAAATATAAGGCTGTAAATTATAAGCAGACACATTGTCACCATCACTGCCATGTGAGCATTCTAGCCTGGAGCCCTATTAAAGGGGAATTCCACCCCAGTAATGTGATGTTTGCTATAAAATGAAGTGAATATGAAGAATCATGATCGAAAATCTGAGCCAAAACGGTAGAGCAATAAAAAAGTTATGACAGGATGAACTTTGCTCCGATTTTTAGTATCGTTCGAAATTGCTATCGATCGTGACGTCACTTGCGAGCTGCAGCCATTTTGACTTCTACATGGAAATTTTACAAAATTAAATTTTCTTAATAACAAAGCAAATTTATGAGCTTACAAATTCCAAAGAGGTTGGCCCATCGATATTCTTCTATGAATTCGTGAAAACAAGCAGAGAAAAATTAATTTTTAGCAACGAAAATGAGAAATAAGTGTATTTTCATGTACTAAAGCCATGGCGAGTTGCTCGTCAATGATGTTGCATATGGCGGCAATTTTGAAACGATCCCTCATTATTACATGATGTTCAAATAGGTATAACTCCTGTGTTTCTTGTCTGATTTTGATCAAATTTTCACCAATTATGCCTCTTATTCTGCTTATTCAAATAACGAATGGTTTTATCAGGCCCGGAATACCCCTTTAACGTTCAAACCAGTGTTGCTCACTCTCCTTCTCAGCCAAGTTTGATTGGCCACTCACAGCCTCTTTACTTTTCTATGCCTCCGACTCCTTCCTTAGCTGTATGCATGTGTTTGTATTATGTTTAGTATATAGTATTATGTATTTTATGTTTCTTCGTCACTTAGCCTCTGAAGAAGATTCTGCTAGTATCGAAAATTTAGGCCCTATATTGACTCATTTTATTACACAGGCATTTTTAAAGTAGACAAGCAGTTTTCAGCAGTATTTTTGCATCACTCACCTTCTTCACAATTCTGTCCCATGAAGCCGATAGGACAGGCACAGGAGTAGGTTGTGCGATAGTTGGTGCAGACTGCTCCATTCTGGCAGGGGTCTGGGTCGCAGAGGTCGATTTCTGTAAAAGGTGTACCAAATAATAACAATAGTTATCATAATAATGAGGGGAAAAAATTATTATAAAAATTATAATTAAAGTGATCCATGTAAAGTGTCTAACTCCACGAAAATTACTTGGAGCTTCCTCAGTTCTCTTCTGCCGTGTTGTTTAACTTATGGTAAGAGAAGAATAAAATAGGGTTAGATTTTTTTCAAATGTCCCTTCAGTATGAAGATAACTAGAAATTGCGCGCTCGGCGGGTCGCGCAGCCGAGCACATGTATCCCCCGAACCAATTGCATTGCACTTTTGTGGGTTGTAATATTGTGAACTGAACAAGTTTGGTGGTGTACGTTGTTCTACTAGGCTGGCAGTAGCCTTTGGGCAAGGCCTCACGCGCTGTTTGTCCTCCGAGCAGGGTCTGATTAATAGACAAGGCGATGTGCGCTTACAGCAGTGATCGCTGGACTGAGCCGCGTCAGCGGCGAGGCCTTTGCTAACTTGCGGAGCTCATTAATATTGGCATATGTAACAGGCTCTTACATTATGCAGCAGTTAAAAACAATTGCAGCCAATCGTCATTGTTTAGGGTTTTGAACAAGGTGTTATACTTGGATTTGTTTATCAATTATAGGGGGATCAGTATTCAAGTGTACTAGAGTCTCTAGAGAATCATATATCTCATTCCTCTTTCCTTAATACACCTTCATACCAAATTAGAAAATGATCAGACAAGAACTCGGATCTATAGAGCGTTCACAAGGTAATCTTAACTATTTCTTTATATCATGGTTACCATGGCAACCAGGACTCCGCCCCACACCAAAATCAAAAGGCTTCATCCTCTTTCCTTAATACACCTTCATACCAAATTAGAAAATGATCGGACAAGAACTCGGACCTGTAGAGCGTTCACAAGGTAATCTTAACTATTTCTTTATATCATGGTTACCATGGCAACCAGGACTCCGCCCCACACCAAAATCAATAGGCTTCATCCTCTTTCCTTAAGACACCTTCATACCAAATTAGAAAATGATCGGACAAGAACTCGGACCTGTAGAGCGTTCACAAGGTAATCTTAACTATTTCTTTATATCATGGTTACCATGGCAACCAGGACTCCGCCCCACACCAAAATCTAAAGGCTTCATCCTCTTTCCTTAAGACACCTTCATACCAAATTAGAAAATGATCAGACAAGAACTCGGACCTGTAGAGCGTTCACAAGGTAATATTAACTATTTATTTATATCATGGTTACCATGGCAACCAGGACCGCGACCCACACCAAAATCAATAGGCTTCATCCTCTTTCCTTAATACACCTTCATACCAAATTAGAAAATGATCGGACAAGAACTCGGACCTGTAGAGCGTTCACAAGGTAATCTTAACTATTTCTTTATATCATGGTTACCATGGCAACCAGGACTCCGCCCCACACCAAAATCTAAAGGCTTCATCCTCTTTCCTTAAGACACCTTCATACCAAATTAGAAAATGATCAGACAAGAACTCGGACCTGTAGAGCGTTCACAAGGTAATATTAACTATTTATTTATATCATGGTTACCATGGCAACCAGGACCGCGCCCCACACCAAAATCAATAGGCTTCATCCTCTTTCCTTAATACACCTTCATACCAAATTAGAAAATGATCAGACAAGAACTCGGACCTGTAGAGCGTTCACAAGGTAATATTAACTATTTATTTATATCATGGTTACCATGGCAACCAGGGCTCCGCCCCACACCAAAATCAATAGGCTTCATCCTCTTTCCTTAATACACCTTCATACCAAATTAGAAAATGATCGGACAAGAACTCGGACCTGTAGAGCGTTCACAAGGTAATCTTAACTATTTCTTTATATCATGGTTACCATGGCAACCAGGACTCCGCCCCACACCAAAATCAATAGGCTTCATCCTCTTTCCTTAATACACCTTCATACCAAATTAGAAAATGATCGGACAAGAACTCGGACCTGTAGAGCGTTCACAAGGTAATCTTAACTATTTCTTTATATCATGGTTACCATGGCAACCAGGACTCCGCCCCACACCAAAATCAATAGGCTTCATCCTCTTTCCTTAATACACCTTCATACCAAATTAAAAAATGATCGGACAAGAACTCAGACCTGTAGAGCGTTCACAAGGTAATCTTAACTATTTCTTTATATCATGGTTACCATGGCAACCAGGACTCCGCCCCACACCAAAATCAATAGGCTTCATCCTCTTTCCTTAATACACCTTCATACCAAATTAGAAAATGATCGGACAAGAACTCGGACCTGTAGAGCGTTCACAAGAAAATCTCTGCGGCGGACGCGGCGGACGCGGCGGCGGCGGCGGCGGCGCGACGAGGCCAAATCCATAGTATCCCCCGAAGTGGTTCGGGGGATACAATTATCATTGAAAATCATAATTTCAAAAGCGTTAGCCAACGCTTTTGGTAAAACGTACAATTGCCGTAGTTGAACACGCCCGGCCGCAGCCGGCGGCGCGCCACGCGATCACGGACTCTGGCCTGCGGAGTAGCCGAAACCTTCGGCAGCACGACGAGTCGTTGAGCTGAGCGCGCGCAAATTCTGTACCGTCTGCATACACGGGTGCGGATATCGTCAAACGGACGATTATTACTGCAACAAATCTACGGCAGGCCATCAGTATTCGGTGATAAAATATGAACTCAATATTCGTTTTTTTCACTAGGTAAAAGGTGGACGTTTTCTTTCAAACTTTCACAAATCTTCTACCGTATTTGCCGGCGTAATCGCCGCACCTTTTTACCTAAAAAAAACCCTCCAAAGTTTGGGTGCGGCGCATACGCGGCGATAGTCAAATTTTCACTCTTGACTAGCCTCAAAACAACACATTTCAGCAGATGTGGGACGATTAGTTGTATTGCACTGTATTGTATTGTGTGATAAAACATTATAATAGCCAAATTGTTTACGTTTACCCTGGCCTAGAACGGTTTCTCAATTAGCGTAGCAGGGTAGCCATTGTTCGCGGTAAGTTCTTTAATTTTAACCCGGCTACACACAGCGATGCGTTGGCTTCTATTATTCTATTGTACTTATCCTAGCGCACTTTTCTCCAACTTTTTTTTTCCAATTTCAATGCTCAAAGTCGACATGCGGACTTTACGCGGGTGCGGCGATTACGCCGGCACATACGGTAATTGTATTTTACAATGATATTGATAAAGGATTGAAGTCTCAAATGTCATTTTGTGCAATATCTGACACTTTACATGGATCACTTTAATGGTGGTTACATATATAATGCATGTTCAATCTTTCAATGCTTAGGGTGCATCATTATCATCGGTAGCCACTTTCCACTATACACAGATTTCAATTTATATTAAAGGATTTTCATATATTCTAATGGTCTTACCAATTTCACATCGATCGCCAAGGAACCCTGGGGTACAGCTGCACTCAAAGGCAGTGTCGTTGTAGGCCCTGCAGGTCGAGTTGTTGATACAGTTGCTGGTATCACATGGATCTGCAATGCCTGGAGAGTGGAAATCAAACAATGGGTTATGGCATTGGTTCTGAATATGAATATTAAACTTAAAATTAGATAGTGGGTAGGTCAACACTTTTGGGTTACAGTAATATGAACATTTCTATAGCACAGCTACTATAAAAAATATACTCTTCTGCTCTTAAAGAATATCTCGCACTTACTGAAAAAGATTATGTGAAAATAAACAGAAAATAGAAGAAATAAAACTACACAACTGAATTTAACACACTGAAGAATTTTAAGTGGTTCAGAAATGAAAATACTAATTTTTACTTAAGCAGGTGGTGTAACTTTTATAGATTTTATATGAATAACCAAATATATATGTTGAAGTCAAAACTTACTGATTACAATGATTGAGAAGGAGCAAATGTCCACATTGCCAGTATCGTCCAGAGCGACATATTCAATGGTCGTGAATCCAACATTGAACGGTGACCCCCGGGTCGGTCCTCTGGTCTGCGTCACTGTTGCAATGCCCGAGTTATCTACCGCCTGAGGCTGCACCCATGTAGCAACGGCAACCTGGCTTCCTACAGGTGCCTGCACAGTGATGTCAGTCGGGCACAAGGTGAAGATGGGATCTTCCATATCTGTTTATGGGTCAAATATAAATTGGAACAGAATTATAAACATAAACATTATTTGACTCTGGTCTGTGTTACTGTAACAGCTCCTGTGTTATCTACGGCCTGAGGCTGCACCCATGAAGCAACAGCTGTCTGGCTTCTGACAGGTGCCTGCACAGGGATGTCAGTCGGGCAGAGGGTGAAGATGGGATCTTCCCTATCTGTTGAGGTGTCATATGTAGAATGGTACATAATTACAAGAATAAACAAGCAAAAACCATTTCACTGATCAATGGGTCATAGGCTAACTATTATATTACAACTATTTCTGATCTTTCGTTTTTATTTGACTCTAAAATGGAACATGATTTCATAAACATTTACATAATTCCATCACCTGTTTGATAAACAGGCATTTGGTTGATTCAGACAATTAAGTTACTACCGGCAGATCCCTTTCAAATGTTTTTCCACATGAATAAACCAAATATCCATTATCAAAAGCAACATTCACCACCGACTGTTATGCTAATAGAGGCAAGACCATACTGAACTACCCCTATTAACTGAGGATAATCATAGTATGCCGCTGAATAGTGCAACGTACGTGATGACAATGTTTTGATATTATTTCATAAACCATGAATATGTTCAAAAGACATTTAACCCCTTGACTACGGGAACCGAGTGGGTTATGTGTAAAGTCTATGGGGATTTTACAAACTCAAATGGAACGGGTTAAAGAGCAACTCACCACGAACAGTTATAGTGAAGGTGCAGGTGGCAATATTCCCTGCATTATCGACTGCTGTGTAAACTACTGTCGACTCTCCAACTCCAAAGGAAGCACCGGATGAATAGTTTGAGGACAGACTGACCAGGAGACCAGAGTTGTCACTGACCATTGGTTCAGACCAGGACACAACTGCTGAGGGCAGGCCTGGTGCCGTGCTAGTCTGGATATCTGCAGGACAGAGGCTGAAAGTAGGCTGCTCCTCATCTGTTATGAAATTAAAAATGTACATGTAGTCTATGTGATCATTTTAGTAACTTATCTTGCTAAAATGAGCTGCCTGAGAAATTTCTGGTTAGAGTCAAGGAGGAGAAAATAGTGAACATAAGCACTGTTGATGTAGATTATTACATAATATTTTGACAAAGCATGCATTTTTGCATCATCAAATATTGATAACATTTGATTTCAGAATAAACTTCACGATATAGGAAAATCCTATGAATTAAATTGACTTTGTTCTTGCAAACATATCAATACACTCTTGAAGTCCCTTTTAACTAATTCTTGACAGTAGTAATATTGGTTAAAGGGATCTAGTAACTTTGTTGACATGTGCAAAAAGTGATGAATGGTTGGTGCAATGTATATTGTTGTTATCTCATATGTCCACAGGGTATTGTGTGAAATTTTCAAGTCAAATGGACATTGTATGGCCAAGTAATGAGCGAAAATGCAAAGTGATATTCAGTAACTCACTGCACTCACTTTGTACACGGAAGAAAAACTTGCCCGGAGTTTTTCTTATCTGAATACTTCAATCATACATATCTTTGTAACAAAAGGGAAATTTGAAAAACCGAAACCTGTCCCATGATTTTATTGTTAATACGAATACAACAAGGTATAAGGGAACCGCTAGAATTAAAATTTCATTTTGAGGATTTGGACAATGTTACTAAGTCCCTTTAATTCTATAAGGATTACAATGACTATCAGCTAGGCCAGAGATAATGGCTTAAATGAATAGAAAGGATTATAGTATAATAAGAGCAGTACTGACCTGCCACTAGTATACTGAAGGTACAGGTTACTATATTGTTTCCTGGGTCGGTAGCGATGATTATCACTTCAGAAAGACCAATCGGATATGAACCACCATTCACGGAATCAGAGGTCAGAGTGACAACTCCAGAATTATCAGTGGCGGTTGGTTCTACCCAGGACACAGATGCAGTGGGCAGTCCAGGTTCAGCGGTGGTCAGTATGTCACCAGGGCAACCAGTGATGAAGGGTACCATTTGATCTGTGTTTGGAGATAATTAATAATAATTACATTTTATATAGTGCTTCATACAGGGCTTCTATTTAAGCGCTATAGCATTATTATCACCCTTGGTCATCAGGTACATTTATATTTAAGATTTTTACAATTATCAAGAACACAACTGACGAACCCAGGCTGATTGGCTTGCATTGCATTTAATACTCATGGTTAAATCATGTCCAGTTTTAAAAATGCATCCATACTTATGATACTGATTATAGTAAGGACAGGACTTAGTGAACTACCTTGCACTGACTCATGTCACTTTAAAAAAATTAAAAATTCTTACTATAAGCACTTACTATTAACCATTTGTATAGCAACAGTCAAATTTGTCTTAGTGGCCACTTGTTTATAGCAGTCAACCTTCCTATAGTGGCCACCAAACGTGTTATCCCTGCAGAGAAAAACAATGCTATAGAACCTGTCTATAGAAGTCACCTGCCTACAATGGCCACTGCTGTTCTGGTTTTCCTGGAATGGTCACTATACACAGAACTGACTGTACTTCATTTTTATATACATTATTTAGTCAAAAGATTTCACAAAAGAATGTTCAACCATACCTGTAATTGTGATAGTGAAGGCACAAGTCGCCATATTCCCAGCCAAATCGGTTGCTGTATAAACAACTTCAGTCACACCTATCGGGAATGCCCCGCCGTTGGAGACATTGGTTGTCAAGATGACAGATCCAGCATTGTCGGTGGCCTGCGGGTCAGACCATGTGACCACGGCAGAGGGGAGTCCAGGGTCATTGCCGGTCTGCAGGTTGGGTGGACAGCCCGTGATGACCGGGTCGGCATCATCTGTAGAGTGGAGGAATGAAGCATATTGTTAACATGTTGCCTACAGATACAGGTTGGTCATTTTTTTTACTCTAATGGTTATTGCACTATGTAGGGAAATGACTTAAATAAAATAATAGCAATAACAATAATAGCTACATACAAATTATCAAGATGATAAAGATAATGTTTCTTAGTCAAAGAAAGACTATCTAGTAAAATACTACTCAAATACAATGTACTTACATAAAACTTTGATAAATTTTTAGAAAAATACTTATATTTTTTGAAATATAATTATATTTTTAGAAGTATAATTATATTTGCATGCATTCACAGATGTATTAAAGTGCAAAATTACTACGGTATGTAATTTAATTTAATAATAAAGAACAAAGATGTATTACATAAATATCACATGTAAATACAATTGTAAACAATTAGCCCTATCACAAATACGTTGTCTCGTCACTTTCAGCTAAACAATGTTTAGATGAATACCGTATTTGTGGTAGGGACTGAAATATGAAATATGTAAGAACCTGTTTGACAATTTGCGCCAATGTAACCATCTGGACAAAGGCAAAAGTATGAGCCCTCCTCAAGACCCTCAAAGCAAGTGCCTCCATGGAGACAGGGGTTTGTCCAACATGTCGCCAGGTCTGTTAGGATGGGTTAAGATGTTATCATACAACACATAAGGTTAAAATAAATATACTAAACAGTAGCTCTATGGTGGTCATATTAATTTGTAGAGTTCTCATTGGTTGTCATTTGAGTTTTATTATTTGTGACCGGCTATAGCAAAACCCGGCACTTGTCGGTAAAAATCAAAATGTAGATTTTCATACTATTAAAAAGGCCTCATCACTATCATTTGATCCTTTGTTTTAACTTATTGGTCAATAATTGGCGAATATAAACAATTTTACAATCATAGGTCTTTTACACACATTGTGTGAACTTAAATGCCCATTTCTTCAAAACATGAATTACCGAAAAGTGCCGGGTTTTGCTATAGCCGGTCACATCTGTTATGTATGGTTTTAATTTATTAAAACTGTTAAATTGTGTCTAATTTATGAGGTTATGCTTACAACTAAAGTTAATATTCATGTCAATGGTATTCTAAAGTTCAAATTCATACTTACTTTGTTTATTTATAGGTGATTAACAGATGTTTTATTAGGTTATACATTTATGTACACAATATAAATCTTATTGAAAAACTGTTTAAAAAAAATGAGATTCTTCCAATCAGATGAAACAATTTAACTGCATAAAAGCTGCCTTAACATATTAATCATTCGACAGTCTGATTAAAAATACATGTTTTAAAATTCTGTTTGCTATTGTCAAGTGATAGGCAACTAAATATTCATTGCAAAATTATAGGGTTTAAATTTCAATTAAGTTGGTATTATTGTGAACAACGTCACTATCTAATTAATAATGTATTGTATGTATACATCCTTAAAAAGACTAGTCTATTTCTGATTAGATATAATATATATGCAAATATATTATGCAAATGAACAAGTTCACTCTGTTATGAATAATATCCACACTAATTAAGCACAACAAAACAGGAATCAACATATTTATATTGATATATTTCGTTATTTTGTTATCAAAACCAAGTGAGAGTATCACAAACAATTTATCATAAATAATGGTCTATAAAACTTCAAACTTCTATGCAAACTAAAATAAGCCTGAATCATTGCAGTAATCATGATAGATCATAAACAAAGTTATTAAAGAACAACATATAAACAATATTGTTTTCAATGACTGCATCTTCATTGGCATTCTTAATAGACAATCAGATGTGGAAAGGATGCATTAAATAATGAGTGTGCAATGTAAGATTAAGTAAGTTAGACTTGGAAAATGCTTTAGCAGATTTTTAAGTAGTGAAATGGTGCCACAGTGCAAATTAAATTACCATTACATTCATTTATTATTACATTTTTGCAGCTATTATGTTATATACTGACAAGGTTATAGCAGGAGACAGTTAAAATGCAACATTTGAATGACAAACTGGCTCGTGGTTACGCTGTGATGCTATGCTACAAATTAAGAATTAATCAAGAGTGGGAAAGAAGTGTTTGTAGACAATTCTGACCGATTTCGCAGCGGGTTCCGGTAAATCCAGTGGGACAGGCGCAGAAGTAGCTGGTGCCGCTGTTTTGCTCAAAACAGGTTGCATTGTTGAAACAAGGATTGCTGTTACATGACATTTTCTCTGTAATAAAAGGAATAAATACATGTATACACAAATGATATGACCAGGTGAGAGTGAGAAGGGCATTCAATCAATTTAGTCCTAAATTGAGATATAAACACATACCATCTTGTCAGTCAGAGCCTGTTCTATATAATCCCAAATTTGCATGTACAAATAATAACCTTGGGTTTGAACTGTAAATATGGTCGTTATAGAGTTAGATAAATTGTATTACATTACATAGTGTGCATGTAAATTGTGCATTCCAATCAATTTGTTGAGTTGATATGTTCCAAGTATTGCCAGAGTTGTATTATTTCTCCCTTTAATATGATTATATATTTTCTTTTATGCCCCAATCACAGTATAAGAAATAAAGGTTATTGTCATACATACAAAAAATAATGTACCTTATACACATAATTGAACACCTTTGGTATTATTTCACCAACAAAATTCACAGTTAGTTTCTCCAGAGTAAACCAGACGTAGCCGACACCTGAAAGGTAGTCAAAATCCCAATTAATGTATCAAGAAAGAAACACTCTGAATAATATTTCACTGTTAGTTCCTTTAAATCACTCAGAGCAGTAAGAGGTAGCTGGCACCCGTCACGCACTAAAAATCCCAATAAATATATCAAGAAATGTATATTTCCACATTTTACAAACATTCTTGATGCTACTTGTCCTACCTATTTCACAGTTAGCTCCTTCAAATCCCTCAGGACAGAGGCAGACGTAACTTGAGCCAGACAGGTGCTCAAAACAGGTGGCTCCATTCTGACAGGGGTTGCTGTTGCATGACAGGATGGCTGGATAAGAAAAGTAATATGTTTGCAGTCTGTGATAAAAATTTGTACGCATTATAATGATTAACATATAGAGTTCATATCAGAAAATTAAGTTTAGTACATTAAAAAAAAAACATGTTAACATAGGTCACATACATGTACTGTACATTATATTAAACCCATGAATAACTAAAATAGATTTTGCAAGTTGATATTCAAGGTTAATTATCAAATGCATTGTTTCTTAACTGGTTTATGTGAAATTAAGAATAGTGCATCAAGTGTGCATCAAAATTTAACATTATTTATAATTCCTTACAAATTTGGAAGTATCATCATCTACACTGGAAAAAGTTCACTAATGTTCTCATTATTAAATTGTTGCATCAACTAATAAAGACATTCAAATATGAAACTGTTAAAATGTTCAGGTCTAGAAACTTGTAGAAAGATAGAAATACATTTATTACTGCCACAATAAATTCAAAGTGCAAATAATTTTAAAGTCATTCAGTGCAAGACGCAAGTTATGCGAAACTGTTTGAGAAAAACAGCGCAAATTAAGAAACACTGCAAGAAAGCCAGGCATACAGCACATGCATAATGATAATAAGATTACTGATGTTACTGATAGACATACTCTGTCTTTTTATAAAGGATGAGAAATTCAATTAACCCTTTTCAATGTGTTCAGAGAACTTTCATTAGAAATCAATAATGTATGATACATCAGCAAGATTACACAACAACAGTTTGCATTAGTTTATTAAAAGAAGGCAGGGCTGAAATATCACAGGAAGGAAAATTTCAAATTTGTTGAAAGTAAAACATTGGCTTAAACTTAACCCCGATTTAAAAGTCATCATTTTAGTAATCCATGGACTAAATGTAATTGACATGTATTTTATACAAAATAATAGGCTTTACAGAAGAAAAATAGCACAATGAATGCGTGCATCAAACGAAAATTGCTATAGCAAACATTATAACCAAGTATAAAAGCAGAAAAAGAACGCAATCTGTAAAGAAAAAAAACATTAACGTGTGCATGAAACACAGATTGCTGTAAAGTGCCAAACATTATAATCAAGTACAAAGCAGTAAAGCAGTAAAAGAGCACAATCAGCAAATTAGAAAAACACATGCATGAAACGGTTGCTGTAAAGTACCGCACTGCAGTAAACATAATAATCCAGCAGTATAAAGAAGAAAAATAGTGCAATCTGTGAAAAAAGAACATTAACCTGTGCATGAAACAAAGATTGCTGTAAAGTACTGCACAGCAGCAAACACTATAATCAAGTATAAAAGCTGAAAAAGAGACAATCTGTGAAGAAAAGATCATTAATGCGTGCATCAAACAAAGATTGCTGTAAAGTGCCACAAAGCATCAAACATTATAATCAAGTACAAAGCAAAAAAAGAGCGCAATCTGTAAAGAAAAGAACATTAATAATGCGTGCATCAGTCAAGGATTGCTGTAAAGTGCTGCACAGCAATGTATTAGAGAGAGTCTTGTTGAAACACAGTCAAATCACTTCACAAGAGAGTGCGAAAGCAAGCAAAGAGAGCAGACTGTTTCAATACCCGATTCGCAGTGACTCCCTTCAAACTGAGGTGTGCATTCACAGAGGTATCCTCCAACGAGCTCTACACAGGTGGCTCCATTCAGGCAGGGATCACTGGCACACTCAAGAATCTCCTCCTCACAGTTCACCCCTGTCCACCCTTCAAGACAGTCACAGGTGTAACCATTGGTCCCCTCAATGCAGGAAGCACCATTCGCACATGGCACACTGCTGCACTCTAGAATGTCACTGTTGCACAGTGTTCCCGCCCATCCAGCGACACAATCACATTCAAAGTCACCTATGAGGTCGACACAGGTTGCTCCATTGCGACAGGGGTTACTGCTGCATTCCAGGATCTCCGTTTCACAGTGGGTCCCAGTCCAGCCAAGAGCGCATTGACAGGTGTAGACATTGGTTTCATCGATGCAGTCTGCACCATTCAAACATGGTTGGCTGGAGCACTCAAGTATATCAGCCTCACATAGCCTGCCAGCCCACCCCGGCTGGCAGACACACTCAAAGCTATTGACTAGATCGATGCATGCTGCATTATTCCTGCATGGTCTATTGATGCACTCTTTGATGTCGATTTCACAGACGAGGCCTGTCCATCCCGGTGCACACTGGCAAGTGTAGCCATTGGTCCCATCTATGCAAGAAGCTCCATTCATACATGGACTGCTCGCACATTCCTCTATGTCTGTATCGCAAATATGACCAGTCCAACCTGCAGGACAATGGCACTCAAACCCATTGATGAGATCTGTACAGGTGGCTCCATTCAGACAGGGTCTGTTGATGCACTCCTGAATGTTGGTCTCACAGTTGGCCCCGTTCCAGCCGGGTTGACAATAGCAGTGGTACTGGTTGGTGAGGTCCAGGCACTGCCCCCCATTAACGCAGGGGTCACTCGCACACTCCTTGACGTCTTCCTCACAGTTGGTTCCGGTCCATCCTACGAAGCAGATGCAGCGGTATTCACCCTCCAAGTTCACGCAGATGCCACCATTCAAACACGGATCGCTTGAGCATTCATCGATATCAAATTCACAGTTGGTACCAAACCACCCTGCGGAGCACCTGCATTCGTATCCAGCGAGGAGATCTATGCAAGTTCCTCCATTTTGACAAGGGCTACTAACACACTCCAGGGTTTCCAACGCACAGGTGGAACCCTCGTATCCAGGGGCACACTGGCAGGTGTACCGCCCTAAATTCTCCAAACAGATGGCGCCATTTACGCAAGGATTACTTTCGCATGGTCTGATTTCTATTGAGGAGTTGGAGCAAGTTAAAAGATTCATCATGGATTATCAAGTGTAATGGATATTATTTTGGTTATTTTGAATAAAAACCTTAAATTCTAGAATTAAACTCCCTTCTAATGATGAATATGCAATTGCATATGATTTTGACTGATATTTTATTTACATAGTAACATTTCTGTGCATGTGGAAAATAAAGTTGTATTCATTTATATTATCAAATCCATTTTTGTGTTATCATTTCCTCTTTTGAACAGATATAAAATAGTAATATGCTTCAAACTGCAACTACCTGTATTCACACTTCAATACAATGAACATAATAGGTTTCATACAGCTGTACTATTTTTCAACCCTGCTATTGATCAGAAACCAAATCAAAAGGATTTTCATTATATGCTTCAGTTCAATCTTACCCGTTTCACAGTTTTGACCTTCAAATCCATCTGCGCAGAAACACATGTAGTCACCATTGGCACCATTGAAGCACATGGCATCATTTAGGCACGGATTGCTCTCACAGGCATCGATTTCTGTAAATTTGAAGCAAGTACAATCAAATTGAATAAGAATGCAATAAAAAGGGCCTTTTCCCTATAATAATTTACATGAAGTTAAAAATCTGCAATAACGTGATGTAGATAAAACAAGAAACTTTATTTGCAAAATATACTGATATGACACCAATTTAGATTAATTATAATAGGCATTATTCAGTCATCAAACCAGCATGTACTTTTGAATCTATGTACTAGTAAGCAATGATGAGAACATGATGGGCACACTAAAGTACAATGTTATATACCTGCACCCCCAAAACATAATAACTCTTAGTTACTCTCTTGTTTGACCACAGGAAATAAAGACAGATTAACCCCTTGCCTACTAGATATTGCATTTCCCATATACAAAGTTCATGTAGTGAATGGAGTAAAAACAGATAACATTTTAGTTAAAACTCTCACCAGTTTCACAGTTAGTTCCCTCAAATCCAGCTGGACATAGGCACATGTAACCACTGCCACCATTCAGGTTGAAACAGGTGGCTCCATTCAGACAGGGGTTGCTTGCACAGGCAGGGAGTTCTAAACAAAATTGGGGGAAAATGAACGCATATACAAATATGATTATCTTCAATTATGATAAAAAATGAAGAAGAAGAAGAAGAAGAAGAATAAGAAGAAGAAGAAGAAGAAGAAGAAATATAATACTAATAACAATAACTTTTATCAATTTGTTTGATTATGCAGTACTATTAACAGTTTAATTTACAACAATTATTAAAGTATTATATTACCATTTTCACAGTTAGTTCCCTCAAATCCAGCTGGACATAGGCACATATAACCACTGCCACCATTCAGGTTGAAACAGGTTGCTCCATTCAGGCAGGGGTTGCTTGCACAGGCAGGAAGTTCTAAAAACAAATAGGGGAAAATGAACGCATATACAAATATGAGTATCTTCAATTATGATAAAAATGAAGAAAAAGAAGAAGAAATATAATACTAATAACAATAACTTTTATCAATTTGTTTGATTATGCATTACTATAAACAGTTTAATTTACAACAGTTATTACAGTATTATATTACCATTTTCACAGTTAGTTCCCTCGAATCCAGCAGGACAAAGGCACATATAACCACTGCCACCATTCAGGTTGAAACAGGTGGCTCCATTCAGACAGGGGTTGCTTGCACAGGCAGGGAGTTCTAAACAGATGGGGAAAAAATGTAAGCATATGCAAGTATGGGTATCTTTAATATTAATAGTCATTAAGCCCGAGTCATGTCGGATATATTCGGAACCGGGTCCCGATAAACTGTTACCGGTCGGGATCCGGTATCCCGATAAATTATTGCCGTCGAAACTTGGACCGGTAAAATCACGCAATCGTGCAAGCATCGGCAAAAATGCACTGTTTGGGGCTTTATATTGCTCTTTTTATATGCAAATAACATTACAAATATTGACGCTTTTATGGATTTACATATCAATCTTTATGGGAAAATAGTTACTGACTATCCAGAATTAACTCACGTTTCGCAAGAAAAGTATTTTTTCCGAAGTAAATTGGACCTAGAAATCGATCGTTTGTTCAGCATCGCGCCAAGCTGAAACAAGCCGCTAAAATCGAAGGTTGAAGTTAGCAGCAAGTTTTCGGGTCCCGATATCGCGAGAAGATCGCGAGTGCATGCTATATGATATGCTAGCTAACTTCAGTTCCCGGCGCAGCATGCACACTAACTTCAGTCGGCCAGCTAGCATCGCGGTGCACCGCTGCGATCAAAATTTCCCGATAATTTGCACAGTTTTTTTCATGGTTTCGGGGCTTATTTTTTGTTCTGTTCAGCTTTCAAATGCCATAGAATCATGTAACATTTTAAAATGGTATAAATTACCCAAATACGTACTTTGAGCCACTTTTTGAATGCACTGGCTCATCAGCTCGATCATACATACACTCCCCGGGAGTGTCGGCCTAACTTTGTGTGAACATCCGTAGGTAATAGCGTTCAAATGACTAGCAATTTTGCGCTTCCTGTTCAATTTCTGACTGTCAAACGAAGTAACGAACCAAGAATTTCTCGAAAATAACCACTCTTTAAAGTAAATGATATTGATTGCCCCGTTTTTATTTGAATTCCGCTACATTAAGTGATAATCTTAATTTCTTTTTAAACATTTTTATATTATTTTTGTTTTAATCGGGGCACCGTTTCCATAAAAACGAAACCGGGTCCCGATTGAAACGGTCGGTAACCGGTGTGATCGACCGAACCGACTCAGCCTTAATAGTCATAATAACTATCATGATGAAAGTATAGCGAGTTATACAATGACTTGTTTGATGCAGTACAACACTCGTGTGTATTAAGAATCCACTGACACAATAATGTTAAGCGCTGTTGTACAAAGATAGTAATCCATCAAATCCACCAATTAAAATTATTATCATTAATAGCATGTAGATTAAATCATTTAATTAAATCTTTACAACCATTTTCACAATTAGTTCTTTAGAATCCTAAACTTTGATCTATTTGACTTGCAATTATTTTGCAAACTAAACATACAATTATATTACCATAAAAAAAAAAAGTTCCATTAAATATTTGATCATTTAGATTAATTTTGCATTCATATTAATAATGAAACTATAATGATCAAAATCTATATTAACCATTTTGAAATTAATTCCTTCAAATAAACATTAATCAATTGATCAATCTCCCTTCAGTATTGAAAACAAAGTTAAATTATTTAAATGAGTATTACCATTTTCGCAGTTGGTTCCCTCAAAGCCAGCAGGACACAGACATGCATAACTGCTTCCACTGTTCTGGCTGAAACAGGTTGCTCCATTCTGGCAGGGGTTGCTTGCACAGGGAAGGAGCTCTATACAGATTTTAAAAATAAATACGAGTGTCTTCAATCATAATGAGAATAATAATGAAAATAATATTATTGATACAGACTTTATTAACAAATATGATATAATATATCATACTGTAATAACTATAAACGGTTATTGTTTATCACATGTACACTATACACTGCAAAAACTAATAACATATCATCTTAGTTTCAATCAATTTGATAAATATTGCCTCGCAATAAAAAATTAAGTTACAACAATTATTTAAATGTAAATTACCATTTTCACAATTAGGTCCCTCAAATCCTGCTGGACAAAGGCAGAAATAACTGCTGCCACCATTCTGGCTGAAACAGGTTGCTCCATTCTGACAGGGGTTGCTTGCACAGGCAAGGAGCTCTAAACAAATTTTAAAAATATATAATACAAATACGAGTCTCTTCAATTACGATAATAATAATAATGATGATGATGTGCTATATAAATGTCAATTATTATTATTATTATTAAAAATATTGATAATGATTTTAATTTGTATTGTTATAATAATAACAATCATAATAAAACAAATTATATAATACATCTTACTGCGATAACTATATATGTTTATTATTATTAATCACATGTAGAATTTAGATTCTAAAAACTGATAACATATCATCCTAGCTTTATACTTAAATTTTGTATCAATATTTGATATTGCCTCACTGTCACGAAGTTACAACAATTATTTAAATGTATATTACCATTTTCACAATTAGTTCCTTCAAATCCTGTGGGACAAAGACAGAAATAACTGCTTCCACCATTCTGATTGAAACATGTTGCTCCATTCTGGCAAGGGTTGCTTGCACAGGCAAGGGTTTCTAAACAAATTAAAATGAAAAATATTTTTTTAGTATTTCAAATTTCGAGCATAAATATGAAGAAGATAAATTGATGATACGATTGATAAAAGCAGAATTTAACTTTTATTCATTCTATTTTTGTACAAACAATTATACATCATGAAGATGTGAAACCACATACATTTTATTGAAGAGAATTTTTTTCTAATTTTCAAGATTTTTTATAGAAGCAATTTTTCACCCAAAATTGAAAAAGGGCAACTGAACAAATTAAACACTGACCTAATATTATCTAGGTAATACAAAATTGTATCTATTTCTGGTTATTTTATAAACAAATTAATATACTGCTGCATCCAAAGTGTACCTGTTTCACAATTTGTTCCCCCAAAGCCGGTAGGACAGATACAAACATAGGCATCTCCGACATTCTGAGAGAAGCATGTTGCACCATTCAGACAGGGGTTGCTTGCACAGGCAAGGAGTTCTAAACAGATGGGGGAAAAATTTAAAATTTAAGCATATGCAAGTATGAGTATCTTTAATATTAATAGTCATAATGACTATCACGATAAAATTAAAGCGACTTATACAACGACTTGTTTCACACAGTATGACACTCGTGTGTATTAAGAATCCATTGACCGAGGTAACAATAATGTTAAGTACTTTACAGAGACGGTAATCTATCAAATCCACCAATCAAAACTATTATCATTACTAACATGTAGATTAAATTATTTAAATCGATAACCATTGTCACAATTAGTTCTTTCAAATCTTAAACTTTAATATATTTAATTTGCATTACTATTCAAACCTAAACATACAATTATATACCATTTTTAAAAATATTTCCATATAAATATCTGATCATTTAGATTAATTTTAATTCATATTTATAATGAAATAACAATTATTAACAATCTATATTTAAAATTTTGCAATTAGTTCCTTCAAAAAATCATTGATCAATTGATCAATCTCCCTTCACTATTGAAAACAAAGTTACAAATATTTAAATGTATATTACCATTTTCACAGTTGGTTCCCTCAAATCCTGCAGGGCAGAAGCAGAAATAACTGCTTCCCCCGTTCTGGCTGAAACAGGTTGCTCCATTCTGACAGGGGTTGCTTGCACAGGAAAGAAGCTCTAAACAGATTTTAGAAATATATAATACAAATATGAGTCTCTTCAATTACGATAATAATAATAATAATGATAATAATATTGATAAAGATTTGTAATTGTTATTGTTATAAAAATAACAATCATAACAAATATGATGTAATATATCATACTGCGATAATTATAATACGTTTATTATTATTAATCACATGTAGGCATTAGATTTTTTTAAATGATAACATATCATCATAGCTTTATACTTCAATCAATTTTTTGTAAATATTTGATTTTATCAATATTTGATCAATATTGCCTCGCTGTCAAAAACAAGTTACAATTATTTAAATGTATATTACCATTTTCACAATTAGTTCCTTCAAATCCTGTGGGACAAAGGCAGAAATAACTGCTGCCACCATTCTGATTGAAACATGTTGCTCCATTCTGGCAAGGGTTGCTGTCACAGGAAATGGTTTCTGAAAAATTTAAATGACAAATATTTTGTTAGCATTTCAAATTTCGAGCATAAATATGAAGAAGATATATTGATGATACGATTGATAAAAGCAGAATTTAACTTTCATTAATTTTATTTTTGTACAGACACAATTATTGCGACATAGATACCTCTACACATACACATACACATACATTTTCTTAAAGGGACTTATTTTTTCATCTAGTTTTCAACATTTTTGACAGAAGCAATTTTTCACCCAAAATTGAAAAAGGGCAACTGAACAAATGAAACACTGTCCTCATATTACCTAGGAATTACAAAATTGTATCTATTTCTGGTTATTTTATAAACAAATTAATATACAGTTGTATCCAAAGTGTACCTGTTTCACAATTTGTTCCTTCAAAGCCGGTTGGACAGATACACATATAGGCATCTCCTTCATTTTGAGAGAAGCAAGTTGCACCATTCAGACAGGGGTTGCTGAGGCATCCAAAACTTGTTGAACCTGATCAGATCAAAACGTGATTAATAATAATGTTTACAATTTATATAGCGCCTAATATGATTGATAATCATCTCTAACCCCGATCATCGGACACAGACTCACACTCAATCCGCACTTGACGTGCACTCTCTGCTCCCTTGGGAGCAATGCATTCTAGCAGCCATATGGCGCACTTGACGGTATACAAGTACAATTGCATACATGTCCCACTCCTACCAGGTCCACATTTATACACCTGGGTAGAGAGCAGCAATAGTGGATTAATTGTCTTGCTGAAGGGAAATCGCAGTGGGTTGGGTTTGACCTAAGTTGTAACAATCAAAGCGAACCATACAAAGGTACTCTCTATTACAATTGACAATACATTTTGTTGATATTCGTTATGGATACACCATCCTCTATATTTTATCCAACGTAGTATCCAAATTTCTTTAGTGTTTTTTCCTGCATATATTACTCAAAGAGTAAATACAGCGAAACCTCATTATAATGTGCACCTTGGGCCTATTGAATTTACCTCGTAATATCAGATATTTTCTTGTATTGGGGCTTAAAAATGATATAATTTGCACAGAAGCTGAACCGGTGAAAAACGTGTTTCTAATAGAGTTTGTTATAAAAAGGTTCCAAAGAAAAAACTGAATTCAACTCACTGTTAAAGTCGAGATTCATGACAGCCAAGACGGTTCCATCAGCTCCCGTCCATTCCTGCACGTCAGTGGCAAAGGCCATACCGAACACCATGCCGGCCCTGGTGCGTGCCTCGGGCTCGCTCTCCCCAAACACACGGATGTTGAACATGGCAATGATGCTCCCCTTGGTAAAGCCGATGACATCACACTCAAGGTAGTTGTAGGAAATGTCCTGGGCCATCTGCGTTTGCACTTGTGACATAAACTGTTGGGAGAAATATGATATTTGATTTTATATTTCATGCATTGGTTTTCACTTAACTCATTGCCTATGGGAAACTGGCGAGTCCTGCACTACGTGGGGATACTACACGGCAGTTCGCCATTTTCAAATAGGCTAGTTTGTGGGCACAACACGTCTAATTTACTAATCCAAACTACCTTTAACTCTATATGGGGAATGCGAAATCTAGTTAGGAATAGGTTAATGGCCAGAGACACAGGATCAATTGGGTAATGATGCCTCTGAAATTACTGCTGCTGATGTCACACTCTTGGTAGAATTTTTCTCAGAGTTTCTCAGGGCCAGCTAGCCGACATCATCCCTGTATCGTGCTGCAGAATATCATCACAGGTAGGGCATCATCATGAAAGTCACAATCTGTCAGCTATCAGAATCATACCAAGAGAGATCTATGTACAGTAGCATGGCACATACAATTAAGCCTCAATGACCTTTTTATCAACATTAGTTTCTCCATTACTTTTCTCCATCTTATCCCCAGCATTGTTATATTCATTCCAAAACCAAGATTGCTGTCGTGAGCCATACTGTCGTTATAATGTCTTCCTGCGCAAGAAAAGTTGAAATGTTTATTATTAGCATATAGAACTTACCACACTGCATACTAGGTTGCTCATGTTCACAAACTCTGGGGATGTTGGGTCAGCTAATGCATCGGTGTAGTCCACAGGAACACCGTTGATTTGATTGTATTCAATGCTTCCGGTTAGTGGCTCAGGAACTGGGAATATAGTAATTAAAATTGTTAACAGAATTGATTGAACAACATATGTCTTCGTACGATCAAATTCATACAAGTAAATGTGTAAGAAGAAAAATAACGTGCTTATCAACTGATTAATTCACCAGGCTACTGTAAAATGTTGCTACTAATTCTAATGAAAGAAATTTAAAATTGTTTTCTTCCTGGGGTATTTTCTACAACTCAGCTACTAATGAGATTGGTATATTTCTTATTGATTTTTATTTGGCAATATTCAAATGCTTATGTATATAAAAAAGTGGAGATAAGTTGGATCAAGTTGAAATATACCCAGATTTACTTTTCTTTAAACATTTCTTGCTGTTGGCAAACTAAGTAATGTTACATGTTTTACTCTATTTTTGTTTGCCCAAATTAACTTTGAGAGACATATCAGTAATCATACTTTTTTTAGTAGATATTACATTGAAAACTAATGATTTGATTTTGGTATAACATGTAATCTCTAGCCAGAATGTTTTGGAGACCACAGTCCTGAGTGGGCTAATCTGTTCAACATCATGGAAGTATAATGACTTGTACATACCTAGACAGAGTCCAAGGAAGCTCTCTGTTCCAGGAGCGCACACGCACTGATAGCTGCCAATGCTGTTAATGCACTCCTCATTCATCCCTGCACAGGTAGACTCATCTCGGCACTCGTTGATATCTGAAAACAATCAATAACAAAGATAGAAATTAAAACAAATACCACTAATTATGATAATAATCACTTTATTTATTCCTGTACAGGTAGACTCATCTAGGCATTGGTTGATGTCTGGAAACAATCAATAACAAAGACAGAACTTAAATTACTAATACTACTTATTATGGGAATGCAGCATCTTAGGTCTCCTTGATATTTTCTTTTAAGTACAGGCATAGTTCAGCAGAAATATTGCTTGCTCGGGGGGGGGGGGGGGGGGGAACGACAAATGATAAATCATCTCCAAATAAACAAAATAAGCTGCTCACAGATTTACTGAGAACAAATGATTTCAGGTGTAAGGGTTTTAAATCTTTTGAAATCATTGAATCAATATCTTTATTCAATATTTGTTTATATTTGCGTCTCGTAATAGATTACTAGACTGATGCTGCATTGGAAGTGCAGGATAATTAACTATAAAAATAAGTATTTTATAAAGGTGACATATTTTGGGGGGAAAATTGAATAAATTATCAGAAAATACATGTTTACCATTTTCACAGTTGGTTCCCTCGAAGCCAGCAGAGCAGACACAGACGTAGTTACCGACTCCATTATCAGTACAGGCAGCACCGTTCTGGCATGGGCTGCTTTCACAGCCATTGATTTCTGTGGAATAAAATAATCCAGGTCAATAAAATACACAATTTTTTCAGCTTGAACATGTGTTCATGAATATATCATTACTGAAATAATGTTGCTTTATTACACCTACTTCTCCATCATTGCCTATGAAGAGGAATAGCAATAATTCATGATGAACTAACTACCACTATTAGTTTAGTTTTTAACTTATCAGAGATGTAATAATGATAATAAAAGTCCAGCATTTATACTGCACGATTAATCTAGAAATGCACTCGAAGTCAAGCACTCATCCAATTATACTATAACATTTCTATAAGACAATTTTGCATAATTGGCACTATTTGATATAAATGCACATACCATTTTCACAGTTGGTTCCCTCAAAGCCAGCAGAGCAGACACAGACGTAGTTACCACCTCCATTATCAAAGCAGTCTGCACCATTCTGGCATGGGCTGCTATCGCATCCATTGATTTCTGAAGAATAGAAATACCAAATAGGTAAAAAAAGAAATATTAGAATCATGGTCAGTACAGAACAGAATTGTTATAAATATAAATTATGTTGTTGTTTTATTACACTCTCTTCTCTGGAATGTCTATAAAGAAGTATCCCAAATATTCATGAACCAACTACCACTAGCAGTTTAGTGCTTATTCATCATGATTTGTAATTTATTGTTGGATGTCAAGCTCCCATCTGATTATACCGCATTTTACATACCATTTTCACAGTTGGTTCCCTCAAAGCCAGAGGGGCAAACGCAGACGTAGTTACCACCTCCATTATCAAAGCAGTCTGCACCGTTCTGGCATGGGCTGCTATCACAGCCATTGATTTCTGTAGAATAAATTGAAATCTTGGTCATAAAAATATATTTTTCAAAAGACTACAATCATAATCACTCCCAAAAATAATGTGTCATGAATGATACATTTCTGAAATAATTTAAATGAAGATGAATTGTAAATATTCATACACTACCACTAATAGTTACTTCTTTACTTGTTACATGGTTACTTATTGATTACATTAATAATCATGCATTATGCTTCAACATCTCTATAAAACAATATCTTGTTCATACGGTCGACTTTGCACAATTGGCACTGTCTGATACATGTATATCGTAAGAATAAAGATGATTCACACATACACATTTCTAAACAAATAATCACAAAATGTTTTAATGTACATACCATTTTCACAGTTGGTTCCCTCGAAGCCAGCAGTACAGACACAGACGTAGTTACCACCTCCACCTCCATTATCAAAGCAGGTAGCACCGTTCTGACATGGGTTGCTATCACAGCCATTGATTTCTTCAAAATAAAATAATTATGTGTTGTTCAAAAATCATGTCTTCAAATTATTTTTGTTTAATCTTGCAGACACACATTTTTCAAGAAAATTAAGATATGGTAATGGTATCTTCAAACTCTTCTCTTCCTTTATTTTTTTGTTATTAAGCATGGATTAGTTTCGATTTGAGTCAAATACATCTACATATGAAACAGTGGCGAGTGTGGTGGGACACACGTTACTTATTTACTTTTTCACAGATGTTTTTATTTTTGTCAAATTATTGGGGGCACTTTCCACCCTGTGCCCACTCGAAATATGCCACTGTCTATAAACTAAGGACTGAAAGGCGTTACCATTATAAGATGTCAGGAATGAACATGTGTAGAATATTTGTGTAATTTCTGTTATTAATATGTTTTCTCCTAGATAGTTGTAATCACACTAAATACATTTCCCATTAGGTTTCCGTAGGCACTGGATTAAGTCGCATCATTTAAGAGTTTAATACACATGTAAGAGTTAAATGCAAATCAACAGTTAGTTATTTTTATAGCACCTACCATTTTCACAGTTGGTTCCCTCAAAGCCAGTAGGACAGACGCAGACGTAGTTCCCACCTCCATTATCAAAGCAGTCTGCACCATTCTGGCATGGGCTGCTATCACATCCATTGATTTCTATGGAATAGATAATATAAATTGTAATTTTAGTTAATTTGTATCATTGTTAACATCATAAATGGTATTGTAAATATAATAATATACTGCAAATTTGATAAACATAGACATGTCAATAATGGTTACACAAGAAAGAAGCAATGTTTGTTGTGATAAATTTAGAGAAATTGTATGTACATATAATTAAATAAGCCCATGATGAAGAGGGTTTTTTTCTTCAAAATCATGAGAAAAAAAAAACATTTCATACACATCTCTTAACAAATAACCACCCATTTTTTAAATGCACATACCGTTTTCACAGTTAGTTCCCTCGAAGCCAGCAGGGCAAACACAGACGTAGTTGCCACCTCCATTATCAAAGCAGTCTGCACTGTTCTGGCATGGGCTGCTGTCACAGCCATTGATTTCTATGGAATAATAACAACATTAGTTATAATTCAATTTTCATCATGATCATAATGGTTAAAATTATGATGTATTATTGTAAATACAATACTGCAAAATTCAATACAAACTAACATGTTTATCGGTTATGGTTACGGACTCAACAATATTTGTTATGAGAAAGTAAGTGAAAACTTTTATGTACCTGTAATAAAATCAACCCATTTAGAGAAGTTTTAATTCCTTCATTATCATAAGAATCAAGTCGTTTCATACATATCTATAAAGAAATAACCACAAATAGTTATTTTCATTTCTAACATTATTATGAGAATAAAGACGATTTATACACATCTACCACAAATTGTTTCAAAGCCCATACCATTTTCACAGTTGGTTCCCTCAAAGCCAGCAGGACAAACACAGACATAGTTCCCACCTCCATTATCAAAACAGTCTGCACCGTTCTGGCATGGGCTGCTATCACAGCCATTGATTTCTTCAGAAGAAAAGTATAAAAATCTTGTGTTATTAAAAAAGGATGCTATTTCCATATGTATTCATTGTTATCGTAGCTGATTTACATGTTTTCCAAATTGACAAAAATGGAGTTATTGCTTTTTGTAATATATCTCTTCTTATATTCCATTTTAAACCTGGGTCATATCATATTTTGTGTGAATTACATCTTTAAAATCTGTGATGTCAGAGGTACTGCACATTTATAGAAAGTATGTGTAATGTACTGTGTTAACACATTTATTACATAATATTGTAATTTACACTAAATCAATACATTGTCAACTACGATTTTGTCTTCATTCTGTCCACATCATTAGCACTGTAAGATTTTAAAGCAATTACCATTTTCACAGTTGGTTCCCTCAAAGCCAGCAGGACAGACACAGACGTAGTTACCACCTCCATTAACAGAACAGGTAGCACCGTTCTGGCATGGGCTGCTATCACATCCGTTGATTTCTTCAAAAGAAAAGGACAATTCATGTGTTTAATTAATAAATAATATTGTTTTCAGATGTTTTGTTATCCTAGCTGATTAATATTTCTTTCAAACTAACAAAAATGTTTTTTTTGCATCTTACAAGAAAATTTGTCATATAATCCTATGAAACCTGGATAAGTTTGTATTTGAGTCAAACACATCTTTAAAAATGTCAGAGTACTGAACATTTGTAGAATATAAGTGTAATGTACAGTGTTAACATGTTTTCCTCTAGCTATTGAAATATACACTAAATCCATATATTGTCCACTACGATTCTGTTTCCTTTTCTGTTCACATCATTTAAGCACTGTAAGAGTTTAATGCACATACCGTTTTCACAGTTGGTTCCCTCAAAGCCAGCAGAGCAGACACAGACGTAGTTACCACCTCCATTATCAGAACAGGTAGCACCGTTCTGGCATGGGCTGCTATCACAGCCATTGATTTCTTCAAAAGAAAAATACAAAATCGTCTGTTATTCAGAAGCGATGCTGTTTCCAAAAGACGTTTTTGTTTTATCCTAGCAGATACACGTTTTCCAATTTGACAAATATTTATATATTGCGTTTTATAGCAAAAATGTTTACATTTTCGTATTGAACCTTGGTTAGTTCTTAATTTGAGTCGTATACATCTTTAAACCAATGAGGACTAATAGGTGTTAAATTCTTATGTCAAATTAATGAGCATTTTATAGAAAATATGTGTAATGTACGATGTTAACAAGTTTTCTCTTTAAATTTACGTTACATATGTACATTGTCTAATAGGTTTATGAGGGCAATGGGTTAATTTACATCATCAGCTCTATAATAGTAAAGAGCAATTACCGTTTTCACAGTTGGTTCCCTCGAAGCCAGCAGGACAGACACAGACGTAGTTCCCACCTCCATTATCAAAGCATTCTGCACCGTTCTGGCATGGGCTGCTGTCACATCCATTGATTTCTGTAGAATTAAAATAACCCAAAATAATGGTCAGTAAAAAATATATTCCACTTTTTGAAATGGCAATATTGGTACCAGAGTAAGTACTATTAGGAAAATCGTTTCATGACAATTTTATTGCAAGAAGTAATTTCACTCTCATGTTTATTAAGATAAAAACAAATATTAATAAATTAACACTAACAGATTAGTTCTTAACTTGTCAGATATATTCTAATTTGAATTGTCCAGTATTCATTTTGCACTATCAATCTAGAAAAACTATTACTATGTGTAGCTGGAAGTGAAAAGTGGTCATCTGATTATTCTACATCTCTACAAAACATTGTTGTTTATATTAGCATTGTATGAGATAAATGCACATACCATTTTCACAGTTGGTTCCCTCGAAGCCAGCCGGACAGACACAGACGTAGTTCCCACCTCCACCTCCATTATCAAAACAGGTTGCTCCATTCTGACAAGGGCTGCTTGCACATCCATTGATTTCTTCAAAAGAAAAATACAAAAATCATGTGTTATTCAACAACGATATTGTTCCTAGAAGACTTTTGTCATTCAAGTCGACAACCACATTTCCAATATGTAGATATTGCATCTTACAACACAACATCTTTAAACTAATGAAAGCCGACAGGGTTAAATCTTTTTGATGTACTGGGGAACATCACATTCATTTTTTTTTAAACATGGGTAATACATATTATTTACCCATTTATTCTTAAATATTGACATTTACACTAAATCAATATACTGTCCACTAGGTTTCTGTAGGTGTTAAGTTTGTATCATCAGCACTGTAATAGTGAAAAGTAATTACCATTTTCACAGTTGGTTCCCTCGAAGCCAGCGGGACAAACACAGACATAGTTCCCACCACCATTATCAAAGCAGTCTGCACCGTTCTGACATGGGCTGCTGTCACATCCGTTGATTTCTGTAGAATAAATACTTATTTTAATTCACTTGTATCATCATTATTGTTTACATCACTGGTAGTATTGTAGATATAATAATATACTGCAATATTTGATAAAAGTATACATGTCAAAAATGGTAAACACAAGAAAACAAAACATTTTATGTACCTCTAATAAAATGAGCCCATGATGAAGAGTTATTTTAATTTCATTATTATCATCAGAATAAAGAATTCATACACATTTATAAACAAATAAAAGACATTGTTTCAATGCACATACCGTTTTCACAGTTGGTTCCCTCAAAGCCAGCAGGACAGACACAGACGTAGTTCCCGCCTCCATTATCAAAGCAGTCTGCACCATTCTGGCATGGGCTGCTGTCACATCCGTTGATTTCTATGGAATAAAAATATAAAATCAAGGTCAACTGAATAGACTTTGTTATGAAAAAATGTAATTATTCCAAAATATCAAATGTATGCAGCTTCTTATTCAACATATTACAACCAGCCATAATCTCTGTTAGTTAATGGAATTTATAACCTTATAATCTCTGTTAGTTAACAGGATTTATAACCTTATTTTTTTAGTTACTGTTTAATCTTTTTTTTATTTGTTCTTTAATTATTTAGTTATACATATTTATTGAATGCATTTCTTTATAATTTGTATAATTATTTGTACTATTAAAGTATGTTGAAATTAATGAATTAAATCAAACAAAACCGAGTGGGCTCACGTACCATTTTCACAATTTGTTCCCTCGAAACCAGCAGGGCAGGTACAAACATAGGTTGCACCACCATCATCAGAACATGTTGCTCCGTTCAGACAGGGATTGCTGTCACATCCGTTGATTTCTTCAGGGTAGAAAGACAATAATCTCGCGTATTAAGAATGAATTTCCAAGAATTTTTCATTGTAAAGGGTCATATTAATGTAATATTTATGCTCTTGATTTGAAAACTCTATTCCTTGGAAAAAACAGAAAACTTGATCGCAGACAAGATATTAAACAAACCTAATAATAAAAGGTTTCATATATACTGTATATATTCAAATATATGAGTTATCCTGTATGACAAGGAACATCCTAAATATTAAAAAGAAATAATAACTTCGAAAATAATATCGCTAGTGATATTCGTTTGTCTCGCAATGTAAGGTCAACAAGGAATCTAAAAGATCACGACGTTTCGTGTGCCGCTGCAACACTTTGTCAAGTGATGAAATAATAACTTCTTGCCATCTTTTACCTAATCGTAGTAAATCACTTAAGTGGCATGAAAGAAATACAGTAAATAGGACATAGAACAACAGTAACCTTTTTGTATGGCAAATGAGAATATAAAAACAAAATAACGATACAATTTATTTACCTGATTCACAATTTGTTCCCTCATATCCAGCAGGACAGAAACAAAAGTAGCTGCCACCGCCATTAAGCTCAAAACAGGTTGCTCCGTTCTGGCAGGGGTTGCTATCACATGCTTGGGTCTCTGAAAAAAATAAATATACAAACTCACAGTCAGCAGAAAATATTGTTTCCACATTACAAAATATCTCTTCTTTTATTTTGTAAAAAATAATGATAATAATTATACTAAAAATAATAATTTGAACATTTATAGAGCACAGCTACAATAATTATATTCCCTAATGACTTACCACAGTTAACCAAGACCTCGGTGAAGCTTTGGGTCAAATTAACTAGTGAAGCACAAATTGGAATAGTTAATTAAAATAAGTGTTCACATACATAAACATTTTGAAGTTAAATTTTGTTTGTACCTGTTTCACAATTAGTTCCTCCAAAGCCGGCAGGACAGACACACACATAGCCACCATTGCCATTGTGTTCAAAGCAGGTCGCTCCATTCAGACAAGGGTTGCTCTCACAAGCACTGAGTTCTGAAAATATAATAATAACATAACATTTACAGAGAGCCATATATGTAAGTGCCCTATTCATAAGTGCATAATATGTATCCTTAGATGTCAGATACAGTTTAACCCGCACAAGTATCTAATGCACTATCTCAACTTCCTGGGGAGCCTGGGTAGAGAGCAGCAATGTTGATTAAATGCCTTGCTGAAGGACCTAAATACAATTTTTGTTTAATTCATGACATTTCTGTGATAAAGTAGAAAATAATGTGTTCAAACTATTGGCATGTCACAAATGAACGTAATCAGACTATTTTGTTAATGATTCAAAACTCTTACCATTTTCACAGTTCGTTCCCTCAAATCCAGCGGGGCAGAAGCAGAAATAACTGCTTCCACCGTTCTGGCTGAAACAGGTTGCTCCATTCTGGCAGGGGTTGCTTGCACAGGCAGGTTGTTCTAAACAAGATAAAATGTTTTTAAAATCATTTTAAAAATGTAGGAAAACCTAAATCCATTTACTTAAGATTTAAAATATGTGAACAATTAATGTACAGTTAAAAAGGGCACACTTTAATAGTCAAGGGCCCCATTGCAGAAAGGGATACATTCAAATGGCAACTAGAAATTGCGCGCTCGGCGGGTCGCGCAGCCGAGCACATGTATCCCCCGAACCAATTGCATTGCACTTTTGTGGGTTGTAATATTGTGAACTGAACAAGTTTGGTGGTGTACGTTGTTCTACTAGGCTGGCAGTAGCCTTTGGGCAAGGCCTCGCGCGCTGTTTGTCCTCCGAGCAGGGTCTGATTAATAGACAAGGCGATGTGCGCTTACAGCAGTGATCGCTGGACTGAGCCGCGTCAGCGGCGAGGCCTTTGCTAACTTGCGGAGCTCATTAATATTGGCGTATGTAACAGGCTCTTACATTATGCAGCAGTTAAAAACAATTGCAGCCAAAATCAATAGGCTTCATCCTCTTTCCTTAATACACCTTCATACCAAATAAGAAAATGATCGGACAAGAACTCGGACCTGTAGAGCGTTCACATGGTAATCTTAACTATTTCTTTATATCATGGTTATCATGGTTACCATGGCAACCAGGACTCCGCCCCACACCAAAATCAATAGGCTTCATCCTCTTTCCTTAATACACCTTCATACCAAATTAGAAAATGATCAGACAAGAACTCGGATCTATAGAGCGTTCACAAGGTAATCTTAACTATTTCATTATATCATGGTTACCATGGCAACCAGGACTCCGCCCCACACCAAAATCAAAAGGCTTCATCCTCTTTCCTTAATACACCTTCATACCAAATTAGAAAATGATCGGACAAGAACTCGGACCTGTAGAGCGTTCACAAGGTAATCTTAACTATTTCTTTATATCATGGTTACCATGGCAACCAGGACTCCGCCCCACACCAAAATCAATAAGCTTCATCCTCTTTCCTTAAGACACCTTCATACCAAATTAGAAAATGATCGGACAAGAACTCGGACCTGTAGAGCGTTCACAAGGTAATCTTAACTATTTCTTTATATCATGGTTACCATGGCAACCAGGACTCCGCCCCACACCAAAATCTAAAGGCTTCATCCTCTTTCCTTAAGACACCTTCATACCAAATTAGAAAATGATCAGACAAGAACTCGGACCTGTAGAGCGTTCACAAGGTAATATTAACTATTTATTTATATCATGGTTACCATGGCAACCAGGACCGCGCCCCACACCAAAATCAATAGGCTTCATCCTCTTTCCTTAATACACCTTCATACCAAATTAGAAAATGATCGGACAAGAACTCGGACCTGTAGAGCGTTCACAAGGTAATCTTAACTATTTCTTTATATCATGGTTACCATGGCAACCAGGGCTCCGCCCCACACCAAAATCAATAGGCTTCATCCTCTTTCCTTAATACACCTTCATACCAAATTAGAAAATGATCGGACAAGAACTCGGACCTGTAGAGCGTTCACAAGGTAATCTTAACTATTTCTTTATATCATGGTTACCATGGCAACCAGGACTCCGCCCCACACCAAAATCAATAGGCTTCATCCTCTTTCCTTAATACACCTTCATAACAAATTAGAAAATGATCGGACAAGAACTCGGACCTGTAGAGCGTTCACAAGGTAATCTTAACTATTTCTTTATATCATGGTTACCATGGCAACCAGGACTCCGCCCCACACCAAAATCAATAGGCTTCATCCTCTTTCCTTAATACACCTTCATACCAAATTAAAAAATGATCGGACAAGAACTCGGACCTGTAGAGCGTTCACAAGGTAATCTTAACTATTTCTTTATATCATGGTTACCATGGCAACCAGGACTCCGCCCCACACCAAAATCAATAGGCTTCATCCTCTTTCCTTAATACACCTTCATACCAAATTAGAAAATGATCGGACAAGAACTCGGACCTGTAGAGCGTTCACAAGAAAATCTCTGCGGCGGACGCGGCGGACGCAGCGGACGCGGCGGACGCGGCGGACGCGGCGGCGCGACGAGGCCAAATCCATAGTATCCCCCGAAGTGGTTCGGGGGATACAATAAGTTACCATTGATTGTAAGCAACAACAACAAAAAATGTCTTTTCAACCAATCAGATTGGCGCATTTGGAACACATGATCTGACTTACAATTAATTGTACCTCTTTCTGCAACGGGGCCCAGAACAGATATTTTTCTTTCATTTTTTATCTGCAAAATATGTTAATACAATACAAATTCAAGACAATGATTGTACTACTGCAAAACAATTTTTATTGACATACCATTTTCACAATTTGTTCCTTCGAAGCCTGCTGGACAGAGACACATATAACTGCTTCCTGCGTTTTGGTTGAAACAGGTTGCTCCATTCACACAGGGGTTGCTAGCACAGGCAAGTTGTTCTAAACCGGATATGAAATGAAAAAAATGATAAAATATGTGTGTGATTTAAGTTTCTAAAAAAAAAGAAAAAAAAGTTCAATGATAACTAATCCTGAATATGTTCATACTTTTTGGTGTTACATTGCCACAAACATTGGCAAAATAAGAGTAAATAATATTCTATGTATGCAATTTGGCCAGTGAAAACAAGGAAGACTGAACTAACCAGAATCCAGAGCTGCCAACCTCTAGAACATGAAATCAGTACTCTCAAGGCTCAAAATCAGTAATTTGGGGAAGAAATCAGTAATTTCCTACGCGGCTCTATGAACCTCAAAAACCAGCACTACAACACTGCGCGGACGCGGTGCGCGCATGATGCAATTAGCTTCGTCACATACTGCATGCCATGCATAGCTGCCAACATTTGGAAGTTCTGGGGTCCCAGATGCTCTCTGGTGCAATCTGAGCCTATTTTAAGGATCAATTCCCCTCAAATTCAACCCAAGTTTAAAATGGGTTTAAACAACAACAAAACAGTCAGTGGAACAATAAATTAGTAAATTAAAAGAAAGTAAAAATATATGAGGTATCAACATCATTTTCAGAAAAGGAAGGGGGTAAAGGGGGAAAGGGAATGATGAGTTGCCCTAAATAGAAAAACAAATAACAGTCTACAACAATAAAATAACCAGAAAAGTTTACGAAGTTGATTTATTTCTGATACGCCCCAAGCTTATCCTTCCTAGCCTAGGTTACACGACGGTTAACCGACCGTTATCGGCAAAAACGTTTAGCAGAACGGGTAAACTAAAAATTAAAAAAATTTAAATGTAAGCGGCATTCCGTACTCCCGTAATGGTTGTCGATTTCCGTACCAATTACGGAAAATCCGTACTAGTTGGCAGCTCTGAGAATCTGCTCAATTACAATACATACAGTGCAGTAGGAACAAGCTTCTAAAGTACCATCATACAACACAAAATATTGTCTTTAAACAATACATTACTCTTTGCATATCAACGCATATTGCTGAAGATACGATTCAAAGTATCACACATTTTCTTATCATTTCTATGTTTTTTCAGCAGGTTTATTTGCAACTTTCTCCAATTCGTGAAAATGGTTTTATCAGTTTTTCCATATGAACTCTTCAAATATTGTTTTCTTTATATAAAATTACCGTTTTCACAGTTATTTCCCTCAAATCCAGCAGGGCAGAGACAGGCATAATCATTTCCACCATTCTGGTTGAAACATGTTGCTCCATTTAGGCAGGGGTTGCTCGCACAGGCCAATATTTCTGTAATGGTGAAAAATAATACTACAGTGCACTAGGAACAAACTTCAATAAGGAATGAATGTAATAAAAGATTAATAAAATACAAATATTTATGAAATGGGAGAAAAGCATAAGTGGAAATTTACACTGCTCAAAGTGAAGTTCTAACAAAAAACAATGCCGTCTCAGGAAAGATTACGAAGGGTATATAATCAGAAAGTGCAGAAACATTGATCACGTATTTCATTATTCAGACTTTTGCTTTTATAGACAGCAATTGACACTGCTATGTTTTGTAACCTAAAGGTAAGTGTGTGGGTTATAATAGATACAACTTATTTACCACTGATAATTTTACAGGGGTGTTTACGATAGGATTGATGACGATAACATCCTACCATACAAATGTATGAGTAACATATGGCATTCAGATTGAAAAAGCTAAATCACATCAAAGAATGAGTTGAGAGGTAGATATTCAATTACCACTTTCACAGTTTGTTCCCTCAAAGCCAGCTGGACACAGACATGCATAGCTGTTGCCACTATTTTGGTTGAAACAGGTTGCTCCATTCAGGCAGGGGTTGCTTGCACAGGCGAGGATTTCTAGACAGGTGACAACATATAAGTGACAAATGTCAACAAAATTCTAGAATTTAAAGACAAAGGTGTAATTCAGGCATTAAAAATCAATAATTCCATTAAAAAGTCACCAAATAATCGAAAAAATTATAAGTATACGTAAATTGGAAAATTGTATATTGTGTTCCATACTCATAAAACTTAGTTTGCTAAAGAATGAAAAATGCATATTAAATATGCATGAAGACAAATTGCATCAAATAAACACAAGTAAAGGGGGATATATATTATTAATTACCATTTTCGCAGTTTGTTCCCTCAAAGCCAGCAGGACACAGACATGCATAGCTGCTGCCACTATTCTGGTTGAAACAGGTTGCACCATTCAGGCAGGGGTCACTTGCACAGGCAAGAATTTCTAAAGAAATTAAAATAAAATAAAACAATTGTTAGAATGACTTCACTGGAAGAGATTAAACCCTAGTAATTTCTATGTTAAAACATTAATTTTACCTATACAAAAACAACAAATAATCTAAAAATTTGTGAGTAAAAATCAACTTCGATACTGGTATAATTTATTATTCTTATATTTTGCCATACAATTAAAAACTAACCAGAGAAGTGCACCAATTAAAAGCAATTACCATTTTCACAGTTTGTTCCCTCAAAGCCAGCAGGACATAGACATGCATAGCTGTTGCCACTATTCTGGTTGAAACAGGTTGCTCCATTCAAGCAGGGGTTGCTTGCACAGGCAAGGATTTCTAAATAAGTGAAACAAGTTGCAATTGTTGAAATAAAACAAGATTCCTAAATGTGTTCCACAGAAGTGTTTAAAGGATAGTGTAATTTTACAGTTAAAGACAAAAATATAATTCTGACAATAAAAATCGAATATTTCCTTCACAAATTACCAAATAATCTAAAGACTTAAATGTTTTTTGTACAGTAATACATTTATTTAATATTGTGTTCCATACTTACATAATTAATTATTCTAAGTTTGACATACAATAACAAATACAAGTAAAAATAAACATGACGGATAAACCAGAGAAGTTGCATCAAGTAAAACAGGTTATGGTCAATGGTGGATATAATATTAATTACCGTTTTCGCAGTTTGTTCCTTCAAAGCCAGCAGGACACAGACATGCATAGGTGTTGCCACTATTTAGGTTGGAACAGGTTGCTCCATTCAAGCAGGGGTCGCTTGCACAGGCGAGAATTTCTATATGGGTGAAAAAAATAAAATGACACTCGTAAGAGTTAGTTGCCTGGATTAGTTCAGGATAGCATATGACACAGTTGAGGACAAAACAGTAAATTCTATGTTCAAAAATTGAATGTTCATATAATTATAATCTTGTCTGCAATACTTGTATAATTTTATTCTTACAGTTTACCATACAATAAAACAAACGAGTATAATAATCATGAAGGCCTGACCAGAGAAATTGCACCAATCAAAAGAATTTATGATGGATGTGACATGATCAATTACCGTTTTTGCAGTTTGTTCCCTCAAAGCCTGCAGGACACAGACATGTATAGCTGTTGCCACTATTCTGATTGAAACAGGTTGCTCCATTGAGACAGGGGTTGCTTGCACAGGCAAGAATTTCTAAATGGGTAAACAAAAAGTCAACATTTTTGTAAATGACCTGGTATTCATAACATTTTCACCTTGAACAAGTGTGTTAGAAAGCTTCAACATTTCATATATCTGTGTTAATGTGTGTTAAATGTGGAATGTTATAGGAATGATTATTTTAACAGCTTACCATGCAAAGCAAAAGTGTAAGAATAATTAATCATCGTCGATTTACTAGAGAAAGCACATTACAGAAAAGATTATGAGAGGACTTTCAATTACCGTTTTCACAGTTTGTTCCCTCAAAGCCAGCAGAGCACAGACATGCATAGCTGTTGCCACTGTTCTGGTTGAAACAGGTTGCACCGTTCAGGCAGGGGTTGCTTGCACAGGCAAGTATTTCTAAATGGGTGAAAAATTGACATTCGTTGAATTAAAACAAGATTCTGAAATGTCTTCCTCATAAGTTTTAAAGAATAGTGCAATCCAACATTTGAAGACAAAAATCAAACTCTGACATTAACATTTAATAGTTCCTTATATATTTATATATTAAATATTAAAATACAGACTTATGAGTAACATAGAATGTTACAATCTTGTGTTCAATGCTCGTATAATCATTCTTACAGTTTGCCACACAATTTAAAAAAAGATGAGTAAAATAAGAATGACAGAACTTTCATCAAGTAAAAGAGGTAATTGTGGATATAATATTATCAATTACCGTTTTCACAGTTTGTTCCCTCAAAGCCAGCAGGACATAGACATGCATAGCTGGCGCCACTATTTTGATTGAAACAGGTTGCTCCATTCAGGCAGGGGTTGCTTGCACAGGAAAGAATTTCTAAACCGGTGAAAAATAAACGTGAAAATCTTTGTTAATAACTTGGTATTCATAACTAAGTGTAATGACATGCTTTTGGGCTTCAACAAGTGTGTTACTTGACTTCCATATAATGTTATACATCTGTGTTGATATATACAAGAGTTTAAAGGGTACCACCACCCAAAAATAATATTCTTATAATTGAAAGGTAACATCTTTAGTATTCCATTCCATCAACAAGTTCACAAAAATATGTTTCCAGAAAAAAAATATATAATTGGCAAACGCATCACCATTCTAAAGCATGCGTTCATGGGTCTTCATGTACGAGACTACTTTGTCCAGAGCGAACGAATCGCCCGGGATTCTATTGTCTCCAAACGTACGCGTGAATAGCATTGGCGCACTCGCAAATGTTTGGCCCGTACTTAACCAGGAAATAGTAGTGGTTCCGTAAGTGGTGGAAATTAATTGCTTTGTTTATGAATTGCACAACCCTTTGCAAAATGTTGGGTATCTATTTGATATCACAAAACGGTACCAAAACATATAATTATGTGTTGTTCTTTGCCTGTTGGTCCCCTTTAATATCAAACAAACAAAATAAGAATAATTTGTCATCAAGGATTGACTAGAGAAAGATAAGAGGATTGTCAATTACCATTCTCGCAGTTTGTTCCCTCAAAGCCAGCAGGACATAGACATGCATAGCTGATGCCACTATTCTGGTTGAAACAGGTTGCTCCATTCAGGCAGGGGTTGCTCGCACAGGCCAGAATTTCTAAACAGGATAAAAATGAAAGTGGCAATTGTTTTTTTGAAGATCTAGAATGATTTCCTTAGAAGTATTTAAGGATAGTGTAATTGTATAGCTGAAGACAAACATTGTAATTCTGACATTAAATATCAAAAGTTCCTTTAAAAATCACCAGATATTCTAAAGACTTATCCGTAAATACATAGAATGTTACAATCTTGTGTTCAATACTACACTCATATACATGTAATAAATATTCGTACAGTTTGCCATACAAGTAAAATAAGCATGAAGGCCTAACCAGAGAAATTGCACCTATCAAACAGGTTAGGGTGGATGTTCTAGTATCAATTACCGTTTTCACAGTTTGTTCCCTCAAAGCCAGCAGGACATAGACAAACATAGCTGTCGCCACTATTTTGGTTGAAACAGGTTGCTCCATTCAGGCAGGGGTTGCTTGCACAGGCAAGTATTTCTAAAAATATGAAGAAAAAGTGAAACTTGTTGTAAATGACCTGTATACTAACTATGGTTATTGACATTCGTGTTCACCTTGAAAAACTCTATTACTTAAAACTTACACATGATCTTATACATCTGTGTTATTATATAGAAGAGTTTAATATTATTAAACTGATCATTTTAAAATTCACCATAATAGCAAAAAGTATAACAGATATCAGTCATGAAGGAATGACTAGAGTAACTACATCATATAAAAACATTATAAGAGGACTTTCAATTACCATTTTCGCAGTTTGTACCCTCAAAGCCAGCAGGACATAGACAAACATAGCTGTCGCCACTATTTTGGTTGAAACAGGTCGCTCCATTCAGGCAGGGGTTGCTTGCACAGGCCAGAATTTCTGAACAGATGAAGAAAAAGTGAAACTTGTTGTAAATGACCTGGTATTCTTAACTATGTGTAATGACATTTGTTTTCACCTTGAACAAGTCTGTAACTTAAAACTTACACATAATCTTATATATCTGTGTAATTATATAAAATAATTCAATACTTTATTATGAAGTTGATAATTTATACTAAGCAAAAAGTATAAGATATATAAGTCATGAAGGATTGACTAGAGCAACTACCTCACATAGAAACATTATTAGAGAACTTTCAATTACCGTTTTCGCAGTTGGTTCCCTCAAAGCCGGCAGGACAAAGACATGCATAGCTGTTGCCACTATTCTGATTAAAACAGGTTGCTCCATTCAGGCAGGGGTTGCTTGCACAGGAAAGAATTTCTAAATAGGTGAACAAATTGAAATTGTTTAATTAAAACAAGATTCTAAAATGTCTATTCCATAAGTGTTTCAATGATTGTGCAAGTTTCACAGTTGAAGAAAAAAAAATGTAATTCCAACATAAAGAATTAATATTTCCTTTAAAAATCAATGAATATTCTAAAGACTTTTGTGTAAATGCAAAGAATGTTACAATCTTGTGTTCAATACTGTTATTATTAATTATTCTTACAGTTTGCAATACAATAACAACAAAAAAGTAAAATAAGAATGACAAACTAACCAGAGTAGTTGCACTAACCAAACAGTTTAGGGCAGATATATAAATTACCGTTTTCGCAGTTTGTTCCCTCAAAGCCAGCAGGACACAGACATGCATAGCTGCTCCTATCATTCTGATTAAAACAGGTGGCTCCATTCAGGCAGGGGTTGCTTGCACAGGCAAGAATTTCTAAATGGTTGAAAAACAAAAGTTAACAATTTAGTAAATGTTCCCTGGAACTAAAACTGGTACGTGAAAGTGTAATGACCTAGCTAAAGACAAAACATTCATTTCAACATTGAAAAACATGGTTACTAAAAAGTAGAAATAACACTTCTGTGCTAATTCAATTTTATTTCATTTTAATATATTTAAGGCTTATCATATTTATAATTTTCCATTCAATATAAAAGTATAAGCCGAATCAGTGCTCAAGGATTGACTAGAGAAACTATGTCAGAGCGAAAAATCATATGAGAACGTTTAATTACCATTTTCACAGTTTGTTCCCTCAAAGCCAGTAGAACACAGACATACAAAGCTGGTCCCATCATTCTGATTGAAACATGTTGCTCCATTGAGGCAGGGGTCGCTTTCACAGGCAAGGATGGCTATATAGGTAACATTGAAATTAAATATCGGATTAAAAACATGTTTATTTGAATACGCTGCATAATTCCACATTACAGTACTTTCTGATGCTCACCAATTATTATTTGACAAGCTCTGCTTTTAGTAGATCCCTCTATTCCTAATCAGTTTTCTAATTTTGAAAATCGTCAATAAGTTGGAATTTCGAACAGTGTTGACTGGCCCACGGGACTGATCAAAATGAAAGACATGCAAATGTGATCTCTAGGATAATGGAAACTCAACATTAAAATTGTTTATTAAAAATAGTTGTTTTACACTTGCATTGTGATCATTGATAGTATGTAAAAAATAAATAACGAAAATCCACTTTCAGGTTTCACAATATGTACTCTCATACACATGCAGACGGGCAGAGACATTTCATTAGAGTCATTTTAAACTTGTATTGTGATCGAAGGTTTATAAGTAATACCTCAATAAAGAAAATGACATGTTCATAGTGTGTAGTAAAAATATAAAGAGTCATTTTAAACTTGTATTGGGATCAACAGTTTATAAGTAATACTTTTTAAAGAAAATGACATGTCCATAGTTTGTAGTACAAAACATAAAAGTCATTTTAAACTTGAATAACACTTCTAAAGAAAATGACATGTAACCAGCGCATAGTAAAGACAAATTATGAGATGTCACTTACTGGTTTCACAATTTGTTCCCTCATATCCAGACGGGCAGAGGCACATGTAGCTCTTGTCGATTGCATGTTCAAAACAGGTGCCTCCATTTTGACAAGGATTGCTCTCACATGGGAAGATTTCTGCAGTTTGGAAAGTAAGGTCGACATTTTAGGAAGGATAAGAATAAAGCAGTGATATGCTACCCCAGGACCCCTAAAAGCTTCTGGTCACAACAATTTCATGACCAAATTTAATTAATTTTAAAATGCTTTTCATTTCACTTTTCGTTTTATAGGGCTATGGCTTTCACTATCTTTGCCCTGGGCTACCAGGAAAGATATAATTTGAGCCTTTCGTCTTAGGTGAAAGTTCACTCAAACTAAGATGTAAATTAATCATAATCATACAAGGGCACATGATTACCAATAAAGAGCACAAATTCCAAAATGAAATGATATTACACAATTATGATTACTTCAAGAACCAAATAAAAATCGACCTTTTGTACAAAGCAATACAAACTATTTTTCTAACATATTATGAATAATATACAAAAAAATGTGATATACATTATGGTGTCACCTTTATCCCTGGATAATATATATGATGACAATTTTCAGGGGAAAAATACCATCAATCACCACCTATATGCCAATTGTTTTCCTCGCCATAGTCTTTTCACATGACATAGTCATGGGGATACAACTGCAGCTTCTAGATAGCGATTTATGACAAGAATAATGTAGAGAGACCAAGTACCATTTTCACACTGCGTGCCCCCGAAACCAGCGGGACACTGGCAGACAAAGTTGTTTCCGGCAGAGTGCTCGTAGCAGATTCCTCCATTCAAACATGGGTTGCTTGCACATGGGAATATTTCTAGATAGATACACATGGATAAATGGAGGGGTGGCAAATATATATGATGACAAATATGAAGGTTGTGTTATAATGCACCCCGGTATGACCCATCAAAGAAAAAGAGCAATGAACTTTGAATTGACTACTGCTGGTGACAGATCTAAGTTCGATTTGATCTTTTTCTTTGCAGTGATAAGACAACATGTAACCATGGTATGATATATACAATATAATCCCATCACATAAGTTTGTGGACACTAAATACATACTAGTGAAAATCAAATTATGTCTACCTCAACAAATTAATATATGAGTATACATGTACATTGATACCCGGACATTACCATATGAGACTAATTTCAATGTAATAGATCGCAAGAATTTAATTTAATGATGGAATAAATGTATTCAACATTATCATGAATGTATAGTTTTAATTATCATGAAAATAGCACTTGGATTGGAAATTATTTCGCACAATGGGTCATGAAGATGAAATGGATATGCTTTCAAAGAATCCAAGATGTTGCATTTACTTAAAGAAATAAAACTATAGGGTTATGATCAGAAAAGGGCTGGGTAAAAGAATCCAAGAGAAATAATGAACCTATTGAACCCAAAACAAATATATCAACCAATGAATAGATATATAAGATATACAAGTTATATGAATGAACAAGAATTAATTTTAAATACCTATTTCACAGTTAGTGCCCTCAAATCCATCTGGACACGAACACATGTATGAACTGCGACTGATGTGTTCAAAGCATGTAGCTCCATTCTGACAGGGGTTGCTGGCACAAGGGAACATTTCTAAGAAACAACAGAGAATATCATAAAGGAATAGATTTAGCAGTGGACAAAACAAACACAGAGACTCAGAGCAATTTAGCCCCCCAAACGCTCAAAATAGTCCTACAAATCAGAGACGTACATATTAAATTGTTTTAACCTTCTAAGTATGAGTACTTGAAGAGCTCATCATAGGCTTCATATCTACTTTCAATGGAGTGGTTTATATAATATAGTATCTTATCTAAATGGTTGGCATATGAGACTTTGCCACTGTCCCTGAACTTCTAGATACATTTATAAGATATAAGTTGCACATAGTAAATACTCAATCACCAACGACAACAAATGAAATACTGTTGTATGCATTATCTATCATCTAACTCTTTCATATTATTTCAATGCACAGAAAACAATAATTATGTAAAGCGATATGATACTCAAGTGAATAGTGATATATCAGATAAGTTATGCAACAGCTATTATTACCACACCATCAATATCAAAATTAATATATTTAATTAAATTTGTCAATTCTTACCAGTTTCACAGTTTTCGCCAGTGTAGCCAGCTGGACAGGCACAGAAGTACATCAGAAGGTTGACGCTGGCAAAACATGTGCCTCCATTCAAACAGGGTTCATGATCGCAACCGGTTGTTGTCACTAGAAATGTAGGGATAACAGGTATTTCATTATTTTATCTAAGGACCAGAATAACTAGTAAAATATTTTCAGATAAATATTTATTACTCTTCCTATTGCAGAAAACAATAAAATCACAATGGGGAAAATCCCCCCCCCCCAATCAGTCCGACCACCACTGTATATGACAATATGTTTTGTTGTGTCTCAATGATCTGTTTGTTCTTAAAATGCAATACAAACAGTAGCTGACAAGCCGCAGTATACCCGGCACACCCAAAAGTTAACTCACCAAGTTCACACACTGGTCCAGCAAATCCCTCTGGACAGTCACACTGGAATGAGTTGACTCCACTGGTACAGGCACCGCCATTCAGACAAGGATTGGGGTCACAGTTATCCACGATGGGCGTCTCACAGGTCGTGCCCTCCCAGCCCTCTGCACAGCTACAGAAGAAGGCAGCGCCGCTAAACGACTCAAAGCACATGGCTCCATTCTGGCAGGGGTCACTGGCGCAAGCACCAACAGCTGAAAGCAAAGAATTGCAATATTGATGTTTGATTTACTTTTCTTCCAGTTTTATCGTCGTTTCAATTCTAATTAGCCATCTGAACACCATGGACGATTCAAGTCACAATACTCATAGAATTAGATATGTTCCTAAATGCACAAAATAGATAAGTGGGAATTTAATTGTTCAGACTCGTTAGACTTCCCATCAAGTTGAAATGGCCTCCTATGCCTTGCAAAATTATTGGGGCTAAGCCATTTTGGTAAACTCGTCTAAAGAACTGCAAATTCAAATGGCCAAATGGTGTGTGTGTGTGTGTGTGTGTGTGTCTAGGTCAATCGCCTTTAACTTGGTTAAGAGAAAAGATTATAATAACAATAATAATATAGAAGTTTTATTATGCGCCAATTCCATCTTATACAAGATGCTCAGTGCGCAGTTGAAAATTATCTACACAAAACAACCAAAAAAAATACAAACATTCAAAAAGACATCAAAAACAGTTAACAATTCTTTAAAAATTAATAGTGAATCAAAGTGAAGTGAAAGTGCAGTATATCTTACCTTCCTCGCAAAGATCACCAGCAAAGCCAAGGGGACAGAAGCAGGTGAAAGCGTCTCCACTCTCTACACAGGTTGCACCATTCAGGCAGGGATAAGGGCTACATGGGGAGATGACCTCCTCGCAGTTGTCTCCCTGGAATCCAGTAGGACATAGACACAGGTACCCCTCTCCACCATTCTGCAGGAAGCATGTGGCACCATTCTGGCATGGTTGGAGATCGCAGGCAGATTGGGCTGGAAAGGACAGAATATACCACATAAATTGATGTATTCCTTTATTTCTTACAGTTACATCCCTTAAATCCAGGAGCTAATGAAGATAAATCTTAGAATTTTGAGGTAATCATGTTTAGAGACAGAGATACCCCTCTCTGCCATTCTGCAAGAAGCATGTGGCACCATTTTGGCATGGTTGGAGATCGCAAGCAGATTGGGCTGGATTGGATTGGAAATAAATGTGTGACATAAAGTGCTTTATTCCTCAATTTCTTACAGGTAAACAACTGAAACTCAGAGGGGCTAATGAATGTAAATATTAGCATTATAAGGTAATCAAGGGTGAAATACAGAGGTAGCCCCCTCCACCGTCCTGCAGGAGGCATGTGGCACCAGTCTGGCATGGTTGGAGATCACAGGCAGATTGCACTAAAAAGGAACAAATATGTAACATAAATTGATTATTTATCAATCGCTCACAGTTTTACCACTAAAATTCAGAAGAGCTGCAACTAAAAGACATGATACTTTACACATCAAAGAATATCAATATAAATATACTCTATTTACACCACATGAAATTTAACAAATGTGTGTTTAATATGACCCATTAAAATAAAATAACCCAAGATTATATCTTATATTCTGATAAGGTATCACGCCCGGGCCTGTATTTTCATAAATAAAACAAAACATAATAATATATAATATCAAATTATTCCATCATTACCTATTTCACAGTTTGTTCCTGTAAATCCTTCGGGACACAGACAGAAGAAGCCATTGGTGGAAGCCTCAAAGCAGATCCCATCATTCAGACAAGGGTTGCTGATGCACGAATCAAGAGCTACAAAAGGTAAACAATAACATTAAATTAATTGTTCATTGAAATAATAATAGAAAGATAGATTATAATAAGTATTACTTGCAAAGCTGGTATTTCTTTTGCAACTGGTTATGAATAAAGCTAAAGTAGAGTTACAGAAAAAATACAATTGCTTGTTGTTGTGGTGGTGTCTGTTCTGCCTAAAGGGAAAGTTGAGTTTTGGTAGAGAGGGCGCTAGACTACTTAATTGGTTTGTGAGGTAATGAAAAACTGAGTGTAAAATTTGAAAGAGCATAATATTTAAACAATAAAATCATCTTTGTTTGATCAAAATCGGTTCAGAAACGGCTGAAATATCCATAAATATAACAATTTGTAATAAACCCGGGGCCCCGGGTTTATTAGAGAATTTTGAACCAGCCGTTAAAAATTCAAAAAAATGCTTCCTCTTTTCAAAAAAGTTACAAAATAGGTATTTAAATAGTTGTTGGTTATTTCTCTATCTAATCACTATTTCAACAAAGCATCACATGCACAATATTTTATTCAAAAATGGTTGAAACCGATGAGTGTTTAGAGAGCGCCCTCTTACGTTTTAATGGCTCTTTTTGAATGATAACATGATCTTTACTACGTCATTTGTAATTTTGTGTTCCTTTCTAGTTATAACTATTTGTTTGTAATGTAATGATGCAGGTTTTGGTTACTAAAATTCAGTTTCACTACAACTGTACTCTCCTTACCAGAACTCAACTATCCCTTTAATTTGTCATTTTATAAGGTAGTTAATATCATAAACTCCATTAATTTAACAGGGCATATCAATGATTTAACAGACTTTGAAAAGGCCTTAGTGCTATGAATTGAATAAATTTCTTCATTGACATTGAAACTTCTGAAGAATCAATACAAGAACCTCGGGTTTCCATATGGAATGAGTTACTAAATACTAACATTAATAACGAATGCTTATATTGCGCATTATCCACCTAATAAGGTACTCAAAGAAAAGTACAGCACAAACCTGTTTCACACAGTTGTCCAGTGAAACCGGTAGGGCACTGGCAAGAGAAAGAAGTCTGCTGGTTGGTGCACTCGGCCCCATTCAAGCAGGGATTGTTGGGCTGACACAGGTCGATGGGTTGGCCGCAATCGACTCCTTCCCATCCTGCCGTACACAGACACATGTAGTTCTGGTTGTTTGCCCCGGAGGTAAAGCAGGTGGCTCCATTGAGACAAGGTTCATCTGAGCATCCAGTTATTCCTGTAGAATGAATATAAATCAGCAAAAGTGTTTTAGTCGAGTTATATACATTCTGGTCAAATAATCTAGGGGTTGGAAGTTTCTTTCATAATACATATATAGCCTTGTGTTAAAGTTAGTAAAAGTCCTTCCCGTGCCAATTTTGCACATAAGGGGGCCAGTCCTCTGGTAACTCGTCTGATTAACTTTCTCTTCCCCATTCTATAAATGACGAGCACCTGGCTAGTAGGCAGAAGGTACAATTTTGTATTTATTTATTTTTTTTGTATGACCCGGTTTGGGTCTATATCCTTGTGTACACGAGCATATTTATTCTTGTCCTCATTGTTATCCCTACAAGTGAAGGTTATAGCTTCCTTTTAGATGTCCATCTGGGCATTCAGTTATTCCTACAGATTCATAAAGGAAGGAACATTTGTTTTAAAATCCAGAGCTAGAGTAAAGTATCTTGCCTGCAATTGACACTCTCCAGACCCATGGTTATAAATGTTAGGTAGCAAGCATCAACTTGGATTAAATGCCTTGCCAACACGTACAAAGAACAGGGTATGAATCAGCTGGGATTCGGGACCCAATGATTAAAAGTCACGCACCAACCTAATCAAGCAACAACACAATCCTACTTACTTGTTTCACAATTGTCTCCCTGGTATCCTTCCGGACAGTCACAGGTGTAGGAGGTCTGGAAGTTGTTACACTGTGCTCCATTCAGGCAGGGTTCCGTCTCACACAGGTCTACAGGTGTGGAGCAGGAAGGTCCTTCCCAGCCAGCCAGGCACATACAGAAGAAGCCAGAATCACCCTCGAAGCAGGTCGCACCGTTCTCACAGGGGTCGTCCAAACAGGCAACCAGGACTGGAAGACAATGAGAAACAGGACATTAGAGTTTCTACCCAGGCTAGATTCTGCTTTAAAGATAAATGCCTCCAGAGAAATGCTTTGCCAATGATTCAAATAGTATAACTATTACTCTGTCGATCTTAGTCTACATATTTTTACATTGAATAGAATCATAAAATAACATTAATCATATCATTTATAATAATCATTGCTACCAATCATTTTTATCATTAAATTGTAAAGTGTTAACCCCTTGACTACGGGAACCAGGTGTGTTGTGTACGAAGTCTATGGAGATTCCAGAATCTCAAAGGGAACAGGTTAATGTTATCAAAATTCACTGAATACCTGTATCACAAGTCTCTCCGCCGAATCCCTCTGCACAGGTGCATGTGAAGGAGAACTGGAAGTCATTACAGGTTGCTCCATTGAGACAAGGGTTGGGGTCGCATGCATCAGCAGCTTGGCTACAGTCAGCCCCAGTCCATCCAGCCGTGCACAGGCAGATATAGGTGCTATCAGACTGTGAATGCTGGAAACATGTGCCCCCATTGAGACAGGGTTCTGTAGCACAAGGCGAGTCAACTGGTTGAATAGACGGAATAGAAAGGATTTATAAATTAATACTTTCATCACTACACAAATAAGTAAGATAGAGGTTGGTTACAATCAGACCCAGTCTTCCAAGCTAGGCACAGGCGTTTACAGAAATTATTAGATTAACAATGCTAAGTCACGTTCCTTCTTTATACCAGATAGCCTTATAATTATTTTAACGCTGAATATGTCAAACATCTTTGTTATATTGATGATAGATAAGCAAGATATCATACCAGTTTCAATAATTTTGTGTGTATTTATTACATAAGGAAATTGTCTTTATGATCAGTGTATCATCCACAAACTAAGAAATAGAACCTTGTTTTAGGATTATGTGTCTTCTTATACTTATTTACAATTTTATTTAAGCAAAGCACTTACCAATTTGACAGTTCTGTCCAGTAAACCCTGGTAGGCATTGACAGGTGTAAGACGTCTGCAGGTTAGTGCAAGTAGCCCCGTTCAGACATGGGGAGGGGTCACACTGGTCCACAGGGGTGTCACATGTCACCCCTTCCCATCCTTCAGGACACATACACACAAACTGGTTCACATAGGCCCCCTGGAAACAGATGGCACCATTTTCACATGGTGCGCTGTCACAGGCATCAATTTCTGTCGAAAAAAATAAACTTGGGGTTGAATATCTATAACTATTTCATTATTAAACAACATTTATGATATTTTTTATTATATTTATAGTTAATAATGCAGAAAGAATATCAAGTTTGCTACTTTATACGCAGATCATGGTTCACCCTCATGCAAACACATTGGTACTAATACACAAAATATTGAGTTGTGCATTATTATATCCACACATAGTAAATTATATCATTAAGACAAGTTTGAATTCAGTCAAATAATACCCAAAACATGTTACAAAATCCAATCAGAAAATTTCTATGTCAATTCTAAATTCAGAATGTGATGTCGCCATCTATAACATGGCTATAACGTAATCTTTTCGTCTCGAATCTTTGTTATTTGCAATGCAAATAACTTTACACCAATATTGAATAACCTTAATATCAAACAAAAAAATATATATCATACTTGTTTCACAATCGGTGCCTTCAAATCCAACTGGGCACTGACAAAAGTATCCTCCACCAACGCCATCAAAACAGTCGGCTCCATTCTGGCACGGCTCACTTGCACAAGCCTGTTGAGCTGTTGTAACATTGATCAGACATTGAACATTTATATACTAATGAAAGTTTATTTGTATTGGTGTCTCACAAGGTGTTACATCCATAACTGATCTCTATAATATGTCATGTCTCACCTGTGTTGGCTGTACATGACAGCTGTTCATATTTGTATTCTTTATTCACACAAACTTTTGACCTGGATAGTTGCTTTAATCAAGGTACATTTTTTACATTCACAATACATGCAGTACAGTTTTGACATTGTCTCACCAATAATTGAGGAAGTCATAACAAGGAGGAGATCTCTAGCATTTATGGACTTGCTTCACCCCAAATCGAATCATCTCATGACTATTACCCCTCTTTAAACCATACCCAAATAATGGTTTTACTTCTCAAAACCATATAATTTACCTTATAACAAAGACAGTCTTTTACCTTTTTAGTACTACAGTCAAACCTGTGTATAGGGACCATCCAAGGGAAACAAGACAACTGGTCACTGTAGACAGGTGATTTCTGTAATCAGGTTCCATAACATTGATTTTCTCTGCAGGGATCACTTTTGGTTGGCCACTATAGGCAGGTCGGCTGCTATAGACAGGTGGCCGTTAAGACAGGTTTTACTGTAAATGCATTTTTATAGAGTACTAGCACTTACCAGACTGGCAGTTTTCACCCGTAAACCCGACAGGGCACTGACACAGGTAGGAGGTCTGCATGTTGATACATAGAGCCCCATTCTGGCAGGGATCCGGGTCACAAAGATTGGCAGGGGTCTCGCAGTTACCCCCCTCCCATCCCTGAGCACAGGAGCAGAAGTAGCCACCTCCGTTCTGAGACTCGAAACAGACACCGTCATTGAGGCAGGGGTTATTGGTACAGCCTGGAGACAGAGCTGTAGAAATAAATAGAAAACAAGTAGAACAAGTAAGAAAAAAAGAATGATGCCATTGAATGAAATCAATTAATATCGCACTTTAATTCATTATGGCAAGTTAGCAGGTGTGTGATAGGAGTAGAAGTAGCCACCCCCTCCGTTCCGAGACTCGAAGCAGACACTGTCATTGAGGCTGGGGTTATTGGTACTTAAGCGAGGTACACACACAAAAACAAAATTATACAGTTCATTTTAAACTGTAATCAGTTGTATTCTAGAATAAACAAACTAATTTTGCAGGTGACAATAAGTAATATGAACAAATGTAAGTCCGCAGGCAAGTGCTTTCATTTATTGCTCAGTGTAATTCAATAAGTATCAATAATTTGAATGGATTAAATGAACTTGTTTTATTCACATTCATGAACAAATTATATTGCAATACATTTGCGTGAGGTGAAGGAATATAATAAAAACAAACCTGTTTCACAGTGGGTACCAGTGAAATCCTCCGTGCATGTGCAGAAGTATGTTGCAGAGTTTTCTGCCTGGAAGCAGGTCCCTCCATTCAGACAGGGATCGGCATTGCAGGGTGTCAGGACTGAACAAGAAGAATCACATTTTATGAAATCATATGTTGTAAACATATGTTGTATTATACGTTGTGGTCACTTAGGCTATAAATGTGCTCTCCCAGCTGAATATTCCAATGACGTACCAATACTGTCCCATTCTAGACATGCAATATATACATTTTGTACATTGTACCTGTGTTTTTAGCCAATTTAGAACAAATATACTACCAATAATCAACACCCAGATTTGTTATCATCTATGATCAAGACTAAAATAGTGTAAATAGAGTGGTAGGTGTTGCATTAAATTTCAATCATGTTGGGGATAAATATTTGTGTCATTGATAAGGTGTTGTATTTTTTAGCATGATTCCTTTAAAACTTTTATTACTGTGCACTATTACAATGCAGTGAGATATTGCAATCAAGTTACAATTTTTACACAATTATTTGATAACTAAACAAGAAAATATCTAGCAGTTATTCTAGTATAAATGTATGCATTTACTTTGTACAGAAACTTTTGATAGTACAACAATAATCATGCTGATGTACATAACATTAAATACAAATAAAACATTATGAGAGTTGCGCATTGTGCATCAGTGTGTTTTACTTACTCTCGCAATACATTCCAGAAAATTGTGCCTCGCAGAGGCAGACAAAGGAATTAATCACATCCAGACAGATAGCAGCATTCTGGCACGGGTTGTCAGCACAGCTTGTGATCTCTGCAAAACAGAAAAATAAAACCAAGGTAGAGGATATTACTATAAATTGTAATTCCAATCAAGAGTATAATTTTTTAATTTTTTCATGACAGATTTTAAATGTTCATTATCAAAGTCAACATGTGGCAACTGACCAACACGACAGTGTTCTTATCTGAAAATGTTCATGAAAATGTTGAAACAACTTGACAGGGTCTGATCTGTTGAAAATGTTCTAATAATATTACAAATAATGGGACAGTTATTACTTCAAGAAGGATCATGAGTTTTATCTACTACGCCATTGGCTTTTAATATTTGTTTATATGAAGTGAGACCACCATGATATTGAGCCTTAGCCTAAGCCCTAATTGCTGACATACCTGTCTGACAGTTGGTCCCTGTGAATCCTATGACACAGTCACAGGAGTATTCCGTCCCATTCGCACTGCATTCTGCTCCGTTCTGACACAGGTCTGGTTGACAAGGATCTACAACCAGGACTGTAAAACAAGCACACAAAAAAAGAAAATGCAACCTTCATTACATAATTAATTCTTATATTGCAGGGTTTGCACCATCAACCTTTATGCCGATGCGCATCAAATTATATAGACAGACTTGCATTAAGAAACCTTTTCCACCTCCAAAATATATGATTTGATTATCATTAATAAATCCCAAAATTTCGCAAAATAACCCAGAATTTGGACGGATCGGAAAAGACGATCGCGTGAGCTGATTATATTTATGAACAGATACTTATGCCATTATATATGGCTAGACTTGGCTTAACTATGAACATCGGTGTGGCTCTGCGCGGCGCCTAGTTTAGGTTATCTTAGAGTATTGGCTGAAAGAAAGCCGAAAGGTTAAACAAGTTTGAGACAACATGTACTTACACAAATTGCCACGTTCGGGACTGGATCGTGGCGTAAACTGGTATGTGAATGCTCGCTGCGTAGCAGTACAGGCCCTTTCCACAGATCCATGCAAAGCAGACATTATCAACAAACAGCTCATGTAAACGACAGGTACAATTTGATATAACCGATTGTTCCATCGTGCTGCTTTACTTGTTGAAATAGGACACTACAAAGTATTATTCTAGAGTTGTGCCGCTTAATTCACGATCTATCGCGAAATGTCCTAGCAGACGATCGCGTGCGATTGACGATCATTTAACGATACTACGAGCGATCGAGAAGGCTTATCACTAGAACCCCCCACCCCCCCCCCCCCCCCTCCCTCCCAAGCCCCTTATTACAATTTGTCTGCAATGACAAATGTGCTTGCTTAATTGTGTTTGCTTAATTGTGTTTGTTTGTTTGTTTGTTTGTTTGTTTGCTTGTTTGTTTGTGTGTTTGTTTGTTTGTTTGTTTTTGTTTTGTTTTTGTTTTTGTTTTTTGTTGTTGTTGTTGTTTTTTTGGGGGGGGGGGTCTGCCTAATTGTTTGTTGTATTTGTTTGTTTGTTTGAGTGCGGGGGATGGTGTTTTTATTTGAGTGCGGGGGATGGTGTTTTTATTTGAGTGGCTAGATGTCTGTCAATTTGTTCATTCTTTTGTTTCTCTTTGTGTGTGTGCATTGCAGTCATTTAATTTGCCAACTTACTGTTTTCACAGTTCATCCCTGCAAAGCCTGAAGGACAGACGCAGACGTACGAATCAACCCCGGCTGAGTTACGGAAGCAGTTGCCACCATTCAAACAGGGATCACTAGCGCATGGGCTGTCAGCTACAACAGGGAAACAGAACACAACAATACATAAGTGCATACTAATCCCATAACTATAATTGATCACAGAGACAGCTGGGGAGGAAGGGAATCTAAGTGGTTGCAAACAGAGTGGATTAAAATATGTCAGACATGTGTTTCTTTGTAACTTAAAATAATAATGTTATATGTCGTAAGAACTTATATATTGTAAAGTGCATAGAGAAAAGCTATTATTATAATGAACTATATGAATTCTGCAGTATCAGTAGTAGCGGTAGTGGTAGTGTTCGTGGTCATGGTCGTCGTCGTCGCAGTTGTCGTCGTACGTCGTCCTTGTCGTAGTCGTACAACTACAACTACATGTTATCAAGCAGTCGATCGAGGGGCTTCATTAAAAGTATACTTACCATCTTGACAATTGACTCCAGTGAATCCAGAGGGACATGAACACAGGTAGCCGCTGTCAATGGATGAGATGAAACACGCGCCTCCATTCTGACATGGCTCAGAGTCACAGGAAGTCGCTGAAAATATAAGAATGACACTAGTTTTCAGTATCCAAATAAAAACACGACAAACGGCAAAACCAAAATGTATATAATTACCGTTTATGTCTATGTGAATAATGTGATGATGTATGAATAGCAGCATGTTCATATTTCAAGAAGGTGAAGAAACTTGCTGGTGAAAGAGACAAGATGCAACCTGCAGCGAAGAACAAAGAAGGCATCTTAAAAACGGCTCCCACAGAGGTGTTGAATTGCTGGGAAGAACACTTTAGCTCTCACCTGAACATGCAATTTCCAAGAGATGAAAATGTTCTCCACGCCATACCTGACCCCCAACCTACAGACACCCCTAGTGAACCCTTCACAATCGGAGAAGTACAAGCAGCAATTAAACAGCTGAAAAACAACAAGGCATGCGGCTGGGATAAAATTGCTGCAGAAACCCTGAAGGCTGGTGGTCTAGCAATGAGACAACTCCTGCTACACATTATCAACACGGCATGGTCGGAAGGTAAAACACCAGAGGACTGGAGCAAAGGTCTCATCACTCCAGTGTTCAAGAAAGGAGACAAACTAGATCCAGCGAACTACAGGGCCATCACTCTACTCTCCATACCTGGGAAAGTGTTCTGTAGAATGGTCCTCACGAGAATTCAAGGAACCATAGACAATTACCTGGCAGAGGAACAATGTGGATTCAGAAGTTCCAGAGGCACCACAGATGCTGTGTTTATAGTTCGACAAATCTTCGAAAAAACCAAGTGCTCTGTCATGGTGAATGGAAAGATAACCGAATGGTTTGAAGTCACAACTGGTGTCCGGCAAGGCTGCCGGACCATCGACAGATCTCTCTAAACAACACCAACATTGAGAAAGTGGACAAGTTTGTATTCCTTGGTAGCATAGTTCCTAACATAGAAGAAGATGTGAAAAGGAGAGTAAGACTGGCAGCCTGGTCATTTGGAAGGCTAAAAAGTACCATCTGGTCCAACCAAGACATATCAAGAACGCTTAAAGTTAGAATCTACAGAGCCCTCATCCTCCCTATTGCTACATATGGAGCGGAATCTTGGACTCTGCGTAAATCAGACAGAAAGAAACTTGAGGTTTTTGAAATGAGGTGTCTCCGGACCATCCTGGGAGTTCACCTAATGGACAGGGTGAGAAATGAAGAAATCCTACAAAGGCTAAGCATCACAAACACCATCTGTGAAGAGATAACAAAGCGACGCTTGAAATGGTTTGGGCATGTTGTCCGCATGCCGCATCACCGCCTACCATACCAAGCATACAGAAATGACTTTGACGCACGTAGACCCCCGGGACGCCCTCCTACGAGATGGAGAGACCAAGCCCAGAGCGACGTGGGACTACCTTTACACGAGGCAGAGCTCATAGCCCAGAACAGACCTGAGTGGAACAGAATCTCTCGTAGGGGAGCGAAGGGACACACCGTCCTGTGCACCTAAGTCAAGTAAGTCATATTTCACATTTTATATACTTACTTGTTTGAGTAGCCGTCTGACAGTTGTTTCCGGTGAATCCATCGAGACACTGGCAGAAGTGTGTGAGACCATTGGACGCGGAGAAACAGGACCCACCATTCTCACACGGATCGCTTGCACAAGGGTCTAGCTCTGGTTGACAAAAGATAAAAGCAATATCACCTTTTAAGTATGTCCTTTGTAATTTAATGCGTTTTGAGTATACCTTATTTGGTGGATATTGCGCAATACTTATATTCAGTATCTATAGTATTATTACATCTTTTGCAGTTTTAAAAGTGTTCCATCGCAATTCACCTTGTATGATCATCATAATTTACATATCTTTAATTTTTACGTTTTTTGATTTTCATTCAGATGTCGCAATACACAATGACAATTAATGTTGACCACTATGTCAACTGTATCAACTTTATTTCAAGGGCGGGCGACCCCGAGGCGACCGAACAAACACAAGCTTAGTGAATGACCCATTCGTGATTGTAGACATCTACCAACTGTTTATTACAATTATAAGACGCAATATTCAACCATTAAAACGGAATAAGACCACTTGCTTTGCAAATGGTCAACAATCATGAATAAAATATTCTGAATGAAAATTGTAATTACTTGTTTCACAGTCGTTCCCGGTATACGTTGAGGGGCATGCGCAGAAGTATCCGTTGCCGCCTGCCGACTGGAAGCACTGTCCGCCATTTTGACATGGAGATGGGTCGCACTGTGATTCTATGATATCAAGAACAAATACAAGACAAGCCATATACAATGTTATACTTTTGTAAAATGTCGCAAAAGAAATTATCGCCAGATACATTGAGCAAAAACATTCACATAATACACCACAAACTATTTTTTAAGGCATACACGACCGTGTTACTAGCCGCTTGAGCATTTAATGCATCGAATTCAATTGCTCAAGAAATAATATGGAATGATTACAACAAAAATGCATTTTCTATTCGATGTCAAATTATTTCTCCGTAATAACTTCACATCTTCCTAAGATCAAGAAGAGATACTGTGTACAATATTTGCAGTTGAATTGAACCAGACATGCTCATAATTATTTAAATTTCCGACAACCATATGTGTCGCTATCTCGCATTGTACACCCATGAAGCGCTATCCGCGCACAGACAGGTGTAAAACAGGCTGTCTGATCGCACCCCTTTTACCTATCTATTCTTACCCCCTCCCTAAGTAAATCCCGTTACTAGAGTTATCATGTGGGATAGCAGTCTGCGTTTTTGTATTTGTTTTGGTGTTTGTTTCTTTGTTTGTTTCTTTGTATCTTTGTTTTAAACACAGAATAAACACTCGATATCAGTTGTGTAGGTATTTTTCAGCAAGTCATGTCGCTGTCACACATTGCCCCCTCTGATCATACTAGCCTCTTTTGTTATAACCCCATAAATGCTATATAATAATAATATCCACTATTTATATAGCGCCTATCACGATTGACAATCATCTCTAAGCGCTTTACAATTTTTATTATTACCCCGGTCATAGGATACAATGCAAACCAGCACACATTGTGTGCACCATCTCCACTCCCTGGGGAGTATTCTTTCCAAGCGCTCAGTGGGCTCAAGAAGATCGTTCATATAAAGGCTTTCACCTCCTACCGGTACCCATTTATACACCTGGGTAGAGAGCAGCAATAGTGGATAAATTGTCTTGCTGAAGGACAAACGCAGTGGGCAGGGTTCGAACTCGGGATCTCATGATCGGAAAGCGCGCGCTCTACCAATCTTGCCACACCACATCATATATGTGTTACCTGTTTGTGTTGCTGTCTGGCACTGTGTACCCATGAAGCCAGCCGTGCACAGACAGGTATAGGAAAGGCTGTTTGACGCCGAGAAACAGGCTGCTCCATTCTCACACGGGTCACTCAGACACGGGTTCATAACTGTAAACGGGAAACGAGGAAGCAATTATTCGAAAGACATCAAGAAGGTTTAAAGGGTTTAAATGGGTATCAATAAATATATCCGATCGAAATAAAATGTTTAAAAAGAAAGCGCTCACTTTATCAAAAACTGTCAAAAGAGGTTTTTAAATAGGCTAGTTGCTGATCTCTCTATTTAATCATTATTTCATCAAAACATCGAATGCATATTTTTTTATGAAAAATGATTGAAACCGATGCTTTTTTAGAAAGCGCCCTATTGTGTTTTAATGGCTCTTTTAGAATGATAACATGCTTTTTACTTATTCGTTTGTAATTTTCTATACCTCTCAAGCATGGTGGAGTTATAACTCATTAGTTTGTAATGTTACTGTGCAGGTTTTGGTTACCGAAAAGTTCAGCCTTACCAAAACTGTACTACCCCTTTAATCAGATAAACCTGTCATCCCATATATTTACGAACAATAAAATAACGATATATATATGTAAAGTCTTTGTGTAGTGTCAGCACTTTGGTGCCTTTGATTTGCCCTATGTGGCGTATTTCACCGTTGAAAATTTTGAAATGATGACTTGACCATCAAAACCACATCACCAAAAAGATTACATTTCAATACTAAGCGTTTTGAAAATGCTATTCCGCCCTGCTCCTTTATTACATATGCACATACGGCACATATAATGTGCACACTTCCCACTCGCTGGGGAGCATTTCTGTCACGCCTATATGATAAACAGATTATGGTTCTTACCAGGAGCCATAGTCGTTTGGATTGGCTGGCGCAGAATCTCACAATTATCGCCAGTATAGTCAGCTGCACAGAGGCACGTGAAGGCAGAGTGGTCGCTCAGGATGAAACACTGGCCGCCATTTTGACAAGGATCCGACAAGCAGGGGCTAACAACTGCAAAATTGAGATACACAAAGAAGAAAAAGTGATTTGTTTGTGTTAACTTATACATTTCATGCTACTCATATCTTTCATATTTTATCAATCATATTGTTATGCCCATATTCTTGACATTACATGTTGTTGAATATTGCATTTGCTGTATGATAATCGTTTTTACTCGATTATTATGTTAAATTATGTGATTTTCTGGGGAGTTTTTGTCTTATAATACTTATTAACTCAAGATATGTTCTCTAATATTTACTCAAAGAATAAACAGATTATACACAGAATAAACAAGCAACAAATTTTCAAAAAACAAAAAACACAGGGAAAAGGGGGGAAACAAGCAGAATGGTTGTCATTATGACATACCTGGAGCAGTGGTCGTGGTTTCCGTGAGCGTAACAACACCACACGTATCTCCAGTGAAGCCTTCTGCACACACGCACTGGTACACCAAGTTGTCAGCATGAGCAAAACAGGTGGCTCCATTCAGACAGGGATCCGACAAGCAGGGATTCATGACTAAAAGAAAAACAAAAAGATTTGGGAACAATAATTTGACGGGATTCGAATCAGTGACATCCGGATTGAGCTATCACGGTCATATGATGGCGATCTAATGATAACATTAACGAGGTTGAAGAGAAAGTTGCAGAGGCAAGCTCATGGAAAAAATATCTTGGTCAGGCAGGCTACTTTTGATAGAGATGAACAAGTTTGTAAAGCTTATCGTAAAACTATTTTGAAATAAGTGAAAGCTATACATATAATGATATGATTTTTTAAATAAAATTTGTATACATTAAATATGAATTGATCAAGATATACTGTTAGTACACACCCAAAGTAGATAGAGGAGATTGCGTCGTGATAGCACTCTCACATTTAGGCCCAGTGAAGTCAGATAAACAGACACAGAGATACTCAGAGCAATCTCCACTGAGGAAGCACGAGGCTCCATTCAGACAAGGGTTCGGTGAGCAGGGGTTTTGGGCTGTTAGGAAATGAGGAAATGTTTAGTGAATGAAAAGGGGGATGAAGTGTTATAAATTAGGGACGTATGTTAAACGAATTAAATTGATAGAGAAGAACGTAGAACCCAATTTATACTGTCATTCGTAAGAAAAGAAGCAGCTATATAATTATAACGTTTGTTAGTATTATAAAGCGCCGTTAACATTAGACATTGGAATTGGACATTACACCATTTATGAATGAAGAGAAGAACTGCATTGAAGAAATGAACATGACATTCTTTTAATAAAAGGTTAAAAAGAAATAATGAGAGGACTGAAAGCAGTTAGTACACACCCATAGTAGATATAGGAGACTGCGTCGTGATAGCACTGTCACAGTCAGACCCGGTGAATCCAGATAAACAGATACAGAGATACTCAGAGCTATCTCCACTGAGGAAGCACGAAGCTCCATTCAGACAAGGGTTAGGTGAGCAAGGATGTTGGACTGTCAATAAATACGAACATGTTTAGTGAAGGAAGTTAAGGAACGAATAAAATTGATAGAGAATAACGTATGTCCCAAATAATACAGTCATTTTATAAGCAAAGGAAGCAGATATAGTACGTTTAGGTATAATTTCATTTATTCATTTCATTTATTCATTTATTTCAGATAAAATACAATAATAAAAACGGTACAGTGTAAAAATTGACAGGTATTTGCCTTAGAAGCAAAGTGCTTGTTAACGGCAAACCCATGTAAACAGAATCAAAATCAAAACAAAAGAAATTATTTGTATACATTACTTTAAGCATGGAAATTTCACTAAGAAACATAACCTAAACATTTAACAATAACAAGTACAGAAGACAACAACAACAAAAACACAACGTCGATACTCAATAATTAGTGAACAATTGAAGTTTAAAGATGCGTTTAAAGATGGTACAATTATTAATATTCTGCAAATCTGAGTTAAGTTTGTTCCATTCTACAACTCCCTGGTATTTTATCGAGCGCTGTAAAAATGACGAGTTCAGTTTTGGTAAATAAAATTTGTAATTAGAAAGCGACATTACACCATTTATGAATGAAGAGAAGTACTATAATAAATAAATGAATAAATCCTTTCGATAATAAAATGAAAATAAATAGTGGAAGCACTCCAATCAGTTAGTACACACCGATAGTAGATAGAGGAGCCTGCGTCGTGATAACACTGTCACAGACAGACCCGGTGAATCCAGATAGACAGACACATAGATACTCGGAGCTATCTCCACTAAGGAAACACGAGGCCCCATTCAGACAAGGGTTCGGTGAGCAGGGATGTTGAGCTGTTAAGAAATGTTGATATGTTTGATGAAGAAAATGTGGAGTCGGATTTTCTTATAAAGACATTTATGAACCAAAGACGAAAGTTTCAAGCTTTTGTGTATTATGATTTAAGAGAAAACCAACCTAAAACAGCAAATTATAGTTCAATATATGTTTGGTTAGCAAAAAGATAGGACTGATGAGAATTGCTAACATCTATATATTTTAGTGAACAGAGAACAGAGCGATACATAAATGCATTACTCTAGTAACCATGAGTAAAAGCCCTAAAAAGAAATTACAATTGTAATCATTCTAACCTCAACAAAGAAACAGCAAAGAAAAGAGATTTTATTAGAAAAAAAAAACGCATTGTGAGTTTAACGACATACCTGTAGCAGCCGTGGTTGACTCCGTCAATGACGATTCCTCGCAGTTTGTTCCCGTAAATGATGGCGTGCAGATGCACACGTAAGCGGTGATGTCTGCCAGGGTGAAACAATTGCCGCCATTTTGACACGGATCTGACGCGCAAGGGTCCGACACTTTTAGGTATAAGGGGTAGGAAAATATAGAGATTCAAATTTGAAATGTTTACTTTCATTATTATTCATATCTTCCATAGAATATCGACCAACAAATATCATAAAACACTTAATTGGAATTGGTATAACTAGCGTTCCAACTTATATCGCTATCTGGTAAATGAATGATTTAAACGAAGTATTCTTATAGAAGGCCTGTACCATTAAACCAGATTATTAGGGGGAAAACAGATATGACAAATATTAACATACATTGACATCTCCATGAAAGTTACTAGGATATATGTATTAGGTTATTTCACACTTTCAAAATCGCATACCTGAAGCAATAGTTGTTGTTTCCACCTGTGGTATAATCTGGCAGTTAGTTCCTGAGTAAGTTGCAGGGCACCAACACTGGTAGGATGACATGTCAGCTTGGGCGAAACAACGACCGCCATTTTGACACGGGTCAGACAGACACGGATTCGAGACTTTGGATAAAAGGGGAACAAGAAAGGTAAATCATTATTAAAAGATGATATCTAATTAGCATACTACTGTTTCATGCCCAAGATGCGTTTTCATTTACATTTAAGTTATCATTATCCTTCTTATCCTTCTTATTTTTTGATTTTTTTTCCAATAGTAACGACCACATATGACTCGTTTACATGCTCGATCACAGAAGTAGATAAACACATGCAAGATTGTATGTACCAACCACTATACATTCTTGTTTTAATTAATAGACTGTGATAACACTGATGAGACTGTTATTCTCCAATTATTACAGAGTCTATATTAATTTTCTCCCAGAGTAAAGGAAATATCTTATCATTATTTACCTGGAGCAGTAGTAGTCGTTTCGACCAGCGTTGATATCTGACAGTTAGTTCCCGAGTAAGTGGCAGGACACATACACTGGTATGCAGACATGTCAGCTTGGGCGAAACAACGGCCGCCATTTTGACATGGGTCAGACAGACACGGGTTCGAGACTTTGGAGAAGAGGGGAACAAGAAACGAAACATTAACTGTTTATTAAAAAGATGATTATTAATCAGTTTAGTACTTGTTCGTTCCCAAGATGCGTTTACATTTAAATGTAAGTTATCATTGTCCTTATTGTGTGAATTTGATTGTTTATTTATTTGTTTTCAATAAACATGATAAATGAAACCTCTTATAATTGCCTGCTCAGTCAGATAAATTGACAAACAGAAACAATAATGCTTAAAGACAACGCAAAAATCACATATTTTGTATATATCATTGTTCATGACTGCGATTATGACATTATTTGTTTACAGGTACACTAATAGGACTGTTATTTTCAGATGAAAACAGAGTCTCTTTTCATTTTCTCTTAGAGTAAAGGAAGTATCGTTTCATTATTTACCTGGAGCAGTAGTTGTCGTTTCCACCTGTGGTATAAGTTGGCAGTTAGTTCCCGAATAGGCAGCAGGGCACCAACACTGGTAGGATGACATGTCAGCTTGGGCGAAACAACGACCTCCATTTTGACATGGGTCCGATAGACACGGGTTCGAGACTACGGTAAAGAGAAGACAAGAAAGTTAAACGGTTCGAAGTCAAATGTTTATTCTATTCGTCAGTTCATTTGCAATATGGATGAACAACCAACGCTCTGTTTTTGTTCAACTGACTTCTTGATCGTTTGACAGATCCTAACTTGTAAGATGTCTTACGATCACCTATCCATAAAACAGTCAAGTGGAATAGAAACAACAAAAACTGACACTTAATATACATAGAGATCTACATGTTAAAGATCTCATTAAAAGACCGTTTAGCAATTGTAGCCATTTTGTTAAAGTATTACCATAGACTTTGAGTTAAAATATTGTGATCTTTTACTAATAAATAAAAAGTACCTGCTGCCGTAGTAGTCGTTTCAACCAACGTTACAATCTGACAGTTAGTCCCCGAGTATGAAGCAGGACACATACACTGGTAGGCCGACATGTCAGCTTGGGCGAAACAACGGCCTCCATTTTGACATGGGTCCGATAGACACGGGTTCGAGACTACGGTAAAAAAAGAAGACATGAAAGTTAAACTGTTTGAAGTCAAACATTTATTCTATCATTAATTTCATACATGATTAAACAACCAACGCACTGTTTGGGTTCAACTGACTTATTGATCCTTCAACAGAGACTTACATTTTCGTTTTCTTACGATTACATATCCATTATTTAGTCAGGCGGAAAAGAAACAAACAAATATATAAATAGAGAAATATATATATATTTTTGATGAGCTCATTAAAAGACCGTTTTTTAAATTATGTTTTACAATAGACTTTGAGTAAAGATATTGTAATCATTGACAAATAAATCAAAAGTACCTGTTGCCGTAGTAGTTGTTTCAACGAGCGTTGATATCTGACAGTTGGTTCCCGAGTACGTTGCAGCGCACAGACACTGATAAGCCGACATGTCAGCTTGCGCGAAACAACGACCACCATTTTGACATGGGTCCGATAGACAAGGGTTCGAGACTTTAGGTAAAAATAATACAAACAAATTATTAAAGGATTGTATCATGTCACACAGGGGTGTCGATCCTGGGGGGGCAGGGGGGCGGTCGCCCCCCCAATGAAAATATTTGGGGGGGCGAACATATCATTTCGCCCCCCCAATAATTCCAAAAATGAGGAATAAAAAAATCGAGTGATATAATACCAAAGAGGGGAAAGACACATTTATCAATAATTAATCTTCAAAATAGCCGTTTTTTAGTTTGAAAAGGACTGTAAATCTCTTTTTTTGCCGCGCGCTTCGCGCGCATACAGTTTCTCATATTGCAAGTTTCATTTGGGTTGCGGGAACTCACCTTTTGAAATGTGTTGGGCAGCGTAATTTCTCAAACGCACACCTCAAACGAAGTTTATTAAACCCTCATCTATAGATAGCACACCGTCACAGAAAATAAAATAATCTCGGTACATATGCGCTGAACGCAAATCAAATTGGAATATCATGTCCCCCCACATTTGAAAAAGGAGCAGATTGTCCCCCTCCCTTTTTCATTATGTATGTTTGGTTCCATACCTATATACTTCATATTACGTGAAATTTCTGTCTCAGGTGTGCACCAAATCGCACAATTATTCACGCCCCAAAATACAAAAGCTCCCTACTGTGGGAGGGGGACACCCCCTCCCACACCCTCCCCCGCTCGGTCGCTTCGCTTCCTCGCAATGTCTCCCCTACACTTTTGAGAAATTGTTGACGCCCTTGCTTAGTTTCATGGGAGCCCAATGCCCTATATCGATGGCTCTATAGTATACATGATCACGTGGATCCATCTCACGCAAGGCTCAGTCTTTTCCTCGCTATGCCCTTTAAAAATACGTTATGAGTAGGTTCACTATTTTATACAATTTTAACACCCACTGCTAGGAGCAAATGTCTGAAATCTAAAAGCTTCCGGGGGCTCCGCCCCCTGGACCCCCATTATTGTCCCCAAATGTGGGTGCCCCCCAAAGTCAGGTCTTCGAGCCATCAAGACACTTTCAATGAGCGCATAATAAAACTTCCGGGCATGCCAATGTGGGGCTTTTAGCTCTCTCAGTGGTCACTCTGGAAATTTTTTCAAATTTCGCCCCCCCAATCTCAAAAACGGATCGACACCCCTGATGTCACAGTTAAAGATGAATGTCCTAATATTTGTAATGATAAAATTGTACGTTTTCGGTACAAATTGTACCACCTCTGATTAACTGGCTTGCCGAGAACGGTTCGGGATTTTGTAGAAAACTAAAGACCAAAGGTATATGATAAACCTAGAACTGTTTATAGTTACAAAATAAGGAATAGATGGTATAAACTATTCACATTATCGTCTCATAAAGGTTCATTCAATCTTACATTTTGAATGTAAAAACTTAGTTAAAATAAACTTTTCTTTAAAAAGTATGGTATTTAACTTCTGCCAATCTGGTATGTCTCTATTTGTATAAATACGTGTAACAGCAACTAACGGTACTCTTACGTAAACTCTTGTTATTCTGATTATTCCAATAACATTGGTTATGTTTATTTGATAAACACTAAATAATGTTATAAAACAAACCTGTAGCAGCAGTAGTGGTTTCGACCAGCGGTTCTATCTGACAGTTAATTCCCGAGTAAGTTGCAGGGCACAGACACTGGTAGGCCAACATGTCAGCTTGGGCGAAACAACGACCGCCATTTTGACATGGGTCCGATAAGCACGGGTTAGAGACTTTGGGTGAAAAGTAAAATACAAGGAAATTTTAAAAACGATTCATCAAAGTTTCATGTCAAAATTACTGATGCATATTCTAACATTTCCGGTACAAAGTTTACCACCTTCGAATAACTTGTTAGCAGAGAACGGTTCGGGATTTTGTAGAAAAAAAATGTATATGATAACATACATCTGTAGTGAGTATCAATGTTTACAGATACAAAGGAAAGAAGGGGGAAAGAAGACCATATATTTTTTTCTTAAAAAGGCATAAGCTATAACATTATCGTCACATAAATGTTCATTAAATGTTATTTTTTTAATGTAGAAGCTATGGTATTTGCTACTGCCAATCTGGTATGTCTCTATTTATATAAATACGTGTAACAGCACACACAAAAAAGATAAGCGATAATAATGTTATCAAACTAACCAGTAGCAGTAGTAGTTGTTTCGACTAGCGGTGCTATCTGACAGTTAGTTCCCGAGTAAGTGTCAGGGCACCAACACTGGTAGGCCGACATGTCAGCTTGGGCGAAACAGCGACCACCATTTTGACATGGGTCAGACAGACACGGGTTCAAAGCTGCGCAGAGAATAGGAAAGAAGCTAATCAATTGATCCATAGGGGAAACATTAACATTTGCAAACAAATGTGGGCGTCGCCTGGATTTCGGATCCGAGACTGCCAATTCGTTTGACCTGTGGTCTTTACGTTTGAAACTAAATTCAAGTAATTTCAAAATAATATAAGGGTTTTGTAGAATGGGTACGATTAACGCCTGTAGTATTCATGAGATCATTAAATTAATCATTACGATAGTGCACCATCTATTTTTATTCGTCAAATTGATGAATACAAATTAAAGGGATCTAGTAACTTTGTTGACATGTGCAAAAAGTGATGAATGGTTGATGCAATGTATATTGTTGTTATCTCATATGTCCACAGGGTATTGTGTAAAAAATTTCAAGTCAAATGGACATTGTATGGCCAAGAAATGAGCGAAAATGCAAAGTGATATTCAATAACTCACTGCACTCACTTTGTACACGGAAGAAAAACTCGCCCGGAGTTTTTCTTATCTGAATACTTTAATCATATATATCTTTGTAACGAAAGGAAAATTTGAAAAACCGAAACCTGTCGCATGATTTTATTGTTAATACGAATACAACAAGGTATAAGGGAACCGCTAGAATTAAAATTTTATTTTGAGGATTTGGACAATGTTACTAAGTCTCTTTAACGTTTTTGGTATCCAGTATAATGCCGGGTAGAATCATTATCATGTGGACATATATATGTGTAGAAAATACATGACATCTAGGTCCCGTTGCAGAAAGAGATACAATCGATTGTAAGTTACAATTGAGTGTAAGTCCTAAACTTAGCGCGTTTCAACCAATCACATTTGCGCATTCAGAACACGTGATCTGACTTACAAACAATTGTAACTTACATTCGATTGTATCTCTTTCTGCAACGGGGCCCTAGTCATGTATCGAATTGCATTATGTTAGAAGTATATATTTCAATAATACCACAAAATTGAATAACCGAAAAAGGGGAGTTATTGGTGTTTTTGTTGGGCGTACTCTTGTTGAAAGAAAACAAATTTCAAGACAAATAATATGCTTACCTCTTTCTTCTAATGTGTTGGAAGGAACTTGCACCCAGAATATCTCCCTCTCCTGTACCAGGGTTGCTCTGCAGTGGAGAAGAAAATGAGGAGGTCAAAGATAAACGAGTCATGTATTTGCCGCTACTATTACTACCTACTACTACTATTAATGATGATGACGGTGATGATTATAATAATTATCATGATAAAAAGCATGTCATGATGATGATTACACAAAACAGCAACAACAAAACTGGGACCCAATGGAAGATCAGCCATATCTATAAAGACGGTCCTGAATTGGCTATTCTTCAGACTTCATTTTGTATTTATTTACAGTGACTTATTTACAGTAACTGTGAGTATATTTTACAATGCTTTTTACATAATATGTACGCTTATATGAATTGTATTTTTTCTTTAAGCCAGGAAACTATTCATCAAACCGTTTTAGAGGAAACATTAATGAGATGGTCGTACACGATCGCGTAATCACCCATCAGTTTAAAGAGATCCTTTTAAGATAATTAAATCGTATGACCTTACTCTATACAAAAATGGTGATTCTCGGGAATTTTCTGTTTACGCATCATCGCGTTTTTAACAACAAAATAATGTTGTTATGAAAAACGGATTAACTATCACTCAATGTTCGGATATCGTTACATGTATAATGTATAATGCATAATGATCTACTTACAAAAACTGAATGCTTCCCGCTCCGGTTGCCGGTGCCTGCCACTGGAAGACAATATCCGATGGGATCTTATCCGAGTTGTCGGTATGCGTAACGGCGTCATTGGAAGACGTGCATTCCCGCGTTTGAAAAGATCCGCCAACATCTATCCATTCGCCTATCGGATTGGATGATCCGACCGGCCTTGCTTGCAGGAAGAGCCCGCGTAACGTTTGACTACCCGAAATTTGTACTGCAAATGCAAAAGAGAAATATATATCAATTAAGGTTTGTTAACATGATTATTATTTACAAACTGAGGATCTAATAGGCCGATCGATGTTGCCTGCCATGTTGGGACGACCCAGTTATGTGTGGCTTCCCATTGTACTTAACTGCGGAGAGCAATGCATATACAGTATTTCAAAATATTCATAGAAGAAATCTACGTAAATAAATAGTATTACGAGGCTTGCTTCCATAAGTATAACAATCAATAAACAAATTGATATAATGATAATTCAGATTTAAAGGGATCTATTAACTTTTTTGACAAGTGTAAAATGTGATGAGTGATTAATAAAATTGTATCGGTGTGATCTGATCCGCCACAAAGTAATGTGTGAACATTTCACGTTAATTGGATGTTTTTAGCCGAGAAATGAGCAAAAATGCAAAATGATATTCACCAGCTCATTGCACTTACTTTGTACACGGCTTTAATTATCCCGTAGACAGTTTTTACATCTGAACACTTCAATCGTAAATATCTTCTTTTTATTCGTTTTTTTTTTTATAACTGATATTTAAAAGGATAGTTGAGTTTTGGTATAGAGGGCGCCACACAAAATAATTGTTTGTGAAATAATGAAAAACTGAGTGTCAAATTCGAAAGAGCATACAATTTTAATGACAGAAATAAACTTTATTTGATCAAAATCGGTTGAGAAATGGCTGAAATATTCATAAACATAACCGTTTGTAATAAATGTGGGGCCCCCACATTTATTCGAAAATTTTGAACCAGCTGTTAAACAATTTTTTTTAAATGCTTCCTCATTTTAAAAAAAGGACAAAAGAGGTTTTTGAATAGTTGTTGATCATCTCTCTATCGAATCACTCTTTCAACAAAACATCACATGCACAACATTTTATTTTAAATGGTTGAAACCGATGAGTATTTTTATTCATTTCGGGCATGGTGGAGTTATAACTATTAGTTTGTAATGTACATGTAATGGTGCAAGTTTTGGTTACTAAAATTGTACTCTCTTTACAAGAACTCAACTATCCCTTTAAGTATCTGATTAAGTGTTTACTACGTTCTTTTGTCATAATAATTGTAATTATTCATATTAACATTCTTATCATACAAATTAAAGTCAATCGAAATCTAATTTGATACAAAATAACAATTAACCAGTTAACGGAAATTGTGGAAATGTTTCCGATATACAATTTACATTGAAAACAGAATAATGGTATCATATATAACGCAATACTTGTTGACGTTTAATCACACTTCCGGGATTGAAACATATACAATACAGTATGTCACAGTAGGTTTTTTTTACATGTACGGATGAAATCATTTCGTCCACACGAATTGGTACAATGAATGATCAACACAAAATAAAAGATGCCATTATCATGAGCCCCTACTTATTGCGCAAGTCTAAAGAATGTCGCGATACAGGTGAAACGGTATTATGATAGCGGCCGTATGAAAAGACATACTTCTGATATAAAAGAAACGTCCCACAAAATCAGGACATTCGAGTTTGGATAATAGAAATACAAAAAGGGTACAAAACATGTGATGGTATCGTAATTAATTTGACTTAGGGAATACAACTTATTGTGTAACTACGCTGATATAATGATAATGATAAGTGATGCTGTGTATCCATCGGGTTACCATGTACATTTCAACATCTTCCATTATGATCGTGCGGTTTGCCTACACGTGCTATTACGTGTGTCAATTGAGGACAAACCGTTAAAACAATATTTGGGGTGTGGTTATATGGCTGTATGTTAGGTAACGCCCATTCGCGTACATTATATGGAATGAACCATCTCGCTATCTTCTCAGTGTGCATACCCATGCAAGTTATAACTCCTCGGTGGCGACTTATATAAACCACCGACCGTATTATCTCCGCTGCCTTATTCTAAACAATAGCCCACAAATCTCCACTCTCTCTACACCGTGCATATATACAATTGACAAAAGCAGTCCGGAATGCACCGGGTCGCGTCTATGGAAGTCTTAGATCATCGCTTTCAATGGACGATAAGAAAGGGCTGTGGTTTTAAATCAGTGGCTGCGGGTCTTGTATGGCTTTTTTTCATATTGGGGATTTTCGTAATTCGTTCACATTTGACATGCCTGTAGGCCTATATGTATACTATCTTGTCAAATTTAGTGTTAGGATAGGCTTACTTCTATGTATACGTATGTCATCATCGGGATTTAATTCATCACCATGGGAACGTAATGAAAACATAATTTTTGTATATAGTTATACGGATCTCTCTACACTTGAAGATGGGATATTTATCCGTACTCTTATTATTCGATCCTTTGCAATCTACTTTGTATTAATACATGTATATACTTGGTAATTATTCATAAAATTAATCATAATTATTATTTTGTCATGCACTTGTACTGTGTGTACTTTATTTTGTATACGGAAATAAACAGAACAATGTTGCCTAAAAATGCAAATTGTACACATGGGTAAAGAAATCATGCCGTTTTTTTTATAACTGAGCAAGCATTAACGAATATTTTGTTACATAGTGCACGTTAACTCAGCAACAACTACTAAATTAATCCATTACATCAAAAGTTCATTTGGCTCATTTGATTATTTATGTACACTTATTACGAAATACGACGAGTTAAGGGCCCAAATATTCCGCCCCGTCATATAACAATAGTACAACTAGCATGACTAGAGTCGACAGCTTATATACACGTACATGCATTTTCAATTCTCACATCCTTATGGCTTCAAGATTGTGTGGCTTCTTGTCAAGCTAAATTATTTAAAGACTGAATTAATTTATTTAGAAATGCATTTATATTTTTGACAATCTTTATTTTCACAATGTTTAAATTTCCTTGAATGAAACGCCCAAATAAAATGTAATTAATACAAAATAATAACAAAACACGCATTTTATTGTATTAGATATGGGAGTGGTCTAAAACAGTCACTTTAATAATTACCACTTTGATAAATGGTGACACATTGTGTAGAAAGGGGGTGAAATTGAACACATTTTCTCTCATTTTCTCTTTGTATGTACATAACACGTGGTGTAAAATACAAATAAGTATTTTCAATCATTCACAGAATTTGAATTCGTTACATGCAGTACCAAATATTGACAATGTTCTGACCACATCTACGTTATATTGGCATCATCATTCTGTTAAGCATACGGCAAATATACTTCTCGGATTTGAATGTTTATTTCGATTGTCAATTCTTCGCGAGAATTTCCGTTTGGTTTGTCAACGTTACGCAAACATATTAATATGCACGAAATCCGGATTTGGCCATAGGAAATCGCTCGTTTCGACTATCTCCTTTCATTGCTTGTTTATTTAGCATAGTGAATCTTTGCGTGTGGCTGAGGTTTCTTGCAAAAATACCATCACCTGCAATGTATTGCACAAATTTCTTCATCTTCTAAGTGCCCGAAATTAATATGATTTAATTCGAATCGTATATGTTTTGTGCCTAAATATCCCTGCCGGAAAGAACACGCTTATCCACAGTGTGAACACACTGTGATTCACAGTGTGGACCACAATTTTAAATTCGAGCATTTTCACAGTGTGAAAACCAACTCACAATGTGAACACACTGTGAGGGCACTATCGCCACAGTGTGAAATTTCCTGCGTTAACAGTGTATACAAAGGTGCGCTCACACTATGTATCTCAGCCATTTCACAGTGTGTTAAAAATGTGTTCATATTGTGAGTTTGCTTTCACAGTGTGTTAAAAATGTGTACACAGTGTAAGTTTGCTTCCGCACTGTGAAAACCCTCGAATTTAACATTGTGGTCCACACTGTCAAACACAGTGTGTTCACACTGTGTTCACACTGTGGATGAGTGTGTTCTTTCCGGCAGGTATAGGCAGGGTCGGCGGTCCACGCCCCCAGCCACCGTGTACACCAGTTGAGAGTTTTCTTCTACACATTCTAAATATAGAGATGAAACAAATACACTGCATCTAAAAAGATGTATTACACGAATCACAACAAAACTTCTGTTAGTCTGTCATGCTCATAATATAATTGCAAATTTATGGTTTCGTTCCGTTATGTATGACAGTTTCGATTATACAATTTGAAACATTACGCGAACATCATATTAAATTGGTATAGTTGTGAACCGAAAATGATCGTAATTCCATTATCGTATTTTAGATCGTAGCGGTTATAATTATGATTTTATTATTTTACCACTACCAAATGAGAAAAAGATATTACTCAAATTGTGCAATGCTACCACTGTCAGTATAACAAACAAAAATAATGGTCATAGTTTGAGTTGTCTTGGCTTAACGAGAATTTGAATGTTTATTAATATTTGTAATAGTTTTCAGCAGTATTTTTGGAATCGTATATTAATATTGATACATTCAATATTACTATGCCATGGTGACAGTGCCCTTATTTCAGTGTAACATTTGTTTGTTTTTTTCAAAGAAATGATTCGAAGGTAAAAATGGTTATGACATGGAAGGGAAAACACGAGGCCACAAGGAACCAAAGTTAAAAGCTTTACAATAAACAACATACCAGTATCTTAACTCGGGTAAAAATATTATCATCTAACTAGTGCAAACGGACCATTACTCTCAACATATCCATTAATACAGCCTTGGAAATAATTATTAGACCAAGCACCTTTTCCTCAGGTTTTGAGATTGTTTGCGCTATTTTGTCAATTTTATAATATTTTAAAGAAAAATTAGTTAATGACATTATCCAAAGGGGTATAGTCAATGGTTTTAGTGATACCTACCACATATTTATTCTGCCTTCAATTTGATTAAAAACTTGAATTGTATACTAATTGTATGGATTTTGTCCATTCCTTACATGTACATTAAAGGCATGGGTTTTATATAATTTTTCAATACAAAGTGCACAAATTTATGATTTGTTTCCCTGTAAGTCGTGAATGTACCAGGATAGAGGCCATCTTCACCTGGTCTTACATCTTTAATAAGAGCAATTGACAGTCACTTGGCAACTCAAATAAAACATTAATTTACTCATAAACAAGCCCCACACAAAATGGAAAGACATTTCCCTGATATAAGCACTACTTACAGAAAAAAAAGAACATAAAATGTTCCACTATGCATTGAAAACGTGTGTATAAAACCCATACCCTTTTATGGCAACAATCCACGCAATTATTCATGAAATTCATGTTTTCATCAAAATCAAGATATAACTTCTGCTGTATGAACTCCTAATCCCATTGACTATACCTCCTTTGATATTTTATGAACTTTCGTTTCTTTAAAATGTAATTAAAGTGACAAAACAGTGCAAACAATCTCAAAACCTGAGGAAAAAGTGCTTGGTCTAATAATTATTTCCAAGACTGTACATTCTTCGCTATAACTTTTAATCAAGTTAACCTCGGAAAAATACCCACAATACTTATGGTATTTTTAGTCCTTTCTAGGATTTTTTTAGTCATTTCTAGTCCTTTCTAGGACTACCAACAGTTCTTTTTAGAACTCTCCTATAGAAAGAATACCAACAGTTCTTTTCAGAACTACGCCAACAGTCCTTTCTAGGACTACCATAGTCCTTTTCAGGGCTTACCAATCCACCCATCTCACATGGTGTACCCGTAAACCACACGTATTAATACTTATGGTGTTTTGTATTTTCTTCGGGGAATGAACAATTTTAAAAAGGGACTAAATCACAGATATGCATGAAGAATCAGCTCACAATGATCAAGGACACGATCAACACTGGATGAGACAGATTAATCAGAAAAGAAGAAGTACTGATATTTCACTTTCGCACTAGTACTGTAGTTAAACTGAGTGCAATGGACGATGTCTAAACCCATTACATTAGGAAAGTCCTTTAAAATAACACATGGTTTCTACACGAGTTCTTGTCTTCGTTTGTTAAATTCGACTTTAAGTTTGATCAAAATAACGTAAAATGATTTTGTATCCCACATCCCAGTTGTTGTGTTTTTCCTTGTAATATCCATAATATGGTCCTCGTTTGCATAAGGACTTGCATATCAAATGTGTTGTTCTTCTCCTTCTTAGATTTTGAGAATTTGGACAATGTTACTAAGTCCCTTTAACAATGTTAGGAACACTTCACATGTATTAAAGGAAAACAGCACCCAACCATAATCCTTTGACATACATTATCAAAGTGATTAGTTCTGGTAGTCCATTCGACCAACAACCATATAAATATTTGTCTCCAAACATATTTGTATTCAATCTTTAGGATCATATCTACTGGACCAAGCAACATGTATGTTGTCAGAAGAACACAGGTTCCTAGACAATATTAATCCTTTTCTGTAGACCCATGAACAAATTATTTAGTATGATGAGTTTTCTGGAAACTATTATTCAGAATTGTTGGTGGAATGGATCCCCTAAGCTGTTCACTTTCATGTAATATTTCAACATTATTTATTTGGTATTGTTATTGGAAAAGGGAATGTCTACATTTTGTGTTAATGCTGTCTTGTTATTGTATTGTGCCACTTAATATAAGGATATTTCAATGTTTTGTGTTTTCAGCAGCCAATATGTTTTTCTTGTTTGATACAATGATATATTTCATTATATGTTTTAAATACACTTCTTCAATGTACAAATTATACACCCGTTTCAAATTAACTGTAGTGATAAGTGATATACCTATTAATACGCCTGTATGACCATAATGCGGAAAACAAATGAAAAGGGTATCATTTTGTTCATTTACCATCTCGAAAGAAGACGTGTCTATTATGACTGTATTAACCACCGATATCCAAATATAACAATACACCGTGTCCCAGAAAAAACGAAACCGGGTTTCATGGCAGAAATGTTATGTTATAATGAATAATTTCCTTCATGATATATATATATCTGAAAAGCTATGTATCTCCTCTTTTATTTGATATACAACTTATGGCACATAATTCACGCATGACTGAATTAGAACGATAGAAAGTGGTGTTACCAAAATTCAATTTGCGCGCAGAAATTGCAAGTTTGGGTGAGGTTTTGGGGAGAGTTTTAAGAGTAGTAAACGTACTTATTTTGAAAAAGGACAGACACCGCATGAAAATTCATAATTTTATCTTTTATATGACACCTCATGATTAAAAAATAAATTATATATGCCAGAGAACGAATACAATGAAAACATGCTTGATTCCAGCCCAAATGAGTAACTTTCCTGATCTAGCCTGTTTCCTGACCCCCATGTTTGTGTAAATTCACTCATGCATCAAAGTCCATTGTCAGCTGCTAGTCAGGAAAGCTGAGCGACTTCTTACTCAACTTTGACTCATTCGGGCAGAAATCAGGCATGTTTTCATTGTACTCGTTCTCTGGCATAAATCATTTATTTTTTGAGCATGAGGTGTCATGTAAAAGATACAAATATGAACTTTTATGTGGTGTTTGTCCTTTTTAAAAATAAGTACGTTTACAACTCTTAAAACTCACCCAAACTTCAAATTTATGCGTGCAAATTGAATATTGGTAACACCACTTTCCATTGTTCTAATTCAGTCATGCTTGAAGTATGTGCCATAAGTTGCACATCAAATGAAAGAAGAGACACAGAGCTTTCCAGGCATATATATATCATCAATTAAATTATTCATTATGACAGAATATTTCTACCATGAAACCCGGTTTCGTTTTTTCTGGGACACGGTGTACAGTGTATAATCTACCTTATAATGTACTCGATGTTTGCTTGAATAGATGATTGCATTCTATGTACATTCATCATTATTTTGTTTTGCCTTTTTAAAAGTAAAATATTAACTCCTTTTAATCACGTTTTCTCTTTTAAAAATTCATTGAAAAAACAGAATAACATAATATATATTATATAAATACGTTCGCGCAATAAAAAAAAACACAAATAACACACCTAAACACATGCAACGCTGTCATTTTACACTATTTTCATCCCACTTTGTAATCCCTATAATTTCCCCACCGAATCAAACTAAATATTACATAGCCGAGTTGCAAATGCAAAATTTTTACACATACAAAAAGTATTCTGATGTTATGAACAAGATAATATAGTACCTGTTATTATTCCCCCAGGCATATACGATGTGCTATCTGTCGTGATCGTATACGGGCTCGTCGACGTCTGGCCGTCGACACCGTGCCCCGCGGGGATCATGTTCTGGCAAGCGGAGGGTGGGGCGCCCGTGGGGTACGCCCCCACGCCCCTCCCACAAAGTAATGTTCCACATAGTAGTGCAAGTGCTAGTAAGGATGATAACCTCATCAATGTGTCCAGGCAAGTCCGCATCTCCATCTCAACAGACAAGTATATAATTTTGTATCCGTCGTCAGTGTGCCTACGGGCACGCTGATGATTGAACAGACGATCAGCAAACCAAACAGTTGCAATTATTCCTCCCCAAAAAAGAAATAGTTTTCTCACGAAATTATAAAACGGCTCAGGTCCAGCTGATGATGAAGCACCACCATTTCTCGTAAGAAAATATCCAGACTCAGATAGATATGAAAGCCGTGTCTTCACAATCGGACGTTCCGTTGCGTCACGGCGATGTCGGTAATGCTCGGTCCCACCCGTTTACTTTCAATTAAAAAAAAAAGCATCCGCTACTCCGCCGTATCTTCCGTTCGTGTATTTACCAGAAAGAAACGTAAATATGACAATATACATCCAGTTATGTATTCCTCTCTTTCAGACCGATCAAACTGGATGACAGCTGCTATGTCATGATGATATCAGCTCTTTACCCAACAAAACGATTAGAGAAATGGGTTCAGCAACGCCCGTTTAAATGTTACGCATAAATGAAGCTAATAGAGTCATTCGCGTATGAGAGAGACACTACTAGTTAGCCAACAAGAATTCCTTCCTTCTATTTTCTAGGATGCCGTATTCGTAGCATAGCTTTCACTAAAGACGGTCTATTATTATGCAGATGAACAGTTAAGTCCACACAATAAGATGGTTGGGCGTGGGGGTGAGCAAACACAATGCGTACAGTAGCGGGGCATATGCAGCGGGCACTGGACCGAGGACTAAGCACCAGAAGAATCAGAGGGCGAGCACCTTCAAGACGTCCGTTCATTCAAGCGACACGTGAAGTCGGGAGAGTTACCAAATCCCTCATTTTTCTTCGTCACGTAACACTATAAATTCGATTAAAAGATGGAGGTCAGGCTACCACTTTGGATTTCGGCAATATCTGAAACATTTAGTCACTTATGAGTCGGTTATATCAGCGATTTTAACTCCCACGATAAGTAAACAACACTACCAAGACCAATGTAAACAATGTTATCTAAATGTTGGTCATTCACCATGCGGTCTAAAAATCGATTTTAAATTCGATTCAATCTCTCTTCATATCGCATTCCAGTGTCTTGTCACCATTGTTGTGATATAAAGTTAGAAATTTGTCGCTCGGTAATTGTGAAATGAGGTCATTTTGAGATAGGAATCAAAACATCCCACAAAATAAACCAGCAACAAAACATTAAGGTATTACCACGTTTTTTTTCTCTCACTTTGACACTAATATAGACAATCGCCATAGTAGCATACAATAATTATCATCTTTGTGTTAAGGCCCAGTCGCATATCACCGGATAGCGTAAACGGATGCCCAACGAATAGAAATTTTGCCAAATCAAATTATCTGGTGGTGAAATTCGTCTATATTGCTTCATGCACAAAACATTACGCCGGATAGAATAACATACATCGCCTGATACAGAAAGGACAAGAAACACATACGAATGGAGATCATCTGTTTAATAAGCTATCCGGTGATATGTGACCGGGCCTTTAGGTTGATTTTAAAATTAATAGTGGGTATGCATATACAGTGATAGTGAATATAAACTAAACAACATTCAGGTGACCATGCAGACAGTATAATATAGTGTCTGCATGGTCACCTGAATGTTGTCACCAGAATGGAACTTCCATGATTCTCGTTTTAGACGAACTATACATAAAGTCCTGTCGCGATAATTCGCGGAGTGCGATATTTCAATTGAATATGATTATATTGTTTTCTAAATATGCGCATATTATTTATCCAGCAAGCGCACTATTAGTTAATCAAACATCATTACACAAAACTAATTACAGGTTTCCATTTGTTTGTATTTCCCCCCGCGAAAAGGAACAGAAGCTAGTTGGCGACCAGTTGGCGACTCAGTCTCCGCTGGTCGCGGAGACATCTCCGCGACGTCGCCGCGACGTCTCCTGGAGACTAGCCGGGTCTCCGGGGAGTCGCGGGAAAATCAAACATGTTCGATTTTTTTGGAGACTTTTTCAGTCTCCAGCAGGTCTCGGAGACGTCTCCGCGACGTCTCGGAGCCGTCTCCGCGACGTCTCCGCGACGTCTCCATCAGTCACGGCGACTAATTTAGTCCGCGACTGGGGAGACGTCGCCGCGACCTACTGGAGACCAAGGCGACTGAGAGGAGACGTTGTGGAGACGTCTCCGCGACACTACTTGACGTTGCTTGACCCACTTTAGAGACCACGTGACTGAGTTCTTTATCATTTGGTACAGACTTCCAGGCGAATTGTTTGTCACCATGGATACGCCGCGGAGACGTCTCTGAGACGTCGCCTTGGTGAGATTGCAAACTATTTTCGGGTCTCCCGAGTCGCCGTCGGTGAGATACGCACTTAACAACAGAACGGGAAGTTTCTAATGTAGATGTACTCAGTTTTGATTATCTTTTTGGAGTCATATGCAATAAAGCAAAATAAACTTATCAGTGATGTGTAACATTTTGAAGAAAAATAATAAAATACAATTGAAGAAATTAAGCACCAAACACGGGTTACGTTGTATAGTCCACACTGTATATTAATATTTAATTTGAAACGTGATAAAAACAGGGATAATCAAACTTGCCGGTCTCCTTAAAAAAAAATTGTCTGGGTCATCCACTCTAAAGCATACATAATTTAGCTTTGAAGCTATAGTTGCGAAGAAATAATGTGCTGTTACCGTGGTTCGGTATCTACGCGCAATTCCATTTCCCTAATCATTTTTGTAACTCAATACATTAATATAGAGCCTGTTATATCGTTGACAGGGGCAAAGTAAAAGGATGTACTAGCCACTGTGTGGTGAGGGGGGGGGGGGGGGGGGGGGTACACACCCACGCAGATGTTATCCCCTGAATTCCTTTAAAAAGAACTTGGTGGTGGCAAGTTTTCCGTGTGGTGCAGCTTTTAAAATAAGCTTGTTTTATATTTTATTCATTTTCACTAAGAGCGTAAGCACTTAGCGGTGCGAGATAACCTATTCCCGTCTAGATGTTTAAATATCCATAGAGTTTATACAGGGCCCACCAGGTTCCCATTAGCCTCTTGACAAGGCATGTCTCATCTGAGCTGAGTTGAATGCACGGTATAGTATGCATTATGCAGGAACGACTGGACAGCGCGACTACCCTGCACAATCATTTGCCGAGGGGATCGCACGTGAATTCACCACTCACCAGATAGCCTCCATCAGGCGTTCAGTCGTTCCTGATCCTGCATGCAGCGCAGCCATTGCTTGCTTGAGACACGAAGCCTTGTTAAAGGCTAGGTTCCCATAGGAAATGGTATACAATTTCCCGAAGGAAGGGGATGCAATGTCCACCTATGCCACTGATACGCCATTGACTTTGTGATGGATTATACTTATATACATTAGATAAACTATTTCTTAATCATTGTCAGTGAAGCCGAGGTGGCGCTTAGAGTAGATGTAGATAGACTTGCCTTGAAGTTTCAATTTTTTGTTCAATCAAGTTCGTCGTTTCTCCAATACAATATCAAATTAAGCATTACATGCAGACTTGTTGGTTTTCTAAGAAGCAAATACGTCAGTGTAATAAGAGGTAATTGACGACGACTGTATACAGCATCAACATCATCGAGATGGTGCTTCATTTTGTTTTTATTTGGATGACACTTGGTAAGAGCGAATATTATGTTATACTTTAAAGGGATCTAGTAACTTTATTGACATGTGCAAAAATTAAGGAATGGTTGATACAGTGTACATATTGGTGTGATCTGATATGTCTACTGAGTATAATGTGTGACCATTTTACTTTAAATGGATGTTATATGACCGAGTTATGAGCGAAAATGCAAAGTGATATTAACTATTCATTGCACTGACTTTGTACACGGTTATGACTATCCAGTGGATAGTTAAAAATCCGAACACTTCAATCGTAAATATCTTTTTAACAAAAGGGAAATTCGAAAAACCGAAACCTGTCTCATGCTTCTATTGTTGATACAAATACAAGATGTAAGAGGGTTTTTGAGGATTTCCGATTTGGAAAATGTTTTTTGGTATAATTATGCGTAATAATGTGTGTAACCTGTGTATTTGTAAAAGTGTTTGCATGTATGTTTTTTCATGTTCTTTTAAAATTGTATTGGTGTGTGTGAGTGTGTTTGTGATTGCATCTATGTTTTGTTCATGTTTGTTTGCACATGTGTAAACAATATGCATATGCATGCTTATTATTATGTATACGGATCCCGCTCATTGTGAACAATTATGTATAAAATGTATCACTAACACATATGTTTTACTATATTAAAATGTAATATTTTACATGTGTACATAGACATATAATTATAAATTTCAACGTGTTAAAAAAATATATTTACAATACGGATAGTATATAGGACTATGTTATATACATAATCTACCATCGTTATAAAATAATTGTCGTTTTACTTTGACATACCAAAGACTTAACAAATGGTACCTTCTTCCTTCGCACTCGGCATTTATAGAATGGAGAAGGGATAGTTAATCACACGAGTTACCAGAGACTGGCTCCCTTCTGTGGCTTTCGCTACATTTAGTAGACATGTGGGCCTAGGGCTAATGAATCGGAGATAGGCGTCGCCTTATGTGCCAAAATTGGCACGGGAAGAACTTTAACTTTAACTTGTTAAACTTTACTTTGAATGAGAATATAGTTATTTCAACCAACTTTTTGTAACATACTGTATATTGTGTGCAGTTATCAATCTTATTTTGATACTTTTCACCATGTATTTGTTATTATTTTTTTGTCGAACTATTGGGGAAGGAGGCAGGTGACGACCCCCCCCCCCCCCCCTGTTATGTAGCTTCTCCATAGTTATACGTCACACGATGTGGCGGGTGCAAATGAATCATCAAACACGTATAATATTGTATAATTATTTTTCATTATATTTAATACAATCATTGAAAAGAAATCCCTACAGTCCTGAGTCCACTATTAAAACTGTCTTTCCAGTTCCAAAACATGATTACAATTGGATAAGTCCTACTGTTAATGTATAATGGATTGATTATCATTTACCATTGTATTTCTTTATCATTTATTTACATTTACGTACTTACTTTACCCTTCCCTAATCGTAAGGACACAGGGGTGGACTACCCTTGTCCGTAGTCATCACAGGGGATTATTCTGCCCCTTTTTGCATGATGACTTGCTATATTCTACAAATTATTCACTACAATCATTGATACTATACTGATGCTGCCATAGGGGTGGACTACCATGGTCATTAGTCTTCATAGGAGGTTATTCTGCTCGACTGATACTTTTGTTGAAAGATGTCTTCCTTTTTATCTGCAAGTTTAATCTATCTGGAGTTCTTGGTGTCTTTCCGATCTGCGAATCACTGTTTGAGTGGTTTCCCCTGACTCTGTAGTTGATGTTGGAGGGTTGTGACAGTTGTTTCCATTGGCATGACTGGTGCATCAGACCCCTAAACTGTATCATCTGGCGGTGGTGTCTGATCGTCTCGGGTGATGTGATGTTCCCGATGTCATGTGATCAAGATGACGTCTCCATTCAAGATTGGGCCCATATCTCAAAGTGACCCTCTTTTGTTGCTGCCTCGGCGAAGTCGTGTACCCAGACTGTGTCACCCACGTCGAACTGGCGCACCTTCGTGTTTGTGCGTATTGCTGCCATTGTTGTCTGCTTGTTGTTGACCCTCTCGCACTGGTCTGGCTTCAGCAGGTTGAGTCCAGAGCGTGGGGACGGTTATTCAGCAGCATTGATTGTGACAGCCTTGCAATTCTGGCAGCTCATAGTAGTATCACTGTAAATATCTAACAGCGTGGTAGGCAGTCGATGGTCAAGTCAGGAAGCAATCATATAGAAGTCCCCCACCTGGTAAGACCGTCCATGGAAAGAAGATCCATGCTACTGAAACCGGGATGGTGAGACCGCTTCACAGGTGGAATGCGTCGTGAATCCTCTGCCATAGGGTCATCGGTAATGGCTGAAATATACAAATATTTTAAATAGTTCATCAAATATTGATATTACACAATCTGTCATAAAAACCACCTTGCCTAAGCACTTTCAGTAATTAACCAACATTGGTAACCGTTCGATGTTATAATTGTGAAAGTGTTACAGGGATCTAGTAAATTTGCAAAAAGTGATGAGTGGTTGATACTATGTATTAATGTTAAATTATAAATTATGACCATTACCCTGTCCACTGGGTGTTGTGTGAACATTTCAAGTTAAAGCATAATTAAATGGACTCTGTATGGCCGAGTAATAAGCAAACATGCAAAGTGACATTCACCAACTCATTGCACTCACTTTGTACACGGTTCTGACGATCCGTTGGATAATTTGACATCTGAACAATTCAATCGTAAATATATATCTTTTTAACGAAAGGGAAATTTGAAAAAACGAAACCTACCCCATGCTTTTTTTTTTATAACAATACAATAAGGTATTAGGGAACAGGAAGAATTTCAATTGGATTTTAAGGATTTGGACTATGTTACTGTCTAAGTCCCTTTAATCATGATTTATTTTGTTATTGTGAATTAATTTAATCATCCGAAAAAAATCTGACTGGAAATCAGTGATTCCAACAATAAAGTATGTCTTCTTAATGGGGCAAGGTTCCAATACTTAATCATTAATGAGGTTCAGGTTACTGACCCGGACTCGTGACTCTTGGACTCCCTCGACTGCCCGACAGCAGTCGGCGTAGCTTGCAGCTAGCACTGCCCGTCTGGGCTCTCTCGTGCGCCTCCATATCATATCGCATCATCATAACTGTCAGAATTACGAACGGTTTGAGAGTTTATTTTGATGCTTACCCTGTGATTTGCTTGGTGTGTCTGGTCTCTTGTTGTTGTTAAGAATGATGATCCACTCGAGGGTTGTAAATCATCAAGAACTAGGTCGAAATCCTCCCATTTTGAGAAGCGAAAGTCGCTCAATTTGGTTCACTCGTTTCTTCAGCCAAGCATGCAAAAGTTGGGCGTTTTATCCAATAGTGTTGGATAAAATACGCCCAATTCGGGCACTTTGGTGTTACGTTGGGTAATTATAATGAAAAAAGTTGGATTACAAAGTTGGTAAAGTTTACCCAGTTGTAGGTTTAAATATGCCCAATTTGTATTTACCCGTTGGTCTTTACCCAGTATATAGGCATTATGTTTTGTTTTCATGATGAGTAAATGCATATAGTAAATAGTTGGGGAAGTTTTACCCAGTTGTAGGTATATTTATGCCCAATTTGTATTTCCCCAGTGCTGATTGCCCAGTATGTAGGCATTTCTCTTTTGCCCTATGTAGGGTAAATGCATGTAGTAAAAAGGTTGGGAAAGATTTACCCAACCTTTGCCCAATTTCCATTTACCCAGTGGAGTTTACCCAACATTTTTAAGAGTGTAATTATTCTATTCCGAATGTTTTGCTCCTGTTTAAAGTCAATAATGCCAGTTCGACACGCATGGACAACTCGTCTTGTACTGTTGGATCCGGATACAGCTACATTATACCCATGAGGCGGGAGTGTGGCTATCGGACCCTCGGTGACATCATCCGAGAAATACCGAAGGTGATCCCTTCGTTCTTCTCATCGTCTCGGATGGCGTTCGGAGGAAGGCGAAGTAGGCTCGGGGTACCAACGGGACATCGGGTTTGTCGGATTCCGGGTAAAGAATATTGTACAGCTTTACTTAAAGGTGCACCTGTAAAGTGTCAGATATTGCCCAAAATGACATTTGAGACGTCAATCCTATACCAAAATCATTGTAAGATATGTCCGAATGATTTATAAATGGTTTCATTGAAAAAGAACACTGCTTTCCTGGTTTAAAAAAAAAACGAAAATTTGCGTCAGCTTTTACAACTAATTACAGTATAACGTTTATGACGTTTATGACCGTTTATAAACGCTCTTGAACTGAATGATTTTCAATGGTAGATATCGTCATACTAAAGGGGCATTTGAAAAGATCTAACCCTATTTTATTATTCTCTTACCATAAGCCAAACAACACGGTAGAAGAAAAATGTGGAAGCTCAAATTAATTTGTGTGGATTTAGACAATGTACAGGTACACATTTAAGGGGTATTCACACATTCAAGGTTCCTACACGGATCAACACGGACCAACACTCTGGGGTCCTCTTAATCATTCTGTGTTATTTCCAGTTTCATCATGTTATTTATGTATACACCTTTTCATCGATGGTCATTCAAATTGGCACGTTCTTTACGCATACGCCTCTTCGGTCATTGAAATTTGGCTGCCCATTCGCGAATTCGAGTGCCCATAAAATATGAACTACCGTGGACCTATTATCGAAAGTTAATGCGTATGCATGAATTCGCTTGCACTTATTCGGAATTTGCAAGACTGAACACAACGATTACGCGGCAGTGAGTTAATTTGAATGACCCTTGATGAATTTGATTGAAAAATGGTGTCAAATTTGAGCGGGAACCCAATATTTACCATATATAATGTACAGATCGCGTGGCTTGAGTATGGCATGGCAGACCTGCGTGCGAGTACTTTGTAAAGCGCCCTCGTACATAGACAACCAAGACACTTTAATCCCCATTGTTTGTTTCTCTAGATTGCTACAGCGGACCTTGCTCATCTGGACTGTGCAGTGAAACACCAACGGGCTATGTTTGTCACGGTCTAGTGACGAACAGTACTTTACCAGGAAACAGTGAGTCATTTTTGTACAGATTACCTTGAAATTATCTTGAGTTGTTTTAACTTTTTACAAACAGCTTAAAACATTCAATTCAACGAAAATTATCAGAGACATACGTGACTAGTGCATTCATCAGCATCCAAACATCAAGCACTCGTTTTGAAATTCGAATGCGATATTACGTAGGCATTACGTCTATGTAAAGAGGGCTCATTTACTATGGTCGAATATTGCAACACGAGGTATCAATTATTCATAATTAATTGCTTTACCATTCGTCGAAACCAAGTTCCGAATTACGACCCGATCAGCTCTCACATGCACGTTGATGTATCATGAATCGTACCATAAATTAATGATAAGACAAGTATAAAATATATTTGACACACAATACATGTAATATACGAATCCAACATTATTTATAATCCATCTTATGGAAGTATAAATGCGTTGTCATTCGGCATTAACTCTTTTCAAACTGAAATGTCTGCAATTGTGTTCGTATGCACGTCGATATTATATGATAAGTGCAGAGATATATAGTTCATCTTAACAATTATCATGATTTATAATCATTCTTTGTATTAACATAAAACTTCTCAAATGTGCTTCATTTCTGTCTAGATGCAACAACCGCTGCACCGGCACCTGACCGATCAGAGACAGTTCCGGATGTCCGGAGTCCAATTCCAACGACCTTGAATCGAGGGTCGACAGGCGAATCGACCATGGTTTCAGCAGGCGACTCGGTTGCCGTCTCTACCGACTCAAGCTTGGATTCATCAGCCAACTCAAGTGCGGCGTGGACGACCGGTTCGCGATCGGTTTCAGAGACCGGGTCAATTGCGGAGTCAGCGGCTGTCTCGGATAAGGTTTCAACAATCCATTCGAGGGCGCTTACAACATCCGGTAAACGTAACCCAATAATGATTTCTATCATTATATAGATTAAAGGGGACCACCAGGCAAAGAATAACACATAATTATATGTTTTGGTACCGTTTTGTGATATCAAATATATACCCAACATTGTGCAAAGGGTTGTGTAATTCATAAACAAAGCAATTAATTTCCACCACTTACGGAACCACTACTATTTCCTGGTTCCGTACGGGCCAGACATTTGCGAGTGCGCCAATGCTATTCACGCGTACGTTTGGATACAATCGAATCCCGGACGATTCTTTCGCTCTGGACACAGTAGTCTCGTACATACAGACCCATGAATGCATGCTTTAGAATGGTAATGCGTTTTCCAATTATATTTTTCTTCTTTCTGGAAACGTATTTTTGTGAACTTTTTGATGGAATGGAATACTAAAGATGTTACCTTTCAGTTATAAGAATATTATGTTTGGGTGGTGGTACCCTTTAGGATAGTAATCGAAAGTTTCGACTTGCTGATAACTTGTATACAACTCGCTTTTAAGTAATTTTTGTAACTTTGATTTGATACATTAAGTTTATCGTTAAAAACTGTCATCTTACTGTTTTGTCAAAGATCAAACATCAACTCTCCTTTGTTATTGCTGCCTGTAAAGGCTGTTTGACTAAAGGTGCACAAACTAATTATTTTGATAACACTGAAATCATCAACATGAATCAAAAGGGTTTCAGATGATTACTTAGTATATACTTTTCTGACTTTTAACATTTTATATTAAAGGAACTACAGCGTCTAGATGGCCTAATTTTCACAATAAGGCTATGTATTTTCCTCAAGAAAAGCAATTTGGCAGTCCATTTCCCATGAAATCAATAATTTTGGGGGTAATTAGTAAATATCTAATTGTCCTGGGAACGCCCCTTTTAAATCGCCAAAATGTGACGTCATCTAAAGAACTTCGCCCCATAGTTTCTGTACACGACGCCTCTCTAAATTCTCTAGATGACGTAAGCCGATGAATAGTCAATCACATGTCAATCACGCTGCTGATTTTGGACCCTAAATGTGGGCGGGCGTAAACTGGTTGCTAAGTGAGATTTAATTAGCCTAAAATCACTACTGTGTTTATTTTCATGGAGGTTTTTTTTCGGCAGACCTAGTTTACAAGTCGTCAACTATGGAATAAGTGCCTACATACGTTGTATTCCTTATGGTCCGGTCAGATAACAACGGATATCGGAAACGTATGCCCAACGAATAGACAATTTGCGAAATTAAATTACCCGGTGATGAAAGTCGTCTCCATTGCTTCATCTACAAAACATAGAACAACGTACATCATCGGACAAGGAACGGACAAGAAACGTATAGAACGGATGGAAAATTTAGCTCTCCGTTTGACATCCGTTTGCGCAATCCGTTGATATGTTCCTTTAAGGATTGTAACGATGAGCTAGTCAATGCGAAAGGCTTCCAAAACTCCGATTATTTATAAGGTTTCTAAAATTAAGGACTTTAAGCTATATTTAGTTGCCGAGGTGAAGATGAATAAAAAGTGATAAATCAGCGAAGTAGGGGCTTTGTTGTTACGTAAGATTTAATCACATACGATAGTATTATGTGTGACTGAAATACTGTGTATTATATTGCATTCAAAATTTGGTTTCTTCAATTATTGTTAAGTAACGTTTTAGGACTTCTTTTCAACCTTACATCAAATTGAACTAAGTTGCCAATGTTACCTTCACCAGTCACCACCACAAACAAGTATTTCTGTACAATTCGGTTCGTGTCAAGAAATTTGCTTTTTATATCATCTTCGCCTAAAACCAGGAACCGGGCCATCATAGTGCCCCAGTGGCGTAGCGAGGGTCAACGGATTGGGGGGGCACAACTGCGAGGGAGCGGAGCGACCAAGCCCGAGGGCGCGTAGCGCCCGAGGGGGGGGAGGGTGTGGGAGGGGGGTGTCCCCCCTCCCACGGTAGGGAGCTTTTGCACATTTTCACATGAAATAATGCACTCTGGTGCATACCTTGGAAGGAAATTTGATAATACTGAATTAAAGAAATCAGGACTTAAATCATCTCCCTCATGATAAAGTATACAAACACAATCGAACCTACGTGTACACACAAACACCAGACTCAAATACGCTCACGTCGTAAAATCAGTGCTTGTTGGGGGAGGGTGTGGAAGGGGGTTTACCCCCTCCCACGTGGAGAAATTTTTGAAATTGGTGTTTAAAATATCACTGTAGAAGTATGGTCATTATTGTCTTAATCATTGTCTTAATCATGGGTGTTAAAATTGTATATAATAGTGAACCTACTCGTAACGTATTTTTAAACGGGAATAGCGAGGAAAGATTGAGCCTTGCATGAGATGGATCCACGTGATCCTGTACACTATAGAGCCATCGATATAGTCTAGGGCATTGAGCTCCAATGAAACTAAGCAAGGGCGTCAACAACTTCTCAAAAGTGGAGGGGAGACATTGCGAGGAAGCGAACCGACCGAGTGGAGGAGGGTGTGGGAGGGGGTGCCCCCCTCCCACAGTAGGGAGCTTTTGTATTTTTGGGCGTGAAATTGTGCGATTTGGTGCACACCTAAGACAGAAATTTCAAGTATGGAACCAAACATACAAAATGACAAAGGGAGGGGGACAATCTCCTCCACTTTCAAATGTGGGGGGACATGATATTCCAATTTGATTTGCGTTCAGCGCATATGGACCGAATTTACTGAAATATATATTATTTTAGATTATTTTATTTTCTGTGACGGTGTGCTATCTAAAGATGAGGGTTTAATAAACTTCGTTTGAGGTGTGCGTTTGAGAAATTACACTGCCCAACACAGTTCGAAAAGTGAGTTCCCGCAACCGAAATGAAACTTGCAATATGAGAAACAGTATGCGCGCGAAGCGCGCGGCAAAAAACGAGATTTACAGTCCTTTTCAAACTAAAAAAAACACAGCTATTTTGAAGATTAATTATTGATAAATGTGTCTTTCCCCTCTTTGGCATTATATCACCCGATGTTTTCTTCCTCATTTTCGGAATTATTGGGGGGGGGGGGGGGGGGGGGGGCGGCGAAATGATATGCTTGCCCCCAATATTTTCATTGGGGGGGGGGGGGGGGCCGCACCCCTGCCTTCCAGGATCGACGGCATGGGAGGGGGCTATAGAATCAAACATACATAATGTGTGCATATTAAAAAGTGGGAGGAACAATCACCTCCACTTTCAAATGTATGGGGGAGGGGCGTGTCCCCCCTCCCCGTCCCCTGCCTGTTGTCGCCCACTTTACAAGTACCGCGTGACTAGACCCATGATACGGGTCCCTTGAGTATGTCGACTCTGGATAAGATGACTGGTGCTCCTTCAATCATGATCATCAACAATATATGCCTAGATATGCATCATGAATTAATGGAACGGGTGCATTTTGGAGTGAAGAAATTAGTAAAGAAAGTTTGTCTTTACCTAACTATATACATTTAGGACTACGTAGTGCAGCTATGCGCCTTTATAGCCTGCATGAGGGCGTCAAATGGTCAAAATTATCTATAAAAGCGGGAGGCAGATTCAAGATCCTAAAAAGGACCTTGGTATGATGGATGATTTACCCTGAGTGCATTGCGCTAGGAAGTTTGTTAGGCCTAAGAAATACGCGCTCTATGTCTTCTGAAATGCGGTGAGCGTCGATCCTCGCGAACGGGACTAAAAAATTTGCATAAGGCGCTATATTGGAAGGATTCTTGAAACTGATATAGGTGCGCTATTGCTAGTACTAGGGAACGACTGTTATGTTCTTCTTTATTATCGTTGGTAACATCATTATCATCACACATTTAATAAAACATGATAATAATGAATGATATAGACACATTTGGCTTAATGTCGGGTCGTCATTTTTTTTTTTTTTTTTTGCCAAACGATTGGGGGGGCACGTGCCCCCCATGCCCCCCCCCCCCCCCCCCCCCCACCCCGTAGCTACGCCACTGTAGTGCCCCTTCCCTCTCCCCTAGTCTCGCGATTTGCGCTAAAAATTAAAAACAAACCATCTTCAATGCAGTTTAGGTTTCGTGGACAAGATCTGAAGAGGGCTACCGTATATTCTCCAATTCCTCGGCGAACGGAATTATTAATAAGTGCACAGCCAAGTCAAGTTTATCCCCGGGAGTTAATTTCAATGAATTGGGTTTATTTTCCATTTCCAATTCAAGAGTTCATGAGGAGTACAACGTTATGTTTCTATTTCTTGGTAATCATTTTACCTCACAGGGGGGGGGGGGGGGGGGGGCAGAAAGGTTAAGGAGGGGGTGGAGGGGGGGAGGGTGCAACACCAAACTTTGTACAAAAGGAGGACTGTTGTGGTCTAGAAGTCAGAGGTGTACGCTTCGCACAAAGTGTTCAGGGTTTAAACCTCGGCTGCGTATTCTCTAACGTGACGGTAAAGGTCGGTTTCATACGTATATACTCATACATGATTGAACGCATCTGTATAAAATAAATGACCAACTTACATGACTAAGGGAATGACCCCTCCCTCCCTTCCCGAGTTCCTTCAAAAGCTACTGTTTTATTTACCCATCGTCCCCTCATTTTCCAGATAACAAACCAACTGAAGCGGCAAGTGTTGATGAGTTTCTCACTCCCGACGTTACTTTGCCTGAGACGTCGACATCGCCTGAGACGTCGAAACCGCCTGAGATGTCGACACCGCCAGCCTGCCGGGGGAATGCGAGCACCTTCTGTACGTTCCTTTTCTTTATTTGTTCAAATGTTTTTGTCTTTGTTGTTATAATTAGTGTTGCTGATGTTGCTTTTGCTACTGCTCCTGATTATGATGATGCTGTTGTCGTGTTGCTGCTGCTGCTACTGCTCCTGCTGCTAACAGGCTAATGTTGTTCACAATTGCTGCTGCTGCTAATAATGATAATGATAATCATTCTTCTGATGCTGCTAAGTACTAATGCGGCTGGCTGATAATACTGCTACATCATTATAGTTTATTTGTTTTCAATACATTACAACAATTTTCAAAGGCCACTGACATTTCGTAACTTGTGAAGTATTCATATAAAGGTGGTTTTTAAAAGCAGGTACATTTCATGCAGACCTATCAAATAAAATATATGTTTTTGTTTTAATTTATACCAAGACTTATGGTTGTTTCTATGTAGAGTGAGTGTACTTGATTGCATATAAAGCTTATCTATACATTGAGCTCAAGGGCATAATTTCCAATTTCTTAATGTTAAACGTATTTGTATACATAGTGCCAGTTTGGTTGCATCTAGAACTCAATCAAATTGTATTAGTAATTTAACTATTACCCTCTTAAATTAATATGCTGTATCAGTTACGGATTTATCGGATGAGTGGAAATGTGGGAGATGTAGGTGCTTCAGATTCAACGACAAGAAACAAGACTGGAATATGAGCAAGGCACACTGTCACCAGCTGCCCAAGATTAAGACGAGAGAGGGCGCCGTACAACCGACGCTTTTACTACCAGAGAGCGCGGAGGATTTGCCGTTCATCAGAGATGCGGTAATTGTTTCTTCTTCTTGTTGTTGGAGTTTTTTACTCTTCTTTTGCATGCCTACGAAAGATGAAGAATGACCAAACGAGAAGAAAAAATAACTTTTTGACTTTAAAGTAAAACTTTATTCACAGACAAAAATATCATATACATAGAATACATAAATAAACGCGCTTTCTCCAAGTGTCCTTAAAGGGATCTAGTAACTTTGTTGACATGTGCAAAAAGTGATGAATGGTTGATGTAATGTATGTTGTTGTTATCTGATATGTCCACAGGGTATTGTGTGAAAATAGTCCCTTTAATATTCTTGTTTTTTAATAACCTTCTATATATAACTAAACTATTTATAATGGTAGGTCTATCGCTCTGACAAACTGCGTCACATAAATGTTACCCACGTTCCATTCCCATGCAGAGCGTGATGATGATCCGCTCACTGATCAAGCGGGTATTCATCGACTGCCGAGGCACTAACGGCTCCTGGAGCTGCCCATCGAGGGGTCCCCAGACAACGTACAGAGGTGAGAACTCGGGGGTGTCACTTCGTATTCAAATGTGTAATAAACGGTCGTTCACGAAGTGAAAATTTACCCCCTTTTCTAGCGTCTCAAGTACATTATCAGCAAATTATACATTCTTTTAACATAAAAAAGGGTAAACGGCATACAGAAATAACGCTTGAATTTACAATATACGAGTACTTATTTACTAAACACCCCTTTCTGGGGATTGGATATATCAGCACAGTCTTCAATATAGACTGCATTTAAGAGGTGAAAACAATTACTGGTATAGTATACAGACGGTAAGATTATGATGATAAGGCCCCCATCATGGCCATAAAGCGCCTGCAACTGTGGTCCCTCCCTGATACCGTTTATTATGATAGGATTGAAGGATCTCGTGATTCCTAAATAAATGTCTACGTTTTATCCAAAGTTTAGAGTCTATTGATTAATGATAGGTTTGTCTGTTTTTAGAAAATGTCTAGATTATACACCGTATTTATATCTGCATTTTTCTAAATCGATTATTTTATTTGTTTTAAGCTTGGGAAGACGGAGAGCCACTCGACGACGAGGAGGGGGGAGACATGTGTGGGCTGATGGGAGTCAATCCCTCCGATCCCTACGATGACATCCAGTATCATGCGGGCAAGTGGCGGGCCCGGCAATGTGATAAAGTGTTGTACAACGCGTGTCAAATTTCCGTACCAACAACGCCATAAGGGTGACGGTACAAGACGGCGCACAGTGGGCCAGGTGTGAGCAAAAGTGCGCCAAAATAGTGACTTGGTCATGGAAATGAAATTGCTTTTTTTCATGTTTTAAGCAAAGAATACAACCTGTAGAACATCTCCGAACAATATTTCTTCTCGATATTTATTTTAAGTGGGTCATTTTTCTTCACAAAGTCCAGAAATGTTGATTTTAGGGAACGCATTGTGTTAAATGCAATATTGCGTTTTTTTCATGATATTTGCAAAACGGCTTGCTTAATCGACTTAAAATTTGAAATGCTCGTTTTATAATAGTTATCCTAAGTAATCATACATTTTAAAGCTAAACTGTTAGTTATGTCGGAATTTATGTTTAGTAGAATCAAACAAATAATGGGAGAAAATCGATGTTTTTTTCATGCGCAAAAATGGTCAACATTGCTGCCGATTGCTGCGCTAAAAATATCATGATTGCCTTCCTTACAATGTATGCTTTACTTTGATACCACATTTGTCTGCCACCATTTGCCACCTTATGAGTAAGAAGTGGTTTTCCAACCACATCTTCGCCCTTTTTTTGCCGAAATCGCCCTTTTTTTGCGAAAGAGCGTGCCGTGCGCTCATACCAACGAACGTTGAGGGCGTATATCACGTTAGTACTCACAGAAATACAATATAAATACTAGAACCCCAACTGAATAAGCGTATAGCGTTTTAACCACAGAGATAGGCCACACCTTTATCAGCAAGTTTTTGAAAATACGCACCGAATGTCATGCAAATGAGGTAGTGCGTCAGATTTTTTTCTTTTGAATAAATTATCAGACGTGGATTCATTGGATAAATTAACACATTACGCAAAAAGCTAAATTAATTACGCATTGCGCACTTGCAGTTGCCATGGCATTTAAACACGCACTTCTCAGCAAAATTGCGCTTCATAATACCAAAGACGCTTAAGTATTCTAATTCATCTCTATTATTTTAATTACGCGCAGTACTAACAGTTACGCGATGTCATGTATTTAATTGCGCACAGTCAAGAAACAGGGGATTTCCCTACTAGGATCAAAATATTGTTTTTCATTGTGACGTCATAACAGAGGCATACCATAAATTCGTGCGTGATAATTGTGAAGTTCGCGCCCGCGCATTATTATGAATGAATTTACGCTAATATTACCATGGCAGCCAGTCGAATTAACATAAACATCGGTGGTTCTCTTCTTTACAAATTTGGCCAACTTCCATTTTGAGTTGGGGGGGCCTGTTAGTACTTCAATGGCTCATACATAGGCAAACTACATAAGATACAGTTGTACGCTTTTTTCTTTGTTGACACAAGTAGCATCTATAAGAAGTCCTCTGACATGTTGTCTAAGATGATGGGACAAGCATATGGATTGTATGAAAGTAGTCAATGGTAGAAGAGAGCTCAAAAATGGAAGGAAATTCACAGAAAGCGAAATTCAAGATAGCGGTGGAGAGAGATAGCAAAAGATAGAAAGAGGTGGAGAAAGAGTGAGGGGAGAGAGGGGGAGAGAAACAAAAAACAGTTTAATGACGTCAGAGAAATTTGTAAATGCTCCAATTGTGTTTCTTAGGTCCAGAAACCCCATATAAGTTCCATAAATCAGTGTAATATGAATCTGTCTATGTGTTACAATGAATATTTGCCTTGTCCAATCAGAAAACAGTATTTTGATGACGTCAGAGATATTTGTAAATGATCCAATTGTGTTTATTAGGTACATAAACCCCTTATAAGTTCCACTAATCAGTGTAATATGAATCTGTCTATGTGTTACAATGAGTATTTGCCTTGTCCAATCAGAAAACAGTATTTTGATGACGTCAGAGAAATTTGAAAATGCTCCAACTGTGTTTCTTAGGTCCAGAAACCCCTTATAAGTTACACTAATCAGTGTAATCTGAACCTGTATATGTGTTACAATGAATATTTGCCTTGTCCAATCAGAGAACAGTATTTTGATGACGTCACACGGATTTGAAAATACTCCCATCGAATTCTATGGGTCTGAAAACCCTTAGTTCCTTTAAACTGGAACTTCATTAACCTTCTTCAATGTCTATGGGTCTGAAAACCCTTAGTTTCCTTTAAACTGGAACTTCATTAACCTTCTTCAATGAGTAATTAATTTTGGCACACTTTGAAACGGTTCTGGCCCACTGTGCGGCGCCGCCGTAGATGGACGACGATAAAATGAGAACGTCACTGACACTGACTACAATTAGTGCGAGTGACGCCATTATAAAGGCGACACTATACCATGTATATATACGAGAGACGACATTATGAGAACGTGGCTATACGAGTGATACAGTGGCGTACCAAGGATTTGTTTCAAGGAGGGGGGGTTATTTCGTCCGAAAAATTTCTGATCAGCGGGGGGGGGGGTGGGGGGTGGGGGTAGTTGTAGAGAATTTTCGAAGCCGAGACCAAGTACCTTCGAAATTGTTGAGACCGAGACCAGGTCCCATTGGTTGAGAATCCTGTAAGCGGGGGGGGGGGGGGGGGGGGGGGGGTGAGTCGTAGAACATTTTCGAAGCCGAGACCGCAAATTTTCGAGACAGAGACCAGTGTTCTTCACATTTTCGAGGCCAAGACCTTCGATAATGACGGTCGAGACCGCTCTAAAATTTGGTCTCGAGACCGGTTACAATTGAAAAGGGGGGGTTCAAACGCCCCAAACAGTCATTTTGAGGGAAAAGGGGGGTTGAACCCCAAACGATTTTGTGTGTGTAGGGGCTCATGCCCAACCAAACTCACAGTGCTGCCAACTTTTAGCCAGATGTGAGAGTGAGACGTTGCAAGGAGCGAAGCGACCAAGCCCGAGGCGAGCGAAGTGACTGAGCGGGGGGAGGGGGTGTCCCCCTCCACGGTAGGGAGATTTTGCATTTTTGGACTTGAAATTGTGCAATCTGGTGCTTACCTAGATAGGAAATTCGGGCTTAATATTAACGGTATCTGGGAAAGCGTGTTATGATTTGATCGACCAGAAATTGTAATATATTTTCACAAACAAAACAAATAATTGACACACTAATAATATGCATCCCAACACACACACAAATATTGTATTTATATTAGCGTCATACACAGTTCCAACATCACCATATGCCACATTATGTA